>CM046449.1:1620135-1888143 GCA_025506515.1 Flaveria trinervia
CTGAGGATAGAAGAAGATGAAGAAGAAGAGGATGAAGATGATAGTCTGCCTCTCTCTGCTGTTCTAAAGCTACCAGAACCCAGGAGTCAACTCATGATCACACCTGACACACAAAGGGAAACGGTTAGAGTCAAGATAGAAGATGAAGAACAGCAGAAGCAGCACGATGAGCAACTACTGAAGATGGTTGACAAGGAATTTCCTCAGTCATCATCTATACAAGCCATGAAAGGAATGCTCAGAGGCTGTACACTCTCAGACACACATTTCAGTATCAAAAGGAGAGATGAGAGTATGGCCAGACCCCAAGGTGAGTTCTAGAATCCACAAAAGATCCATTCACACAGATACAATGGCCAGGTTAGAAAAACAATAGACTCTACAATCATGTTGGCCATTGTAGTGTCACCATGGGAAATAATCGATGAATTCAAGAAGGCTCATCAATCAAAAATGACTCCTCAAGCCTTACTGGAAAACAAGATGATCAAAAAGGGGTTATTATATAAGAAGCTTGAAGACATTAAAGAAGAATGAGCTCCAGTTACTCCTTGAGGGCACTCATCCTGATGAATTTGTCTATAGGGAGGTAACTACTGTGGAGTTGAAGAATGGAGGACTGTGAAGTACTTATCTGAGTACTATGGTCCAGAGTTCTTCTTTCAAGGAGGAGTAGAAGAACTCTCCAAGGAGGAAAAGGTTGTTCTCCTTGAGGCTATGTCGAGAGTCGTACAGACTCATAATGGGGAAGTAGGTCTCATGAATGGGATAACAACTCTGTGTCCAGTTCCCCAAAACAGAGTTCCCATTCATACCTGCCAAACAAATCTCTGAGATCTCTTCCCAGGCCAGTGCTTATATGGGTCATCTTCTCAACTGATCAAGAAGGAAAAAGACCAACCATTTTGCCAACAATAAGTGGGAAAATAAATCAATTAGAGGTTTTGGCTGCATTGGTTTAGGGGGAGTTTGTTGACCAAAAGAACCAATGAGCCAAGATCAGAAAACCTCTAAGTCCACATGATTTCACAACAACTGCTGAAGGCTTCATCAGCAGTTCGACAAGTGCTGAAGACTTCACAGCTGAAGATCAAGTACTGAAGACTTCAACAGCTGAAGACTAAAGTGCTGAAGCTGAACAGCTGAAGAACACAAGTGTTGAAGCTGAACAGCTGAAGAACACAAGTGCTGAAGCTGAAGACCAAGTACTAAAGTACAACAGCTGAAAGTCTACAAGTGCTGAAGATCAACAACTGGTGTACAAAGTCTGAAGACAAAGACTGAAGACATCACTGATGATATCTACTGAAGTCAGCTGATGAAACGTCTGAAGTTCAAGTCTGAAGACCAAGTACTGAAGTTTCAGTAGTTTGTCACACAGCTGAAGAGTACTTCTTCAATAGTTTGATATCAGTAGTTTTATGTTTTTACTTTCAGTAGTTTTGTAAAACGACTGAAGAGCTTGTTCTTCATCGTTGTAATATCAGTAGTTTTATGTGTTTCAGTAGTTGTAGTAACTGATAAAACTTAGTATTTTTGTAAGAAGATGTCAGCTGTTTTGACATCTTCAGTAGTTGTGTTTCAGTTGGAATAATTCTGTTAGATGTCACTATCAAGTGACATCAGCAGACGTCACATCTCTTATATAAGAGGTGTCGACCTAATTGTAAGTGTGACATTCCGTTACCACACAAAGCAATATTGAATGAAATTTATTTACAGAATTCTCTCTATCTATAACCGTTTTTGTTCTTCATTGATATCTTTTCGTTCTTGTGAATTGGCTAATTCATGTTAGAATTCCGCTGCTATACTCTCTAATCATCAAACGTAGATCACTGTTCCTAACATAACACTGAAATAACACGATTCAAATCCCTAATTTCAAAACAAATCCTTAGTTAATCTTTCAAATCCCTAATTTCAAATCACTAATTTTTATAACAAATAATACAAGAAATTGAATATCATAAACTCTAAATGCCCACTGCAGGACCGTTGAAGGGTGATCAAATACAACACACAACACAAAGTGTTGGAATCTTGTACTTGACGATGTACTAACCGATTAACGTGTATCCGAACCAAATAGTGCGGAATCCTATTTGATTGGCGATCCAATCAGTGAGAACGCACGTAGAAACAATTTTTGTGATTGAATCTAACGTTAAGAATCAATTAGGAATCGATCTAATGCGATCTATGAACTTGGAGTATGATCTTAGAGGTTTATGGACGGCTAGGGTACGTCTGGAGTAGAAGTGTGTACAATGCTTACGTTTTTCCACGAATTAGGTGGTATTTATAGGTTAGGGATACTCATTCGTGCGACTGAACCATTTGCATGGTTCATTCGTGCGATTGAGCTATGCGGTTGATCCATTCGCACGATTGAGTGTTCAGTCGTGCGACTGAGTTAGCCGCATGAAGTTTTTCAGGCGTATGGACTATTTAGGCGCATGGACACTCAGTCGCATGGCCACTCGGACGCATGACCACTGTTGGGCCACATGGTCCAGTCGGACGCATGAGAACTTCACTTAACCAAGTTTGAATGTATTCATTATTATAACATTATGCATATCAATTCAAACAATCACAAACCTATATAATCTAGTCAATATACGTTACACAACTCATTAATGAAATATTAAACATTATAAATCACAACCAAACATTCTCATTTCATTAAGTATCCAAGCATTACATAAGCGTAAGACATTCAAGACATATTACAATAAGATTCGAAACTTCCCCTTGGACCTAGATCTATCTATCGTCTTACCTTCTTCATAACATCCTCGTACTTCTTGTACTTATAATCTCTTGTGACTCGTGCATGTATTTCAAATGCAAAGCAGAGCCGTATCACATTTTGGAATTGGAGGGCTTGTACAATATCCTGCGTGTCATAGAACAGTGGCCACTTGTATAAAGTGTAAACGTCGTCAGCTCACAAGTTGGTAAGCCACATCAGGTCGAATACCCTGATAGTATCCATTCTGCCCTCTTGTTCAGAACTATGACAGCTTCCCCTGTTCTCAATCATAGTACCACCATTTGAAGTGAGGAGTGAAGTCCTGTGGCATCTCCCGTAGAGGGATCTTTGACAGCTTCCCCTGTTCTCCAACACTATCTTTGGCTTTCCAGTTATGGGATCAACTTCAGAACGTCTGATATACCTCGTAGGTTGTTGAGGTTTGAAGTTGACCCACCTTGTGTGGTACTCTTTCTTCAAAGCAGCCTCAAAGCAGCCTGACATCTTTTTCGGGTCAGCGTATAACAACTTCAGTTTAGCTAGCTGGTTGAGCTCAAAACCAGGTAGAGACTTTAGGTCATGCGGGAATCTAAAGTACTCAATACCTTTCTCTCTCTTCACCGCGTATACATTAAGATCATTAAAATGGGCCCACGCAAAAATCTTTCCTGACACCTTGTGATGTTTCTTCACATTGTAGAGCTTGGTGTAGACATTCTGTTTAAGAGCAGCGCGTTGGGCTCGAATCTCCTCAAAACAATCAGCCCATTCAGCCTTTCTGATATCAACATCAGTGTTTGAGGCTTGTGCTTGTTCTTCAACCTTCTCGGACTCTTGCTCCATCTTATCTAATATCTCAAATGTATCACCGACCAGGGTGTCACCCAAATTGGGGACCATATTTCCCTTTTTGTCAGCGTACTCGGGATAATGCTCCGTAGTGACGTCCTCGATCTCTATCTCATCAATTTCGTTCAGCTCGTCGTCACTAGTTTCTACAAAAGTTGGAGTGTCCTTGACAATCTCATCGGGATTGAGCTTGAACATTTCTGCAATTTGCTCGTCAGTGAGATTGTGAATGATCTCTCCTTCTTCAGGAGTGTACATCACCGATCTTCTAACAATACCCTACAGATCAAGAATCATGGTGAGCTGAGTCTTGATCTATTAGAGGGGAGCAACATCATGTTCATCCCTCTGAAAGTTTGGATCTACTTGATTTATATATGTAACACAACAATCATTAGTTAGTAATCAAGACATAAATACCACAATTAAATATAAACATTCATTATAATAATGAGATACAAGATTCGAATACATATGATTTAAATAAAATAAATAACTAACTATTACTCTTATCCTGTATCCTCTGCTCTTCTGCTATCGGGGCGAATATGGAGGCACCCTGATCTTGAGTCCTTTTGGTCCTCTGTTCGCTTGCAGATGTGGCACCCACAGCAGAAGAATCGTCTTCATCATCATCACCATCTGCATCAGTATCACCCTCGTGATCATCACCATCATCATCATCATCATCATCACTCTCATCATCATCATCATCATCTCCGTCTCCTTCTCCTATCTTCAATGGCTCTTCTTTGGATCCTTTGAGCTTTAGTAAGATAGTCTTGTTTATAGCATCCAACTCCTCAATCTTCTTGGCATGTTGCTCCTGGAGCTAAGACATCTACTGAGCCTGCTGATCAATCAATCGAGCCTGCTGAGATTATGCAGCAGTAAGATCTACTAACTGACGAATCTATGCAGTTTTGTCATCATCGGCCGCTAATAGACGCATCACCATATGGTTCAGTGCTGACAGCTGTTCCTCTACCCCAAAGGGAGGTAGAGGTGATCTAGATGTATATGGAGAGGAGGATGATGGTGCAGCTAGATGGCTAGTGGTGGTGGTGGTGGCAGTGGTGAAGATTAGGGGTAATATAGATGAAGGTGGTGGTGGTGTGGGTGTGGTAGTAGTGGTAGTAGGTGGAGTGGTGGTAGTGGACGGAGTAGTGGTGGTAGGTGGAGTGGTGGTAGTGGTGGTAGTAGTGGTGGTAGTAGTGGTGGTGGTTATGAAGGTCAGTGTTCTCTTCTTCTTTTTCAAGCCGTGGGGCTGAGCCATCCTTTTCTTCCTCGATCCTTTCGAGGTGGATGCTCCCCCAGGAACACGGCTTGGCTGATCGGGAGCAAAGGTAGGATCCGTGTCAGTCTCTCCCGATCTGCCAGGGCGTTCACTAACCGCCCAGAGCCCCGCTCTGTGGAAACCACCTTGACGCCAACAGTCCGTGTGAGGGGCTCCTCATCTGTATCCTCCTCCTCATCAGGTGGAAATCTGATGGAATCCAGCATCCTTAGTCGCTCTGTGGGTGGGTGTCGGAGATGCGATATCAGCTGTGGGGAACCTTGGTTGAGTGGGCCCAGCATCTCCACCATCACCGCTGTCGTCGTCGTTGGAGTCATCCTCGGGGAGCTCTAACTGCTCAACATTAGAGTCACTGTCTTCGTGGCGCCACTTTCTTCGTGACGGCGACAGATAGTCTTCACGGGCCAGATGCCCAAACAGTCGCCTCACAGGGGGTTTCACCTGCTTTCCCCTGTATACTTTCATCCATCATCCATCACCTCGAGTGCTACTGCATCCTCCTTCTCCTTTGGCAACGAAAGGAGCTTTTGGTCTATGATTATCTGTATGAATCGAGGGTACATGCAAAAGCCCTCCTTGCCCTTGGCCTCTATGTTCTCCACCAGGTAGGTGAAGATCATCCTGTAGAAGCTGAACGGATGGTTCAACACCAACGCCACATAGGCGTTCTGTATCTGATCAGACAACTCATCAAACCCCCCTTCGTGAGGCAATGCACTTGAGCAGCACATGGGCTAAGTACTTAAACTGAGGACACAGGTTGCTCTTGTTGAGCACACCTGAGTTGATGTCCCCAGAGTACTTGGCCCGCAAAAAATAGCCTCGTACTATCAGTGGATGTAGACGGGTAGGGAAATCAACATCATCCTCGAGCTCTAACACCGTCCTGAGATCATCCTCAGTGATCTCTATGGGCTGACCAATAATAGAACTCCTGATCCGATGGGGCTCTGAAGTCCTGTCAACCAGCGCCTTCCAGAAGGACTGTTGAATCGAGCGATAGGGTATGCATGGAGTCGAGATGGCTCGGAAGATCCTCGATCTCTGTAGGAAAGTAATAATGCCCGAGAAGTCAGCTGCGTTCATGGATGTCAGATCCAGATGAGCACAAATGTTGTGCTTGGTGCTCATAGTCCAACGACTAGCCATCTGTTACACAATGAATATAAAGATTAGTGTCAGTCAATAAGTAATGAACTTAATCATTTGAACATGAAATTCTCTGGTCTGTCATGCAAATGACAATGTGTGACTGAGATCTAATCGTTCAAATGACCTCATACGTATGACGTAACATGCGACTAAGCTCATACGTATGCTATCTCATGCGGTTACTCCAGTCGTGCGACTAAACTCATACGCATGGTTTAGCTGTGCGATTTGGCCATTCACCCCTTTCAGTCGTGCGACTGAAGTTCATCAGATTGCCCATTCGCATGACAGACTAACTGTTCAATTCAAAATCAAATTTTGAGCAATCTTTAATATTAGACATCGTGGTTAGGCTCATTAGACTCGCAATTCACCGACAAAACACATTATAACATTTAATTGCACAATGGACTTAGTTTTATTAGTTTATTTGTCAATGTAAGTCACGGTTTCTTTTAGGGTTCATATCAGTCGAATTTGGGCTTAAATCGATGGATATTTTCATGGATTGCACCGCAGTATATCTGTTTAGTCAATAGAAATGGTCAGTACACCACCAAATAATAGTCTTGAAGGCTCAAATGAAATTTGGCAGAGTAATGGTATGTTCGTGCAATGTAGGGGCGATTTGGGAGTGATGACCAACTGCGACCGACTCACCCTCTATTTATACTAGGGTTTACTTTTAGTCGTGCGACTGAGTCCAGTCGCATAGTTGATTCATGCGACTAAAGATTAGTCGTGCGACTGCACAGTTGGTCACCTTCAGTCGTGCGACGGGTCATTCGGTCCCCTTCATCCATGCGGTTAGCACATATTAGTCATCCTGATGGTCCAATCGCATATATGTCCCATACGTGTGGGTTAATCGTGCGATTGGGCACATTTGTAGCCTCCAATCGTACGATGGTCCATGCTTATGGTCCGTCGTGCGAATGAATCATACTTATGGTTTTTGACTTTATGACCATTTTACCTTAACACCCTTTAAACTGTTGATTTAACATATGAACTTCGATCATCTCAGACATGATCATTTTAACTTGAAAAACTTTTGACCACCTCGAATGTGGTCCTTTTAAAATACTTGTCACCTCAGACGTGACCATTTTTATTTGAAAGCACGTGTGGTCACCTCAACATGACCCTTTAGATGATAAGGTTCCCTATCAACTTCTATGACATAGTCGATATTGAACAAACTAAAATTAACAAACTTTATACATAAATAAAAGAAATAAAACTGAAACTTACAACTAAGACATGCTTTTGTATTTTTGTGAGGGTTAAATGCTAAGATGTAAATTTAAGAAATTATTTTTCTAGAAAAGGCAGCTTCAATTCATTTGAACCATACATGGACCAATTCATTTGGAATCATACGGATATTCAAATATTCGGGACAAGTTATCTAAAACCTTGATGCTCTATTTTTGTTTTTCATCTAGAGTCATTTAGAAAATTTAGGAAATCATACTATACTATAGGTCCCCACACTGATTTGAACTTTCAAGAATTGTAGCCACAATAATTGTCAGTATACTTGTCCTATTAAATCCATACATAAACTTTCAACACAGATTGGTGATGGTTTAAGGTTTGTTTTTTTCAACAAGCACTTGTGGATCCCACACTTATATGGTAATCCTCAGGAGATTTTTGAGCGGTCTCAGGGTAGTATTCAAGAAGAAACTATTCATAGAACTTTCAAAGAGAAGCCAAGCCTCAGGTCAGTGCCACTGCACAACAAAAAGACGACAAACAACAATGAATTCTAGAATATATAGGTTATGCTTATCCTCAGGTCAGTGCACCACACAACATAGATGCACATAACCTATCTTCTTGTTTGAGTAATTTCATTCTTTTTACACAGATCTCACCAACAACATAGGTATCAGTTGATTGTATTGTATTTTTATGTGCTTTTGCTCATTTGGTTCTTACGCACACATCATGGCGTTATCTTGCTCGTCACCCCTTATTGGACTCTGTTGATTGTGGTAACCAGGGATAAGGTGTTACCCACAATTAGTCAAAATTTTAGTTTAATCTTGAGATCACCAAAAAGGTCTAGTCATCTATTGTACATCTTGTTTTTTTGTTAACTTAAAAGTTAACTTTGTTAATACATGTAAGGACCTTTTATGTTTTTTTTTGTTTTTTTTTATTTTTTTATTTTTAAACTTGAGGTTTGTTTACTTAATAATTAATCTTGTGATTAACGAATTAATTTAATAAATAGTGATAACATTATAAGTATTATAATGTTTATTTATTTTAAGATGATGATAACCTTTTTTTCATAAATAATACCAATAACCATAATAATATTAATATTAATAATAATAATATTAATAACAATAATGTAAATGATAATAATATTAAAAATAAAAGTTGTATAACTTTAAACTTGTAATTAATAAGTTTATTACATAAAATAATAACCTTTTAGAACTTCAGGGACTAATTTGTAATTAATTTTAACTTAATCAAAACTTTAAAATGTAAGTGAAAACTTCTAAAACCACAGGGACCACAAGGGTAAATAATTTAAAACCGCCCCCTTACCCGATTCCCGGCCACCGGCGGCCAGGCTCCGGTCGCGGCGCTGGCGAGGCCAAACGGCAATCTTTTCATGATTCTCAATTTCTAAATGGTCCCAATCGATCCTTGTATCAATTTCAAATGTGTTTAAGAACTTTAAAATGGCAATTAAAGCGGTTTTGGGGTCATAAAACCCCGAACCGAATTCGACATAAATCCTAGTCCTTTCGGCTCTCAAATCATGTCAATAACGCAATTAAACGTATAGAAACGTTCGTATAACCAATACGAAGATGGAAATGTGGTTTAATTCTAGTTAAGTAAGCATTAAATTCTCTGTTCATAACTGAAGCAAACGAAATGAAAGTGAAATGTGTTCGGCACTTTAACACGCAAATCATAGCTCAATAACAGAGGGCAAAGGTGGCTTTCGGTCCCTTTCAACCCTCTGCAACATCAATTCTCTAAAAATATCGCACAAACATCAAATCGTAACTTGTTCTTGCGAAGTGAACCGAAGCTAAGCTGAGCATAAATACTTCAATTCGATCATGATCCGGGAAGTTAAGTACATGAATATGTTCGTCTAGGTTCGGGAGCAAAAGCCCCATGGCTAGATTGGTTAAAAGAATCGAATTGACCTCGATTTGGATCTGAACAAATTTAGGGTTCATATGGTTAGGGAAAACCTTGGGAATGTATTAAAAATAAAAGAGACCAAATGATACTGCAGCTGAGGCCTTGGTTCACTGGTTCTCCACACACATTCTAACTTGGAGGTCCCGGGTTCGACCCCGGGCACCCCCATATTTTTTTAAAATGGCTTTTTAAGCCTTAAATCAACTTTAGAAAATTTTATAATATAGAAAAATATTTTATAACCTTTAAAATATTTTAAGTTGTCAAATAGTTTTTTAGTAATATTTTAAAATACTAAACAACTAAAAACCTTTGTAATAAAACATTTTAAAGGTTATTTTTGAATATTAACATAGATTTTAAATAATTAACAAAATATAGTGACCCGAATGTCCTTAAATTTTATCGTTTAAATCACGATATTTTAAATGAAGTTTTATTTTAAAACGTTATAAATTCTTTTGTGTAATAAAAACTATATTATGTTTCAATTATATTAAATTATAAATCTAAATGATAAATAACTAATTCTTCAAGTAGTTGTGAAAATGATTATGTGAATAATATGTATTATCTAATCATTTGAGCATGTTATATCATTTAATGAAGTTATTCGTAACTTTTATTTAAATTCTTGAAAATTATAAAACAATATAAATTGCTTTAAGTTTTTAAAACTTTATAATAAATATTTAAAAGCTCAAAACCTTATAAATGATATAATATGTAACTCCTTATCAACTTTTAATAGTTATTTTTAAATTAGTTATTTCTTTTCACATATTATACTTAATTCTATAAAATCAATAACTTAAATTGTTAAGACATTTTCAATTATTATTGGTCTTAATTGATTTAAATTATCTATTAAACCTAAATGATTTATTATTAAACTCCCAAATTCCATTTGAAACCCTAGTTCATGTTTTATTGTTAATTTTACCAAACCTAATCTTGGAATCTATACGTTTAAACAACTTGTAAAGAAACCATTTGGAACCTCGTTTAAATTATTATCATCATCATTATAAACATAATTACTCATCAAAACCCTAAAACTATTGAAACCCTAATTCTTATTTAAACCTTAATCAATATATTACCTTAATCTTCATCTTGTAAATTATATATTTAGGTGCTTGTAATGGACACTTGGGATTTATCTTGTAATCTTTTATATCATCTTGAATGTTTATTTCCATGTGAGTTTTCTTGCCCCTTTTTACTTTATTCCACACATTTTGGGGTGAAACTGATACTTATACATCGTACACTTGTAAACGTTTGAGACTTGTAAGCACATGCATTCATCTTATTATTTTGTCATGGTTATTTGTGTGTTGTAAGGTTTATAGAGTACATAGTTTGTTTACAATCATTAACTATTGCTAGCCTGGCGAGTCTTAGATCTTTGGGCTTGACAAGCCTATTTGGTGCTAAAGTCGATGTATTGCCGACTCCTAGGAGCCGTATGCTTGTGCACTAGGGAACCAAATACACTTAGCCAATCTTTTATACTTGTAATCAAGTCGAGGTTTGGTTGTAACGATATGTGTTTTATAACCTTACTAGCTTATAACCTATGACATTAATTGCTACTTGTAACCTTTTCATATTATGTATGAAAACCTTGGAAACTCACCAACTATTTATAGTTGACCTTTTATTTTTATCATGTTTCAGGAAAACCCCCAAGTTTGAAGTGAACTTATGTTGCTGGCATATTCTAGGACTTGGACCTAGTTAATAAACAAAATGATTATGTTTGTTATTTCATGTTGAAACTTATTTCATTATTGAGACTTATGCTTGTAATGAAATTTTGAAACTTATGAATAATATTTGGATTTAATAATAGCGTTATGTGGCTGTGAACAATCGTAACTCTCACATCTCGACATTTCCGCCGTCAAGGTTGGGGTGTGACATCTATTGTGTTGAATCTACCGACATATCATCTGTGGTCTAGCAACCTCTAGGTCTACCTTTTTTGTGTTACCTTAGTAGTAGCTAGTTTGTCTATCATATTCCTTTTATATTGCTCAGACTACACAGACTTATACTTGAGCTTTGCGTCTTTTTCAATTTAAATTTTTTAAAGTCCAAATGGTTTGCTCCTGTGTACTATCATATTCCAAAGATTGAATCGTATCACACATACAATCTTATTTTTATCAGCTACCTATCCTTCTCCCTCGTTTTTTATACTGTCTAAACCTATTCTCCCCCTAAAATTTTAAAACCGTAATGGATTAGCATTTTTGGATTTTAATAGGCAATACAATAAGACCAATTTTAATTAACCAACTTAAAATTAAGCAAATAAAATAAAAATTGAAAAATAAAGTAAATTAAGCAAATCTTCAGGAATGACCTCACTTTTCTTTTTAACGCCATTGACCTCTAACAGATATAGAAAAAGTGGTTTATCAAAAGCCTTTGTATAGAGGTCAGCACGTTGAAAATCTGTGTTTATTTTTACCACATCGATTAAGTTCTTTTCAAATCAATCACGTATAAAGTGATATTTAATTCCGATGTGTTTGGTCTTAGGATGTTGGACCGGGTTTGTAGTGACTGCAATAGCAGCAGAGTTATCAACAAAGATAGGAGTAGAAGAGAATTTCAAACCGTAATCTCGCATTTGCTGTTGAATCCATATGATTTGTGAATAGCAACTTGCAGCAGCAACATATTCGGCTTCACAGGTTGACAATGCAACTGAGGTCTGCTTCTTACACTGCCAGGTTACTAATCTTCTCCCAAAGAACTGACACCCTGCTGATGTAGACTTGTAGTTCATCTTGCAGCCTCCGTAATCCGAGTCGCTATACGGCGTAAGCTCAAAGTCATCATCATGAGGATACCACAACCCAAGTGTGGGTGTACCCTTCAGATAATGAAAAATCCTTTTGACCCCAATAAGATGGTTCACCTTAGGCTTTGCCTGATATCATGAACATAAATATGTAGCATACATGATATCAGGTCGTGAGGGAGTGAGATACATGAGAGATCCAATCATCCCTCGGTACATAGTGGCATCTACTAGATCACCATTTTCATTGGGTGCTACATCATGGTTTGTAGCAAGTGGAGTTCCAGTTGTAGATGCATTCTCCATGTCAAATCGATTAGAATATCACCTACATACTTTGTCTTAAGTAGGAAAATCCCATTTGGTGTCTAATCCACCTGTAACCGAGAAAGAACTTCATCTCTCCCATTGCACTCATCTCAAACTCCACCTTCATTACTGCTTCAAAATCTTGCATAATTCTTCATTCTTGGATCCGAAAATTATGTCATCGACATAGATTTGTACCAGCAGTAAATCTCCATCTTTTTCCTTGATAAACATGTACAGTCAATGACTCCCCTGCGAAAACCGTGTTTCACAAGATGAGTTGAGAGTTTCTCATACCAGGCCCTCGGAGCTTGATGAAGCCCGTATAGCGCCTTATCGAGTTTGTAAACTCTGTCCCGATGATATGGATCCTCAAATCCCTCGGTTGACTAATATACATTGTCTCTCGAATCTCACCATGAAGGAACGCACTCTTCACATCGAATTGATAAACTTTGATCTTCATGTAAGATGGATAGGCAAGGAAGATGCGGATTGCTTCCATCCTTGCCACGGGTGCAACACTTCATTGTAGTCAATACCCTCAAGTTATCGAAATCCTTGAACTACAAGATGAGCCTTGTTTCTAATGATCACTCCTTGATCATCTTTCTTGCATTTCAAGACCCATTTGGTGCCAATGACCTTAGCACCTTTAGGTCTATCCACTAGAGTCCACACACCCAACTTCTTGAACTGAAGAAGTTCTTCTTGCATGGCACTCACTGATGACTCATCGTTCAGGGCTTCACTGACATACTTTGGCTCAAACTAAGACACAAAGCAACGATAGGCACCATCATAAAGGTATCCATTTTCCATCACAGAGGCATAATCAGTTGAGTACAACTGATTTCTGGTCTGAACTCCTGATCTCACATCTCCTACGACATTATCCAAAGGATGATAGACATTTAGACGTGAGCTGGGAGTTGTTAGAACAACTACCTCAAAATCAAGATTTTGAACATTTGGTTCTGGATCTGAGGCTATAGGAGTCTGAGGTTCAGAAGGCTCAGACGCATCACTGTCAGATGCTTGTGGACTTGTGGTAGTCGGAACTTTTTCATCCTGGTTGTTATGATCATTTTCCATATTTTCTTCATCAGAGGAAGAGTCACTCACATCAAGTGCTTCCCCTGAGTTGGTAGATGATTGACTTTTTGAGCCGGGTGGTGTTGAATCTTAAGACGGTGTGTTCAAGACATCGTACATCATCTTGTTTTCCAACTGGTCTTCGGAAGTGGAGAGAGGTATGTTGAAGGACTTGAAGAATCCATCATATGCAAAGAAGTAAGCAGGCTCTTTTCCAGCATGTGGTGTGGTGTATCTCTGCACATCAACATTACACCACACCTCTACTTGACCCTTGAGTTGTTGTAAACTCTCTTGTTTGGTATGTTGTATCCTAGAAAAATCCCTTCATCAACCTTCTCGCTGAATTTTCCCTCCTGAGTCTTCTTCAGCAGGGTGCACGGAGCACCAAATGGCTCGAGATACACTAAGTTAGGTTTACATCGTTGTAGTAACTCGTAGCACGTTTTTCCATGGCGTTTAACTACCAGAACTCGATTGAGCGTATATCATGCATTTGCAACTGCCTCATTCCAGAATTGAATAGGCAGTTTCGAGTCTGCTATCATAGTCCGTGCAGTCTTCATCAAGCTGCGATTCTTCCGTTCAGCAACACCGTTCATCTGAGGAGTGTAGGCAGAGGCAAATTGATGCACAATTCCTTTTTCCTTGCAGTAGGCCTCCATCCACTGATTTTTGAACTTAGTTCCGTTGTCTTAGCGCACTTGTCGTACTTTCAGCTTGTATAGGGATTCCAGTGTAGTTACTAATTCCTTGAAAGATTCAAATGTTTCTGATTTGGACTTTAGAAACATTACCCAAGAGAATCTTGAGTAGTCATCAGTAACTATGTAGCAGTACAAGTCGCCTGTGATGCTTCTTGTACTGACTGGACCAAATAGATCCATGTGAAGAAGCTCAAGATGTAGTTCTATGGAATGAACTTTCTTTTCCTTATATGAATTCTTTGTCTGATTGCCCTTCTTGCACGTAACATAGAAATCCGGGAGTTGGAAGTTTTTTGACGTTCACTCCCCTCACTAGATCATTCTGGATCAAGTGATTCATCTTTCTCGGATTTATGTGTCCCATTCTCCTATGCCAGGAGATGGAATCCTTCTCAGTAGCTTTGGACAAGAAGCACTGTACTTCACGATCCGTGTGGAGGCCTTTGAAAGATCCAAGACATAAAGATCATTATATCTTGAAGCTGACATTAGGACTTGGTCCTCGGATCATGTAGTCCTTCTTCAGAATATAGCATTTTTTGTTGTCAAAGACTACTTTGAAGCCTTTATCACATATTTGAGAAACAGAAAGTAAGTTATTTTGTAATTGTTGAACACAGTTTACCTTGTCAAACTTAACTTTCGGATTTCCCACTTCCCCTTGGGATGTGATGTACCCTCCTTTGTTTCCAGCAAATGAGACATGCCCTCCTTTGATTTGTCTGACGTTTGATAAGAAAGCTCTGTTCCCCGTCATGTTCCTAGATGCTCCGCTATCTACAATCTACGTGTTAGTCTCAGCACTATAGCGAACACCCTGCACATTCAATGAAAACATTAGTTCATGTTAGGAACCCAAGCCTTCACTGGCTTGGGTTTCCCCGAGGCATCACATAACATAAACTCAAACCATTGACCATTTGAGGTTGAGGGAAGCTCAGATGTCTATTTGTTCTCATTTTTAGACGCTGAGGCGGATTTTTCTTTTCATAGACCAGCTTTGTGTAAGGCCTGTTTGTGATAAACAGACGACTGGCTGATGGGTTGAACTGTGGGTTCACTATCCCTTTTAGGAGGTGTCACTGAGTTCCTCTTAAAAGTGCTAGTTTTAGATGCAGGAAGTTCAACTTTCCTCCTTGATGTCTGATAATAAGGACAATGAGACGCAATGTGACCGTACTCTCCAGAATTGTAGCAGGATCTGCTTTCAACTTTACGGTTTAAATGTTTTTGGGGAGATGTAGGTGTCACACGGATGACCATATTTTGTTTAGATTGAGACACTTCTTTGCTAGATGTATGGTCGGGTTTTACAAACTTAATTGTTTTACCTGGTTTTATATCTTTTATTTCTTGTTTACCTGGACTTTGACATGATGTGCGTGATTGATTAGATTTAATAGTCTTTTTGGGTTCTGATTTGACTTTGTTTGAACCTGACTTTAAATTAACCTTTTCAAACTCTTTTTCCAGGTTAACACAAGGCATTTTTTCTTTTGCCCTTGAAGTGGACTCCTTTTGTTTAGTGCCAGATTCAATTGATGTACATGTGGAATCTAGGTCTCTAACAAGAGGAGTGGATACCACATGATCCTTGATGGGGTTATTATTAAATGGTTTACTTTTGGTGTTCATCAAGGTCTCAGGTGGTGGCGAAACAACTTTGTATCCCAATCCTTCCCCATTGTTTTTCTCTCTCACCAAGTGTTAGACAATATGAGATGAGCTTGTCCAACTGTGCAGCTTTTGTTTTAAGGAGTTGACTTCTACTTCTAAAACTGCTTTATGCTTCTTAGTGTCCTCTAGGGAGTTAAGATAGTACCTAATGTCATTAGCTTGGTTAAAGGCAACTATTTCTGTTTACCTAAGTTGTTTGGTCAAAAGGTCTCTATCTTTTCCTTGTAACTGTGCTCATTTTGTTTTAAAACTCTATTAGCTTCAGTGCACAGTACCAGATCCTTTACTAAGCTATCATTATGATCTAATAACCTAGAAAATTTTAAATCTATGCTTTCTCTAAATTTATTACAATCAGAACAAGCATGATTATTAAACAACTGGTTAGTAGTACTTACCTGAGATGTTGAAGAGGATCAGCCATTTGTGCAGAATCTGTTGTCTCTGGTTTTGGTGATTCTGAAGTTGATGCAGATTTTTCTTCTTCAGGCAGATGGTTGACCACATGTGCAGTATCTTTAGAGTTGGACATCGCGAGCTCTACTACTATGTGTCCCTCACTAGCGGAATCGTCATCAATGTCCTTCACACTAGCTCTGTTGGACTCTCCTGGGGAGATAAACCGGAAGCTCCAGTCCTGTCCTTCATCCTCGTTAGCAGTCAAGGCTTTAGGATCCTTGCTTGATGAAGTAGAACTACTAGATGTGGCTTTAGCCTGACGATTAAAGGATGAGAATGGATTGCCATTTCCAGTCTTCTTTGGCTTCACACACTCCCGTTTGAAGTGCCCCTTCTCACCATAGTTGAAACAGGTTACCTTTGACTTGTCGAAGCCAAAGGTTGTGTCCTTGGTTGCAACCAAGTTTTGTCCGGTCTTTTTGATAAACTTCTTAGCTCGTCGGGCAGCACTTGCCAAGGCCCACATTATATCCATCAGTTCCAATTCCATCTCATCCACCTGTTCATAATCCTCATTAGCCAGGTGGCAATTTCCTGTCTTTCCAGCAATTAGTCCATCATAGGAGTGGACTACTGCAACTAAGAGGTCCTTATGTTCTCTGGCCACCTCTACAGTCACATTACCGAAGTTATCGGTCTTCAGTTTTGTTGCATTGGCTTCGGGTATGATATACCGGGTCCCAGATGACCCTGACGTTTTGGACCCTGAAGTAGATACTTGTGCTGGACCAGATGAGCTTGACACAAAGGCAGTTTGCAGTGATGCTCCAGATGTCTTGGCCTGAGAGTCGCGTTGTAAAGCACTAGATTCTGGTCATAGTTGGCCTTTTGGGCTCTATAGTTCATCTTTAGTTCCTCCTCTCTCTGTTTCAGAATGAAGTCATTTATATCTAACTTCGAGAGCATCCCATTCTGTCTGAGATTTGAAATGAAGGAAGCCCATTTCTCCGGTAGTCCATTAGCAAAGTTGGATACCTTATCCTCTATAGACGTAGTAACTCCATGAGTGTGCATCTCACTCATCAAATGGTAGAATCTGTCGATCACGTCGTCCAAGCTTTCCTTTCCCATTGAAGAGAAGTTGTCAAACTCCTTCTTCAAAGCTTTGGCCTTAATATCCTTGAGTGAAGTATTCCCGTCATATCTCTTCTCCAACACATCCCATAATTTCTTTGCTTAAGTATACTCTTGAGTATTGATGGAAGATATCCTTCAGAATAGACTTGGTAAGCAAAGCGTAGACTTTCTTCTCAACGTTGTGTTTCACCTGTTGTGCATCAGACATGCCACTTAACGTAAGTTTGACACCGTTAGCTCCTATTGGCATGTTGTACCCCGACTCTATAGCCTCCCACAAATTTGTATCTACTCCATTTAAGTAGATTTCAAAACGTTGCTTCCATTGTGGGTAGTCGTCTAACGTGATAAGCTTTGGGGGTTTATTATGAATTCCCACTTCGTTCTTCAATAGCAGTAGATTCTAAATACGAGTGTCTCTACTTGTTGTGTATACTGAAAACTGGTCCTCCATTTCACTTAACTTTACTATTCAACAAACTGTTTATGTGAGAGAATGAAGGTATGCGATTGGGCTTATTCGGGCGATTGAACTAGACAAATGGTTCAATCGTGCGACTGAACTAATGCAGATGAGTCAGTCGGCCGAATGAGCTAATGCGGCTGGACAGTCCGAATAGGGTTCTCAGTCGTACGAATAAGGGTACGAATGAATCCAATCGTGTTTGGAGAATGCAAATGAACTCAGTCGTGCGATTGAGCCAATCGTGCGACTGACCCTGCTGAAGTTTGAAAATTCGTAGGTAAAACGTGTTTTGGCCACAAAAACTTGAATTTTCACAAACCCTAATTGCCGTATACCGGAGAAACTGAAATTTATGATCAGGAGACGTCTAAGACACCGTTAGACACAAAAAGATTGGGTTTTTAGTGAAAAAAACACAATTTTTGTATCACAAACGATTGACTCACACGTAATCAAGAGCCAAGGCTCTGATACCACTTATTGGGATCTTGTACTTGACGATGTACTAACTGATTAGCGTGTATACCAAACCAAATAGTGCGGAATCCTATTTGATTGGCGATCCAATCAGTGAGAACGCACGTAGAAACAATTTTGTGATTAAATCTAACATTAAGAATCGATTAGGAATTGATCTAATGCGATCTATGAACTTGGAGTATGATCTTAGAGGTTTCTGGACGGCTAGGGTACGTCTGGAGTTGATGTGTGTACAATGCTTATGTTTTTCCACGAATTAGGTGGTATTTATAGGTTAGGGATACTCATTCGTGCGACTATACCATTTGCATGGTTCATTCGTGCGATTGAACCATGCGGTTGATCCATTCGCACGACTGAGTGTTCAGTCGTGCGACTGAGTCAGTCGCATGATGTTGTTCAGGCGTATGGACTATTTAGGCGCATGGACACTCAGTCGCATGGCCACTCGGACGCATGACCACTGTTGGGCCACATGGTCCAGTTGGACGCATGAGAACTTCACTTAACCAAGTTTGAATGTATTCATTATTATAACATTATGCATATCAATTCAAACAATCACAAACCTATATAATCTAGTCAATATGCGTTACACAACTCATTAATGAAATATTAAACATTATAAATCACAATCAAACATTCTCATTTCATTAAGTACCCAAGCATTACATAAGCATAAGACATTCAAGACATATTACAATCAGATCCGAATCTAGGTACATATGTATCAACACAAAAGAAGAGTAACTAAACACAATCAAACAGTGAACTGGATTAACCACAGGTAAAGACACTAAAAACACAAGTAATTAAGAGATAGAACACAAGAGCAAGATACACAGGGAGATGGTTTTCAAATTGCAGTATATTGTTTTCTCAATGTTCTATTACAAGTGTTACAAAGCATATAAATAAAGTTACAAGAACATGAGATACTTATAATACATCCTACAGCCAGCCATACTATGAAAGCCAGCTGGATACAATTGACTAGACTAAAATCAAAATCAATTGTATAGTCAAAAAGGCGGATTGCCTTTTTGACTTTGTGACTATGACATGCCATAGCTCATATCCTTATCTATTACAAAATGAATAAAGTACATGAAGTAGAAAGTTTACAGACTCAAGAACTCAATGTACTGTTACCAAAAGCATGGACCTATTCACCAACTCATTTAGGTTGGTGACTTTACAGAGTTGCAGCGAAAAGGGGTCCAGATTTATGGAAAAGTACATCAGATAAAGCATGTTATTAAAAGTCTTCGGAAGAAATCTGTCTTCAAGTTTGGATCTTCAGAATACTTTGTCTTTGAAGCTTCAGAATACTTTGTCTTTGAAGCTTCGGAACACTTCATCTTTGGCTTCGGAAGATATTGGTCTTGGCTTCGGAAGATTTCACACATAGAATATTTCTGTTGCATGTGTGAAACTTCCGAAGCATTCTTCTTCAGTACTTGTGCAGCATGCATGCAGAAAGACATTTGTTGCTTCAGCCTCTATACATATTCTCTATAAACTCCCCCTACGCTGATACTACCAAAACTCTTGAAGACTTCATATATCAACAGTGCTCATCAGGATAATAACCAGCCTTTTCTTCATAAGATGATCAGGATCCTTTAGACTATCAAAGTATCTTCTCATGTCAAAGAGATCATGCAGAGAAAACTGAAACATGTCTTCATGTGACATCCGTCACCGCAAGGTCCGTCATTTAACGTGGCTTCCGTTACCTTTTCTTTGATCGTTCATTCCTCATCCTTATAACTATTCGTGTGGACATCATACTTGATCTATCGACTTTATTCTTGTGTTCTCATCGTTAACGTATGCTATGCTTAAAACATTTACAAATTTCGTCATCGTTATCACTAAATATACCGATTTTATATAATATTATTGCCATTAATAAAACCATTTTTAATTTACCAACATCATTAATTATATTTTTATCATTTATTTAACTAACCTATTACAGTCGTTTTCAACTGAAACAAATTTGAAAACTCGGGGGCTAAGTGCAGGGACCAAATGTGAAAATTTGCAAACTAGGGCTGGGTATATAAACCCCATTTCAAGCCCTAGCCTTCATTCTTCATCTTTTTCTTCTTCATCCTCTTCTTCACTTTTTCATCTCCTCCTTGAACCAAAACCGCCCATTTTCTTCACATTTTCACCGTCTAGATTTTTTCTACAGCCGGGTCTACTCCATTCTTGCAGGTAGACGACCTTTTTTGTCCCTTTCCTTGCTCGTTTTTCTGTTGACCATCTAGGGTTTTGGGTGTTCGGGTCCAACCCGAGCACATGAGGTCGTGTGGGTGCGTGTGATGTCTTTCTGCGTGTTCTTCTTGTTTGGGTGTGTGCAAAATGTATTTCTGGAAGTCCTTGTGGTGTAAACCTCGTGCACAGAACAACCGAAGGCTGCTCTACACTTGTGCAGTCGCGAACCTGCTGTTCTGGCGACTGAGCCGTGCGACTGGGTGAGTCGTGCGACTATGTCTTTTGTGCGAATGAGCTATGCAGATGAATGATACGTGCGATTGAGTCAATGCGGATGCATGATGTGTGTGATTGAAATGTATGCGATTGTGCATGTATCGCACGATTGAATGCCAGTCGCATGAATGGAGGTTCAGTCGTACGAATGAAGCTGATTCGTACGAATGAAGGTTGATTCGTGCGTATGGAGGTTGAATCATGCGATTGGGTGTTGTGTGCTACGACTGAATGCTGAGTCGCATGAATGAAGGTTCAATCGTACGAATGAAGCTGATTCGTATGAATGAAGGTTGATTCGTACGGATGGAGTGTTAATTCGTGCGTCTGGTCCTGTCATGCAACTGAAGTTGTTGTGTGTGAATTCCTTCTTGTGTGTGGTGTGTGTATGTTGTGTGATGTTAAGGTGACATCGACACGGTTGCCATTGCTAATGACAATAGTAAAGTTAACACTATAAAACTACCAATGTATTCACAGATCAAATCAATGTTAACATTTTCACCATAATCAAGAACTGAATTGTTACCGTTAATATTTACCAAATATTTCCCCAATAACAATGGAACTTTTACACATATATCATCGGCAATGGCGATGGTTTCTAGTACTTGGATCTACATAAGGTCCAATACGCATGTCTGCTTGTGTGTGTTACACGCGACCGAACCGATACAACCCGAACCGACCGAACGTTGCTATATGCTTTATACATATCATTAATGCTTAACAATAACTGTCAATAGGTGTTTGACCGTTCATTGCATACAACATTTGGAAACTTTGATCATTCATACTTACCACCTAACAAGTGATTTTTGTGGCCCCTTTTTACGCTTATACAATATTTCAATCATTTACAAACATGGGGGAAAAGTATGCTCACCCATTTTCTATGTTTTACATACAATTTACATACTTGGAATCAACGTGTTACTGTTTTGTGAGTACTTATCTGATACATGCTTGAGTCTGCTGTGTCGTACTTTCTTTACAACCATTTAATTCCAGTGTTGGAACCGACGGATAGGTATTGGTAGTACTACTAGGTTGACACCCCCACCCTTGTTTGTTGGTATACCAGTTAGTACCAACAGTGGCCAGGAACGGGCCTTGGGTGAATATATTCTGACAAGATTCTGTGTGTACGTCATTAGGTTTGGTTGTAAAGCTCATTGTTATGTGATTTTGCTTACTTATAACTGTATACACGGTATTCCACAACATTCACTATACAACATCAATTACTTATTTACTATTTAAACCTGCGAGCTCACCAATAATTTTGTTGACCATTTTGAGCATATCTTTTCAGGTGACAATGCTAATTGAAGATCTAGGTGTGCTGCCTTAGTGGAGACCCTAGGATGCATTTTTGATACTAAACATACTTGACAAACATACATTTTGGAATAATTGTTGTAGTCTGATCAAACAACTTCATTCTTTTGATACTTGTTCCCGGGTTGTGGGAATTGCATTACAATTGTTACTACCTTGACTATGTGAATCATTTATCATGTTATGCTTATGGCTATGTTGTCGTGAATATTGACCAAACACGACACAAGTCTCCTTTGTGTCGAGTGTCGTCATGACACGCTTTGTCATCATTACTTATATTGCATCTCTATTGCTTACCATTTGTAATGACGATCCCGTCTCGTTCCATCCCCGTGTTTCCGCTCTTAGCGGGGTGTGACAGACTGGTATAAGAGCCTTGGTTGTAGAGAATTAGGCAATTCACTTGACCTAGACTATAACCTAGGACCTTCATGTAGATTTGCATGCTAGGATCTGTGTGCATTTTATATCTCATCTGTGTTCCTCTTTACTTGATTCGTTTATCTATCCGTTTTGTGATCTTTTCACCCGGTGAGAGAGCTTGTGCTCACTCCTTCTGGGATGCTCCTATTGGATCTTCCGTTCCCTCTGCGCGCCGAGTTGGTTTATCAAACCGGGTATTAACCTGAAGAGATCTTCACAGATCATGCTATTGCGCTTGACCTTGGACATTGAAATTTACCCTGAGGAGGTTGTGTCTGAAACCTCAAAAGAGGAGGATATACAACCTTTGCTAGACTACGTGATTATTATGATGGACTACTGTTGGAGCATTACCAATTCATGGTGTGAGAACTACACGACTTGTATGTGATGTGTGGTAACAACAAGTGTGAAATTAACTTGGAATGCTAGACTTTGATGAGTGGTATGGATAATATACTTTGATATGGTTAAAGCTTATGTGTTTACTACTTCTATGATTAGAAAATGCCGTCTCGAAGAGTTACCCGCAGCAACAGTGGCGGAAGTGAAGCCCCGAAGGGCAGAGGCAGACGCAGAGGTAGAGCACCAAGAACAAATGATGGCCTCGCCAGCAACAATCAGGGAACAGGAACACTGACATGGCAGTTCTGATCGCTCAACAGTTGGCCGCACTGATCCCGACTATTGTGGCCCAAGTGAGCGATGCTCTTCAGAATCACCACCCCCACGGGGATGGTGGCAATGATAATGAGGATAACGGGAACCCGACTGGGAACGAGAGTAACCAGAGACCAGGAATGGTGGAACAGCCGGTAATGAGACTGGGTTTGTTAATGCTAGAAGGGGATGTTCGTACAAGGAATTTGCGGCTTGTTAACCAAAGGAGTTCGATGGAAAAGGTGGAGCGATAGCCCTGACCAGGTGGCTTGAGAAAATGGAGGCAATGATTGACATCAGCAAATGCCACGATAGCCAGAAGATCAAGTATGCCACGTGTTCGCTACAGGGCAAAGCACTAACTTGGTAGAACACCCAGGTTCAGGCTAGGGAAGAGAATCAGCAATGCAAATGTCGTGGGATGAGTTTAAAGCACTGATCACTGAAGAATACTGCCCCCTCAATGAGATGCAGAAACTGGAGCATGAATTCTAGAATCATGCTATGGTGGGGGCTGGACACGCAACTTACACTAACCGTTTTCATGAGTTGGCAAGATTGGTTCCACATCTGGTCACTCCAGAATCAAAAAGGATCGAGAGGTATATTTGGGAACTTGCGCCTCAAATCCAAGAGATGGTAACAGCAGCCGCTCCTCCTATGATCCAGAGCGCAATTCTGAAGGTTGGCGCTCTGACAGATGAGATGGTGAGAACAGGGGTCTTGGAAGAGGAGCAGAGAAAAGAAAGGATGTTGGGGAACGAGTCAGTCGAGTGCCTGGAAATTTGACAAAAGGGCCAAGAAAACCAGGAATTTTGTGGCCGTGACACAAGGCAAAAGAGAGTGTGTTGGGTTGCACCCCAAATGTGATAGGTGCAACTTCCATCATCCCCCAGGAATGTCGTGCCGGGTGTGAGTGAACTGTAGACGCCCGGGGCATCTAGCAAAAGACTACAGAGTGGCGCCGAATCTGGTGGCACCGGTCAACGCGGTTAACCCCGCCGGGAATGCCAGGGTCTGTTATGAGTGTGGAAGCCCTGACCACTACAGAAACATGTGCCCTAGACTGAATCGGGCGCCGGGTCAACAAGGGAACAACCAGCAACCGGTGATAGCCATAGCTAGGAATCAAGGCCCGACAAATCAAGGGAATACAACTTGGGGACGTGCATTTGTCATCGGAGCCAAAGATGCCCGTCAGGACCCGAATGTTGTCACGGGTACGCACTTACTCAATAATCACTTCGCATCCATATTACTTGATACTGGAGCAGACAATAGCTTTATATCTTCTGAGTTTGTGCAATTGCTTGATTTGAGTGCTAGTAGGCTAGAAACTAGCTACTCCGTAGAAATGACCAATGGTAGGGTTGTACAGGCTGATGAAATAATTAGAAAGTGCACGATAATATTAGAGGACCATGCCTTCGACATAGACTTGATACCCTTTGAGTTAGGAAGTTTCGATGTGATCGTGGGAATGGATTGGTTGTCGAAACAAGAAGCTGAGATTGTCAGGACAAAGTAGTACGAATCCCTATGCCAAACGGGGAGGTACTCAGAATTCAAGGAGAATGATCGGGAAGAAACCTAAAGCTTATCTCCTGCATGAAAGCACGCCGAAGTTTACAGAAACAATGCTACGCGATCTGGCTCATGTTGTAGAAAAGAAGGAAGAGGAGAGGAAATAGGTAGATATTCCAGTAGTACGGGACTACCCAGATGTATTTCCTGATGACTTGTCTGGTTTGCCTCCTCCACGACAAGTGGACTTTCGTATAGAGTTGGTTCCTGGAGCTACACCGGTAGCAAAGTCACCATACCGGTTAGCACCTTTAGAAATGCAAGAGTTATCCAGTCAATTACAGGAAGTACTGGAGAAGGGATTTATTTAGCCAAGTCACTCACCATAGGGAGCGCTAGTGTTATTTGTCAAAAGGAAAGATGGTCGTTCCAAATGTGTATCGATTACAGTGAGTTGAACAAGTTAACCGTGAAGAATCGGTATCCTCTCCCTAGGATCGACGATTTGTTTGACCAGCTGCAAGGAGCTTTATATTTCTCCAAGATCGACCTTCATTCTGGATATCATCAACTAAGGGTTTTCGAGGAGGACATACCGAAAACAACGTTTAGAACTCATTATGGGCACTATGAGTTCTTGGTCATGCCGTTCGGGTTGACTAACGCACCAGCTGTGTTTATGGACCTAATGAATCGGGTGTGTAAACCTTACTTGGATAAGTTTGTGATCGTATTCATAGACGATATACTTATTTACTCCCGATCGAAAGAGGATCATGAGGAACACCTTCGGGTAATTGTGGAACTGTTACGAGAAGAGGAACTTTTCGCCAAGTTCTCAAAGTGTGAATTCTGGTTGCGGGAAGTGAAGTTTTTAGGTCATGTGGTTAACGAGGATGGGATTCATGTAGATCCCGGCAAGATCAAATCGGTGAAGAAATGGGATGCACCCCAAACGCCTTCAGAGATACCACAATTCTTAGGATTGGCCGGGTACTATCGTCGCTTCATCACGAATTTTTCGAAGATCGCTCAACCGTTAACAGTGCTGACTCAGAAAGACAAGAAGTTTGATTGCGGACATGCACAAGAACAAGCATTCCAAACGTTGAAAGAGAAGTTGTGCAACGCACCGATATTGTCCCTCCCAGGCGGAACTGATGATTTTGTAGTATACTACGATGCTTCACATAAAGGATTGGGATGTGTATTAATGCAGAAGGATAATGTTATTGCCTACGCTTCGCGACAACTTAAGGTGCACGAAAAGAACTATACAACTCATGATCTGGAGTTGGGCGCTGTAGTATTTGCACTCAAGATAAGGATGCCTTACCTGTATGGAACCAAATGCATCATCTACACAGATCATAAGAGCCTCCAATATATCCTAGATCAGAAGGAACTTAATATGCGTCAGCGACGCTGGGTAGAACTTCTTAGTGACTACGATTGTGAAATCCGGTATCATCCGGGGAAAGCGAACGTGGTGGCTGATGCTTCAAGCCGCAAAGAACGCATGAAACCACTACGTGCTCGAGCGCTGGGATTGACTATTCAAATGAATTTGAAAGCCCAGATCCAAATTGCACAAAGTGAGGCATTGAGAGAAGAAAACCTTACGGGAGAAGAATTCCGAGGGTTGGATAAACAGATGATTTGCAAGGACCAGAACCAGCCACACAGGGTGTGTATTCATCGAATGTAACACCCGGTTATATTAAACTTAAAGAAAGAAAGAAAGAAAGAATAAAGTAAAGAAAAAGAAAGAAAAGATATTTTACCCACGTTGAGGGGTAAAAAGTGTCAAAAAGGACAAAAGGTTGGAAAAGTGGGTGTAAAGTGGACATGGCTGCCCACTCTCTTCTTACAACCCAAAATCATCAGATTTTTAAAAAGAGAAAGTGCACATTTGGATTTTGAAGAACAAGAGCTGAAAAGTCGAATTCAAGTGGGTTTCTAGGCGGTTGAACTCAATTGCAAACAAGTTTGGGAGAAACCATACTTAAGAGCTGCAAAGGTGAGTTCTAGAACCCCTCTTTTACATTTTAACTGATTTTGGGGCTGGAGATGCATGATTGAAATTTTTATAATACTTGGGTTTCATACCCGTACGTTGAATGTGTGTATATTGTGTGCATGGTGTGATTTTGATCTATGTTCATGCTTGATGATGTTATGGTTGTGTTTCTAAGGCTTAGAATATAGGATTTAAGCTTAGAGCATGATAGATGGTTTTTGGGGACTGAATTATGATGATAAGTGTGCCCTAGACTGCTCATGCGCCCAAACAATAGTTCATACGCCTGAATTTAGAAAACTGCCTAAGTGTAAAAAGAAATGCTTATGAACAAAAAGAAATGCTTATGAACAAAAAGAAATGCTTATGAACAAAAAGGAGATGCTTATGAACAAAAAGGAAATGCTTATGAACAAAAAGATGCGGATGAACAAAAATGAATGCTTAACAAAAAGAAATGCTTATGAACAAAAAGAAATGCTTATGAACAAAAAGAAATGCTTATGAAAAAAAGAATAGTTATGAACAAAAGGAAATGCTTATGAACAAAAAGACATGCGAATGAACAAAGAAATGCGAATGAACAAAGAAATGCGAATGAACAAAGAAATGCGAATGAACAAAAAGAAATGCGGATGAACAAAAAAAATGTGGATGAACAAAAGAAATGCGGATGAACAAAAAGAAATGCTTATGAACAAAACGAAATGCTTATGAACAAAAAGGAAATGCGGATGAACACTTAGAATATTTTCTGACTTTTTGGGGAAAAAGTGGAAATGTAGGCTTTGACTTGGGAGGTTCCCGGGGGCTATGTAAGTTGACTTTTTGAGGTCATAGATGGTATGATGGGCATGTTACGATGTATGATTGATGCTTATGTATGATGGTATGTATGATGTGTGTTATGTATGTATGATGATGCCCTGTATGATGATGTTGACTGTGTATGTTGATGTTCCTTATTATTATGTACGATTATTTCCCCTTGGCTTTACGTTGAATGTTAATGAATGAGATGAAAGTATTATGTAACGTAAAGTGGAAGATAATGAAAAGAGGAACGAAATGAAGAATGCATGCATTAATGAATGAACTAATGTAAGAAAGGCTTGCAAGCAAATGTATGGAGGTTCACACTTAATGCGAAGTGTTAGCTCAACCGTGTGCGGTTTAGCTACCCCATAAGGATGCACACTGGGGCTTAATCCGTGTGATTAGGCAAACCTATGGAGGTTCACACCCAATGAGGGGTTGTTAGCTCAACTGTGTGCGGGTTACATACCCCATGAGGATGCACACAGGGGTTCAGTCTTGGTGATTGACCAAACGTATGGGGTCTTTTTCGCTTAACTCTAGATGAATTTCTTAGTGCTCTAGAGGGGGGTTAAGCACATGACATGACCTAGATGAAAACGAGAAGATGATAAAAGTACGAAATGAACGATGATGAAGATAATAAATATTATCTATGTGTACGTACGATGTGTGATCACATTTTTTAAACCTGTTACGTTTTGAAAGAACAATTTTGAAAGAAAGATAAAGTATATTTTATTTTAAAAACTAGAACTCACTCAGCAACGCTGATTTTTATGCATTTTCCCGTTAGCAGGTGAGCATTGCTGAGGATGGTGCGGAGCAGCTACTTGGCATTTTTAATGACATTCTTTTGTTAATGGTTTTGCATTGTAATGCGAATGAATGATGTTTTGAAATGAACGCTTGTATTAACTTGCAAAAGCATCTGTAGAGATATGAAAAGTTATTTTTATGTTTCCGTTGTAATGTTTTATGAATGATTAAATGTAAAGTATATGTTTTATGTGCGATGATTTACCAACTGTAAGCGTCCCGGAACGGGGCCTTACAATTTGGTATCAGAGCCAAAGTTTAAGTGAAATGGGTAAATTTTCAAAATAAACCTTAACTTAACTGAGAATGGGACGGAAAGGAATGGGATGCCAATCTGAGTAGTTGCGTGCCATCAGGTATTTTCTTTGATGTTAACCGGTATTATGTGCGCATGGTATGTGGTTATGTGTTGTATGTAGATTTAGATACTGATGTAGTCAGGACAGGTAATTCTTGGGGTATGAAGAGTAAAGTAAGTGGCTAATCACAACTGACCACTGTCATTAGGGACTTACTATAGTTGACATAAACTGAGTTGTTCCCTTGAATGATCGTGTTGGTGTTTGAATCTTTTAGTGTGCGTGTGAATGGCCGGTGGTAGATCTTCGAAAGCTTCACAGGGTGGAGGTCACGGTGCTGAACCGTGACCCAAGAGAGGGAGACCCAGAGTTGAGAAAGTGGTTCATGAGGAACCCGAGACCCCTCATCCGAAGGGTGGTGATGAGAGTGCAAATCTGAGGGCCTTGGTGAAAGAGGCAGTGGTTGAAGAGATGCATCAGGTCATGCAGACAATCTTACCATCTGTGGTGACCGAAGTTATCAAGGTACTACGGGAAGGGGAAAGAAAGAGAGGAATAGGTCCTCGGGAGAACGGGAACACCCAGAGCCTGAACAGTTCAAACTGATGATGAGGAAGAGGAAGAGGAAGAGGAAGAGCCTGCGCCGAAGGCGTCATGAGGTTGTAACTACGGGGCATTTATGAGATGCAAGCCCCCTACTTTTGATGGTAACCACACTGCTGCTGCTGCTCACCGATGGGTGAGGGAAATGGAAGTTGTTCTTGATATCAGCGAGTGCCGAGAGGACCAGAAGGTGAAGTTCGCTACCCACTCTTTTGTGGACTCAGCTCTATGTTGGTGGGACAATATTTTCCAAGCTAAGGGTAGCAGGGCCATTGGGAGAATGAGATGGTCCGAACTTAATAAGTTGGTGATCGAGGAGTTCGGTCCTCATCGGGAAATGGACAAGGTTGAGAGAGAATTCCTACAGCTAGAGGCGGGAACAATGACACACCAACAGTACACCACCAAATTCAATGAGATGGCACGTCTGGTGCCGGGCCAAGTGACATCCTTGTCACGAAAAATCAAGAGGTATGTTCAGGGTATGCCAGCGGATATCCGTAGGCACATTATCGCTGCCCGACCAAGCACGTTTAGGTTGGCAGTTGATTTAGCAGGAAGATTGTGTGATGAGCGAGAGGTGGTGGTGGTTGAGGCAAGCAAGAAGGGTGGTGGTGATCGGAGTTGGAACGGGAAGAGGTTTGGTTAGGGTGGTGCCCTGATGAGTAACAAGAAGGCACGGGTGGATGACCGTCGTGTGGTCGCGTTAGGGGCAGGATCGAAGAGGTGTGGCAAATGTGGGAAAGAGCATTCGGGGGAATGCAATTGGGGATCAAACATCTGTTTTAAGTGTGGGAAGCCTGGTCATATGGCTAGAGACTGTGGGGGTATGAGGTGTTTCAACTATGGGGAAAGTGGTCATATGAGTAGTGATTGTAAGAAGTCGAGGGTTGAGGGTTCTCGGGTGAAGAAAACTAGAGGTGAAAGACCAAGGGCGAGCGCCAGGGCATTCACGATGACATAGGAGGAGGCTAGGACGGACCCTGATGTTGTGTCTGGTATGTTTCTAGTAAACCAAACTTTAGCTTCGGTGTTATTTGATTCTGGTGCCAGTAAAAGTTTTATTTCTGCTACTTTCTGTGCTAAACTGCCTGTTAGTAGTAGGAGTGTTGATGTGCCCTTTGATGTAGAAACTGTCATAGGTAAGTCTACCAGGATCTCTGAGATGATAGAAAACTATGATGTGGAATTAGAAGGTCATAAGTTGTCGGTTAGGCCGTTCGTGATGACCTTAGGTGGTTTCGATATGGTTCTTGGGATGGATTGGTTGGCGGATTACGAGACGAACATTATGTGTCACAAGAAGATGATTTGATTGATAGTGCCTGATGGGAGTTCGGTAAAGGTTTATGGCGATTGGGTCACGACAATTCCGAAGGTAATCTCAATGGCGGTAGCGGGAAAGTGCATGAGGCATGGATGTAGCGCCTACGTGGCCTACGTAAAGGATGTAGATATGCCAACACCATAACTATCCGATGTTCTGGTTGTGTGTGACCATCCAGACGTGTTCCCAAAAGACTTACCAGGAGTACCACCTGACAGAGAGATTGAGTTGCAGATTGATCTGATACCGGGTGCCCAACCTGTTGCCAAGGCACCGTATCAGTTGGCTCCGACGGAGATGAAAGAGATGATGGAGCAGTTGAAAGAGCTGCTTGATAAGGGGTTCATTAGGCCGAGTATCTCTCCTTGGGGTGCTCTGATCCTGTTTGTGAAGAAGAAAGACGGTAGTATGAGGATGTGTATTGACTACCGTGAGCTGAACAAGTTGACAGTAAAGAACCGATACCCCTTACCGAGAATAGATTATTTGTTCGATCATCTTCAAGGTGCCAGTTGGTTTTCAAGGATCGACCTTCGATCTGGCTACCATCAGTTGAAGGTGAAAGAGCAGGATGTCCCTAAAACAGCATTTCGCACACGTTATGGTCATTACGAGTTTCTTGTCATGTGCTTTGGTTTGACCAACGCGCCAGCTTCTTTCATGGATTTGATGAACCGAGTGTGTCGGCCAATGTTGGACAAATCAGTAATTGTGTTTATTGATGATATCCTGATTTATTCGAAGTGCGAGAATAAACATGCCGGTCACATTCGAGAGTTGTTGGAGACGTTAAGGAGGGAGAAGTTGTATGCTAAATTCTTGAAGTGCGTGTTCTGGTTGCGCGAAGTTCAATTCTTGGGTCATGTGGTGAATCCTGACGGGATTATGGTGGACCCGACAAAAGTGGAGGCGGTGATGCAATGGAAGTCTCCAAAGACGCCATCCGAGATTCGTAGTTTCTTGGGTTTGGCGGGCTACTACAGAAGATTAATCCAAGACTTTTCTAAGATCGCTTCTCCACTAACTAAGTTGACCCGGAAGGATGTGAAGTTTGTATGGGGTCAAGCTCAAGAGAAGGCATTCGAGGAATTAAAGGCGAGGTTGACCCAAGCTCCGGTTCTGTCATTACCTGATAGGAGTGAAGATCTGGTGGTTTATTCTGATGCTTCTTACTCAGGGTTGGGGTGTGTACTAATGCAGAGAGGGAAGGTTATAGCATATGCATCCCGATAGTTGAAGGTTCATGTGGTCAATTACCCTACTCATGACTTGGAGTTGGCAGCCGTGGTCTTTGCGTTAAAGATTTGGAGGCACTATCTTTACGGGACGAAGGGCACCATCTTCACTGACCACAAGAGCTTGAAGTACTTCTTTAATCAGAAGGACCTCAACATGAGACAGAGATGATGGTTGGATCTTATAAAGGATTATGACTGCGAGATCAATTACCATCCGGGCAAAGCCAACGTGGTGGCGGATGCCCTTAGTCGGAAAGAGAGGCCCGAGCCAATTCGGGTGAAAGCGTATCAGCTAATCATGACCACTGACGTGATGAAGCAATTTAAAGAGTTTCAAGATGAGGCATTGAAGGAAGATCATCTTAACTCAGAAGAATAAGAGGTTTGGTTGGGGATTGGGTAAAAACACACTCGGTGTTAGGACCCGATTTGGAAGGATGTGGATTCCCCGTTTTAGGAATCTATGCATGAAGATTATGGATGAAGCTTACAAGGCTTGATACTCCATCCATCCTGGTGCCACAAAGATGTATCAAGACATGAAGAAAGATTATTGGTGGCCAGGTATGAACCGTGATATGGTGGAGTATGTGAGTAAATGCCTTACTTGTTTACAGGTGAAGGCCGAGCATCAAAAGCCGTATGGAAAGATTCAACCTTTGGATATACCGGAATGGAAGTGGGAGCACATCACTATGGATTTCATTAAGAAGCTGCAACGTACCCCGAAAGGGTATGATGCTATATGGGTGATTGTTGACTGTTTGATGAAGAGTGCTCACTTCCTACTGATCCGCGAGACATATTCATCTGAGAGGTTGGCGGACCTATTCATCAAGGAGATTGTAACTCGTCATGGTGTGCCTGTGTCTATTATGTCTAATCGTGACACCCGATTTACATATAAATTCTAGAAGAAATTTTACGACGCTATGGGGACGAGGTTGAACATCGGCACGGCTTATCATCCTCAGACATATGGTCAGTCAGAAAGGACCATTCAGATGTTGGAGGATATGCTTCGTGCTTGTGTTATTGATTTTGGAGGAAGTTGGGATGACCACTTACCGTTAGCGGAGTTCTCGTATAACAACAGTTATCATGCCAGTATTGGCATGCCTCCTTATGAGATGCTATACGGTAGGAGATGCAGAACACCCGTGTGCTGGGGTGACATTCGTCAGAAAGAGTTAGGGAGCATCAACGTAATCGAGGCTATGAATGTGAAGCTTTAAAATATCAAAGCCTTCATGAAGGCACGTAGGCTGATAAACGACGCGGACCGATTGAGTTCCAGGTGGGTGACCGGTTATGTTGAAGGTCTCACCTTGGAAGGGTATCATCTGATTCAGGAAGCGGGGCAAGTTGAGCCCAAGGTATATAGGGCCTTTCCGAATCGTTGCTCGAGTAGGAGAGGTGGCCTATAGACTGGAACTACCAGATGAGTTAAGTGGAATTCACCTGACATTCCATGTATCTCATTTGAGAAAGTGTTTAGCAGATGAAGATATGATTGTTCCACTGGAGGATATTGAAGTAGATGAATAATTATGTGGAGCAACCAGTGGCAATCATCAATCGAAAAGAGAATAGGCTGAGAATAAAGTGGTTCCTCTTGTGCATGTACAGTGGAGGCACAAAAAGGGATCCGAGTCGACGTGGGAGACTGATGAAGAAATGAGACAGCACTACCCACGTTTGTTGAGGAATAACAGGTTTTGGGGATGAAACCTATTTAAGGTGGGTGGACTTTTAACACCCGGTTATTTTTAAACTTAAAGAAATAAAGAAAGAAAGAATAAAATGAAGAAAAAGAAAGAAAAAATATTTTACCCAAGTTGAGGGGTAAAAAGTGTCAAAAGGACAAAAGGTTGGAAAAGTGGGTGTAAAGTGGACATGACTGCCCACTCTCTTCTTACAACCCCAAATCATCAGATTTTTAGAAAGAGAAAGTGTAGATTCGGATTTTGAAGAACAAGAGCTGAAAAGTCGAATTCAAGTGGGTTTCTAGGCGGTCGAACTCAATTGCAAACAAGTTTGGGAGAAGCCATACTTAAGAGCTGCAAAGGTGAGTTCTGGAACCCCTCTTTTACATGTTTTAACTGATTTTGGGGCTGGAGATGCATGATTGAACTTTTTATAAAACTTGGGTTTCATACCCGTATGTTGAACGTGTATATGTTGTGTGCATGGTGTGATTTTGATCTATGTTCATGCTTGATGATGTTATGGTTGTGTTTCTAAGGCTTAGAATATAGGATTTAAGCTTAGAGCATGATAGATGGTTTTTGGGGACTGAATTATGATGATAAGTGTGCCCTAGACTGCTCATGCGCCCAAACAGTAGTTCATACGCCTGAATTTAGAAAACTGCCTAAGTGTAAAAAGAAATGCTTATGAACAAAAAGAAATGCTTATGAACAAAAAGAAATGCTTATGAAAAAAAGAAATGCTTATGAACAAAAAAATGCTTATGAACAAAAAGAAATGCTTATGAACAAAAAGGAGATGCTTATGAACAAAAAGGAGATGCTTATGAACAAAAAGATGCGGATGAACAAAAAGATGCGGATGAACAAAAAGAAATGCTTAACAAAAAGAAATGCTTATGAATAAAAAGAAATGCTTATGAACAAAAAGAAATTCTTATGAACAAAAAGAAATACTTATGAACAAAAAGGAAATGCTTATGAACAAAAAGAAATACGAATGAACAAAGAAATGCGAATGAACAAAGAAATGCGAATGAACAAAAAGAAATGCGGATGAACAAAAAAAATGTGGATGAACAAAGGAAATGCGGATGAACAAAAAGAAATGCTTATGAACAAAACGAAATGCTTATGAACAAAAAGGAAATGCGGATGAACACTTGGAATATTTTTTGACTTTTTGGGGAAAAAGTGGAAATGTAGGCTTTGACTTGGGAGGTTCCCGGGGGCTATGTAAGTTGAATTTTTGAGGTCATAGATGGTATGATGGGCATGTTACGATGTATGATTGATGCTTATGTATGATGGTATGTATGATGTGTGTTATGTATGTATGATGATGCCCTGTATGATGATGTTGACTGTGTATGTTGATGTTCCTTATTACTATGTATGATTATTTTCCCTTGGCTTTACGTTGAATGTTAATGAATGAGATGAAAGTATTATGTAACGTAAAGTGGAAGATAATGAAAAGAGGAACGAAATGAAGAATGCATGCATTAATGAATGAACTAATGTAAGAAAGGCTTGCAAGCAAATGTATGGAGGTTCACACTTAATGCGAAGTGTTAGCTCAACCATGTGCGGGTTAGCTACCCCATGAGGATGCACACTGGGGCTTAATCCGTGTGATTAGGCGAACGTATGGAGGTTCACACCCAATAAGGGGTTGTCAGCTTAACTATGTGTGGGTTATATACCCCATGAGGATGCACACAGGGGTTCAGTCTTGGTGATTGACCTAACGTATGGGGTCGTTATCGCTTAACCCTAGATGAATTGCTTAGTGCTCTAGAGGGGGGTTAAGCACATGACAGAACCTAGATAAAAACAAAAAGATAATAAAAGTACGAAACGAACGATGATGAAGATAATAAATATTATCTATGTGTACGTTCGATGTGTGATGACATTTTTTAAACCTGATACGTTTTGAAAGAACAATTTTGAAAGAAAGATAAAGTATATTTTATTTTAAAAACTTGAACTCACTCAGCAACGCTGATATTTATGCATTTTCAAGTTGGTAGGTGAGCATTGCTGAGGATGGCACGGAGCAGCTACTTGGCATTTTGAATGGCATTCTTTTGTTAATGTTTTTGCATTGTAATGCGAACGAATGATGTTTTGAAATGAACGCTTGTATTAACTTGCAAAAGCATTTGTAATGATATGAAAAGTTATTTTTATGCTTCCGCTGTAATGTTTTATGAATGATTAAATGTAAAGTATATGTTTTATGTGCGATGATTTACCAGCGGTAAGCGTCCTGGGAACGGGGCCTTACATTCAAAGTCACATTGGCTGACTCCTCAACAATTCTAGTTTTGAGATTGTATACTCTGTAAGTCTTAGCTTAGAAAGAGTATCCAATGAAGTGTCCATCATCTAATTTCTTAGTAAATTTGGCAATTTGATCCTTGGTATTCAGATACTGGAAGGACAACCAAATGACCTGAGAAAACCAATGAAAGGTTTCCTCTTTTGCCAAAGTTCATAAAGAGTCTTGCCATGAGTCTTAACTACTAAAACTCTGTTCTACACATAGCAGGCATTGTTGACTGCCTTTGCTCAGAAGGTGATGGGCAACTTAGAGTCAGACAGCATGGTTCTTGCAGCTTCAATCAGTGTCCTGTTTCTCCTCTCAGCAACACCATTCTGCTGATGAGTCCTGGCAGCACTGTATTGTCTTGTAATACCCTTTTCATCACAAAATGCATTAAGGATTTGGTTCTTAAATTCAGTTCCCTGATCACATCTTATGATTTTGACCTTGTGATCAGATTGATTCTCAATCTTTAAGATGAAATTCTTCAGAATCTCAGGAGTCCCATCCTTAGTTCTAAGGAAAAATACCCAAGTGAATCTTGTAAAGTCATCTATGATCACTAAGCAGTAAGAGGTCCTTCCTAGACTCATTACACTGGTGGGGCAAAAGAGATATGTAACAAGTGTAGGGGTGTAATGATGGAGTTCATTTCCTTAGGCTTGTGAGATACCTTATGTTGCTTTCTTTTCAGGCATGCAACACAATGTCATCACTTGTAAACTCTTTCTTTGGCATTCCAGTTACCAAATCATTCTTAATCAGTTTATTCATGTTTTTAAAGTTTACATGGCATATTCTTTTATGCCATAGGAAAGACTCATCACTATTTCCTTTAGACAGAAAGCATGAAACTTATCCAAAGGGAGATGTTTCTTGCAGATCCATCTTGTATATGTTCCCTTTCCTGGGGGCTCTAAGCAGAATATGCTCATGATGAATGACCACCCCGGGCTTGAGAAAAATGCACTCATGGTCAGTAAAGAGCATGTTATGACTCTGATCACAAAATTGGGTTACACTCAGAAGATTGTACCCAAGCTTCTTGACAAAGTTTAACTTTTCAATACTGAGCTTACCATTTGTAACCTTGCCCCTTCCAGAAATATAACCACCTTCATTTCCTCCAAATGCAATTGTCCCTCCATCAATCCTTTCAAAGTTCTAGATCAGTGACCTATTGCTTGTCATGTTCCTGGAACAACCACTGTCAATAATCCAGACATTTTTGTTTGTCTTCAGCTGTCCCTGCACAAAGAAAATGATTAGTTACATTTAAAAACCCAAGCCTTACTTGTCTTAGGCTCATTAAGAGAAACAGAAGGTAATGCAACAGTAATAGATCCTATGGTTATGCTAGGAGGATCTTGAACTGTTGTTGATGGAAAATTCTTAGTCACTTGGTCTTTCTTAGAATTTCACACCACCTTTGGAAGCTTGGACTTGACCTTCAACACTTCGTAAGCTTTTGATACTTCGGAAGTTTTGATGACTGAACCTTCGAGAGATTCTGCAAACACTGCAGTAGACTTTAGTGCTTCGGAAGTATTCCTTCCTTCCGAGACCAACTTTCTTCTGAAGGCAATTTTCCACTTGCCTTCTTCTTGGTTTTGGAGCTTCTAAGGTAACAGATTTTACTTCTGAAGCTTGAATCTTCTTAGAACTCTTGGAAGTCTTTGGTTTGATCATGTGAAAAGTACCCATAGGATTTTATGGACAATCCTTAGCAAGATGAGTAGTAGTCTCACACATAACACACTCCATTTTCTTCTTCCCAAGAGCCTTCTAAGAGCAAGACCGACTTTGATCACATCCCTTCTCCACCCTCATCTTTGCAGATGCTGAGACAGTCCTTTTGGGCTGAGGACTGTTCTTGGAGTTTGATGGTCCAGGCTGTGTAGCAGTGGTACACAGCAAATCAGTCTTCTTTAGGGTACTGAGATGATTTGAACATGAACCAGAACTCTTAGCAGAAGAGTTGAAGTTGATGTTTTTAGTCTTTACCACTTCAAGCCCTGTAGAGATAAAAACTTGTTTCTGCTTGGAGTCAAAAGTAGCCTTGATCTCTTAAGCCTTCCTAGCTTTTCTTTTGCTCTTTCTAATCAAGTTCTTCCTCATTGACTTGGTCATCACAGTCTTCTTCTTCTCCTCGGAAGGAAAGTGGCTCTTCTTAGAATCCTCCTCTTCACTCTTCTTAGAGGAATTATTCACTATCACTTCTTCATCCTCTTCACTCAAAGGATCTATAAGAGGAAGATCATCTTCACAAGTTCCACACCTAGGTGATCTTACAGACAAGATTATGTGTGGAAGAGCTATCTCATTTGATTCTAGTCCCTGCTTGTTTTAATAGCACACTTTGTTGTACAGGGATGAGAATATCATGTTCTTGAAGGTCTTTTCTTTAAGAACACACTTGTCTGCGCTGGCTTTGCTGATCACAAGCTCAGCCTGGCACTCAGTCAACTTGGTTATGAGATCCTTGATTTGAGTCCTAAAATCTGTATGCTCATGTTTTAGAACTGAAATTGTTTTGTTTAAACCCTCTATCTTCAATTTATAATCATTTTTAGACTTTCTAAAATCAGCCTTTAAAATGTTTAAGGACTCAACATCAAATCTCATCTCCAAGTTATAGGATCCGTATCTATGTACTTTAGCAATGCATTCAGGGGTACAGAGATGTTCCAATACCTTGGCTTCATCATGATCTGCCATTAGTGCTTGTTTAGAGAAGCATCTTCCACCTGAGATGTTACTTTAGCAATGCATTCAGGGGTACAGGGATGTTCTAATCCATGTACTATACAACTAGTTAGTCACAAAGACTACACCCTTGTGTGTATCCTTATGGGTTAGCTAAGACACACAGTTGAGCTTATGATATTTTAGAGTTATGCACCTCCGTACATTTTGCTTGCAAGCCTTTCTTTAATTTCACTTTCATTAATCCATCTTCAACAGCAACAGCAGCCTGCTGCTTCAGCTTCTCATTCTGGGGAGCTTTGTTAGTGTAGTTGGGTCGGGACTGTGTTTGACCACCATTTGTTCTAGGTGCCTTACATTCCCTGGAAAAGTGGCCCATCAAGGTACAGTTGTAACACTTGACTTTGCCTTTGTCTAGGCCAAACTTTCCACTGGTTGAAGGAAACTTCCTTCCAGTCTGCTTGTAGAACTTCTTGGCTCTATGAGTGAGAAGAGCTATCTGCTGGACTATCTCCATGTACTCCAGATCATCTGGATGGATACAGTCTAGGTCATCAAGGGTGAACAGAAAGCTTCCACAACTTTCATCAGAAGACACAAAGGCTTAAGAAGAACTTGTCTCTTGGAATGGGCTTCCTTGAGTGTAGTTCTCCCTTGGTGTCTTGAGGAAGGTGATGAAAGGACCCTTAGGTGAGTTGTGAGGGTAGCATATGAGATGATGTTGGGGTTCTATACTATCCCATTTAATGACATGCAGGGCTGAAACCATTTGATTGTTGGAGTTGCCAGATGAACCTTGCATGTTCATCTCCGTCTGGTAGCCATTGAGAATCCCATATAACTCTGTCGGAGTAAGAGTTTTGAGATTCTCAGTCTTCTTGATCACCACACAGTAGTGTGTCCACTGCCTAGGAAGTGAGGAGATGAACTTCCTTACAATGTCCCTATTCTCGAGAGGAACTCCTCCATCCATAAGGGTATCCACAATCTCAACATACCTGAAGTATGCTGAGTCATGGTTTCACCTGCTTTAAAGGTGAAGTTTTCAAACTGCTACTTCAGGAGATCCTTCTTGTTCTCCTTAGCTTCAGAGAAACCCTCATACATCAGTTTCATTGCATCCCACAACTTCTTAGCTATTTGCATTTCTTGAAACCTCTATATACAGAGTTTGGAAGAGCAGTCTGAAGGACTGTCATGGCTTTTCTATCAATCTCTACTCTCTTTCTGTATTCATCAGAGTAGTTTGCCACAACCTTGGGGATCATACCACCACCAGTAGCAGAAAGGGTGCTTGGTATGTAAGGTCAATTCTCAATAGACTCCCACATTCTTGAGTCTAGAGACCTGATGAAACCTTCCATTCTCATACACCAGGTGTCAAAGTCATCAAGAATGATTAGTGGGGACTTGTTCATGGTTCCAGTTTCCATATTAGTTTTGGAAATGGCTGCCATTTGAAAAGTTTAGTATTTGTGTGAGTGAGGTATCTCAAGATGGTGAGATCTTATATCAAGAGCCTGAAAGCTCTAATACCAAATGCAGGACTGTTGAAGGGTGATCAAATACAACACAACAACACAAAGAGAAGAGTAACTAAACTTAATCAAACAGTGAACTGGATTAACCACAAGTAAAGACACTAAGAACACAAGTAATTAAAAGACAAAACACAAGAGCAAGATACACAGGGAGATAGTTTTCAAGATTGCAGTATATTGCTTTCTCAATGTTCTATTACAAGTGTTACAAAGAATATTAATAAAGTTACAAGAACATGAGATACTTATACTACATCCTACAGCCGGCCATACTATGAAAGCCAGCTGGATACAATTGACTAAACTCAAAACAAAATCAATTGTAGAGTCAAAAAGGCTGATTGCCTTTTTGACTTTGTGACTATGACATGCCATAGCTAACATCCTTATCTATTACAAAAAGGATAAAGTACGTGAAGTAGAAAGTTTACAGACTCAAGACCTCAATGTACAGTTACCAAAAGCATGGATCTTTTCACCAACTCATGTAAGTTGGTGACTTTACAGAGTTGCAGCGGAAAGGGGTCCAGCTTTATGGAAAGGTACATCAGATAAAGATGTTGTTAAAAGTCTTCGAAAGAAATCTATCTTCAAGTGTGGAGCTTCGGAAGACTTTGTCTTTGAAGCTTCGAAAGACTTCATCTTTGGCTTCGGAAGATATTGGTCTTGGCTTTGAAAGATTTCACACTTAGAATATTTCTATTGCATGTGTGAAACTTCCGAATCATATTTCTTCAGTACTTGTGCAATATGCATGCAGAAAGACTTTGGTTGCTTCAGCCTCTATACATATTCTCTACACCAACTTTATAGTCTAATAGAGTAAAAAACAAGAAAAATATTACCTTGAGGACTTGAGGTGATGAAGGCGTTAGGAGGTGGCAGGCGCCGCCGCAGCAGGCGGAGGTTGAGGATGGACGGTGGCAGTCGGCGGGTCATAGTGACGGGCTACGGTGATGTTCAGCTGGTCGCTAATGTTGGTAGGTGTTGTGAAAAAGTTGCCTTTGTTTTTTTTAAATGTGATGCTTTTTTTTGGGTTATTAGAGTATTGAGTTTGGTAATAGGTAATGGATTAATGGATATTTTGGGTTTTAACGTTATTGGGTGATTGTTTTTTATGTTTTTTGTAAAATGTATTATTTTTATAAATTATTAAGACTTTTTTATAAAATTCAAAACTATATATGAAATGTTGAGTTTAAAGAACATTTTAATCGGTAACGTAAAAACGTAGTTTTTTTACATAAATAATAATTTTTTTACACTACACATAAAAAGTTGAGTGATAGCGAAGGCTACCCCTCCAATAAAGGTAGGTATACCCTAACAGCATCATCTTTGTAGTTTCTCAAAGATCTCAAATGATTTTCATCTTACAGATGAATTCAATCTTTCTTTCCTTCTTTCTCTTTATCTGTTGAGGGTTTTCGTCTTCATAGTTAGGGTTTCATCTGTGGAAGACTTGATTCTTGAGTCCTCAGTTGTGTATTTTATTTGTAGATCATTGCGTTGATGAATTTTTTTTAGCTCCAAAAGTCATTGTTTGTTTTTGATCCTGTTCAGATCTCATTAATCTAGGATCTAGGGTGTTCAGATCTCATTAATCTAGGATCTAGGGTTTGTATGTTTAGGTTTAGATCTCATTGATCTAGTGATTGTATGTTCTTGGTTGGGAATGAAAGATCTATACTTTTTAGAGGTCTAAACCAGTCTTTTTATGATGAGCGTTTAACATGTTATAAGAATGTTACTTTCATAATAAGAAAAAACAAAAGCTAAAACATTTTTTTTTCTATAAATAACATGGTAAGAGAGTTACACTTTTAAACCATACAAAAGGACCAGAAGATGTAACAAAAAAGGAAGCTTGGGTATACAAAGCACTTGATAATAATAGAACTGCAAAATGGCCTTAAAGGCTTTCACTAGTTTGGCATAATTAATAGGTACAATAACATTTCAATGTATGCGACTGTTCTTGACTCAACATTCAAACTCCCAGATATTGTTGCTGGATCCTGGCTCTGTTCTGTTCCCACCACATTCTTGCATGCATCTCTCCGAATCTTTCTCGACTATTAATCAAATATATACGTCGTTTAGGATTACAAAAACCAAATAAGTAGCATAACGTAGAATTGTGTTTAAAATATACATTACAAAATGACTTTTGGACGGGTTTCAATGGGTTTGACATTTTGACCTGTTCCCTTTATTGTCAAACCTGTCTTGAACCCTTATGACCATTTTAAATAAAAACACAATTCAAATTGATCCATTCAAAAGTAAACAGGTTTAAATTGTCGCCTTACGCTTAAAAATGATAAGAGACATTGTTTGGTTATAAGCTTTACAACATGACCTATAATATAGTGGTGGTGAGTGGATGTGACGACTAGTTTGGGTAACGAGTCAAATAGGTTCTGAATGCCACATGGCATGACGGCTGTGTTCTAATGGTTTGGGTTACGAGATTAAAGACAACCCAAATCAACTCATACGTAAATAAACATCAGAATCAACACCTAATGCAAGGTTTTTTATTTGTACCTGAATCGGACCCGCCTAAGCTCACGAATGCCACCTGGCAGTGTTCTGATAGTAATGTACACACCTGGCTCATCCTGCTCAACACATTCATTTTCCAATTCACTAGCATTGCTCAAAGAAAGATCTCCAGATTGATCAGCCCCTTGAGAAGAACTGGTTCTTCTAGAAGCTTCTAATGATGATGTCTCTGTTTTGGACCCACACCCACTTATGTTTGAGAATTTAGATACTGAAGTATGTTTTGGTTGTTGGTCAAGTGAATCTGATGATGAGTATCCTATTCCAGTTGGATTGTATAAGTTTCTAGGTGGGTGTTCTTTCCTAAGTGGTGGTGTTACTGGGCTGGCTTCAGTAGATTCGGTTATTGAGCTCTGAATAAACATAAATAGATGGGTTAGATGTTGAAATGAGTTAACTGATTAAAATATTTATGATTAACTAATCTTTTATATTTGATTAAAAAATAGGATTAACACAACAATAATCATGATTAGAAGTTATAATTACAGAATATTATCTCATTAATATTTTGGTTATGAAAAGTACTTGTAAGGTTCTTGACAACTTTTAGAAAAATATTTACTGATAGTAAGGGTTTAATTGCTCTAAAATGTAATAAATTTTTATTTTTTTTGTTATTGTATGTAATAAACTATTTTGCTATCATTTTCTGCCATATGCTTTTACTCTCTTCCCATTTGATACAATTCAAGTGTTATAACATGGAAAAAGGTGACATAACAATATTTGTTACTTGATAAAGCCAATTGCATCAAAAAGTAACAAAAGGAAAGTTTATTACATTTACATCAATATACAATATTATATTAATAATTACAGTTTCACATTATATGAAGTTATGTTTCAATGTATATATTTGATTTCATTAATAATATTATTACTATCTTAATTATTTTTTAATAAAGACGGTTAATATCAAACCGAGTCATAATTAATAACAAACCACAAAACTTTATGTCCATTACTTTTTAAAAACATATAATTAAGAAAACTAACCTCGACTTCAGACCTTGGTGGGGATGGTAGGGGTACTCCTTGCTGATTAAATCGTTGAACATTATACAACTCCATAATTTTCTCACAGTTCTCGGACCACCATCTTTGAGCTTGCCATTTGTTAAACATTTCACGACTGATATTACACAATAAAATACCATTAATAACATAATCAAATGTTTTAGCATTCTCTTCTGTTTTCATGTAGCATAAGTGTATTGTTATGACACTGAATACTTCAAGTATGACTTAATAACATAATATGAAGTAACTTATTAAAACTTATTATTACACTTTATATATCTATCTTCACTTTTAGATTAAATCTTCAAGCATTTTCTATAAAATAAACCTTTTTAAGTAATTTATATAAATCTATGCAATATATTAATCAATTTACAGAATTGAAAATTTATGTTTACAAAGAAAGGGGCACTACAAGAATCAATCAAGAACATTAAAATTGGCAACAAATCTTTAATTACCAGGACCCCATTCTGTGGGTTGATTTATACGAAATTATTATATTTAATACATTATTGGGATATAAAATCTAACATGATATCAAAATTTTTGTGGTCAGGTATCTAGCAGATCGGACCCACAATATACATTCGGAGACATGTCACAGTCTCTTCCTTCGACTGTTTTGGTTTTGTTATGCAGTCTGGTTGTTAGTTGCTATGTCCCATAAATTATGCTACAGAGCACGTTTTGGTTGAAGTATGATAAAGTTACAAAATAATCATTTTTTATATTTTTATATATTTATGTTCTTATCACAAAAATATTTTTCTTGTGACCATAACATTCATTAAAGTATTATTTCATAAAGCGCCCTAATGTAATCATGCTATACTAACCTAAATCTAACTTGTATTCACCCATTGGTAAAAGAAATACACTTTTACTACCAGATCACTTCTAGTGCTTTTTTTCCAAGAAAATAATCACAAAACCTTTACACTATAGAATTTAATCGATAGCCACTTCTAGTGATATTAAATTATCATTTCACATGTCCACTCTATACTTATATAAATTAATTTTTGTAATAAAAATATAATCTCCTGACCAATGATGATTGAAAAAAATAATCGATTCCTATCGTAACTTTTAACCTTCTTTGTACATGACTTCATTCCACTTAACTTCATTTAAGGAAATTGCATTTCTTTATTCCGCTTGCAATTGTCTTTGTTAGCTAAACGGAACAGAATAAACCGATCGAAAACACTATGAGTAAGGGGGAAATAAAAAGCTAAAAATATGATCAAAATGACAACAATGTAAAAGAAATTATATTAAACGTACCCCACCCAATTTTACTAAACATAACATATCTCCCCCAATAAGAATCATAAACCTTAGAGAGGAGAAATTCAGATTTCAGAAGCACAAACCTGAACCGAATTCGTTTAAGGTCATTACCACCAGGAGCCAACGAAACAAACGTAATGAGAACCCCAGGCTCCACCTGAGCCACCCACTCTCTCCCTTCATCTTCCTCCATAAACACCACCGCCGCCGCCGCCGTCCGCCCACTCACCGACGCCGGAGTGCTGCCACCGCTCGAAAGCCCCTTCAGCCGAGCCTCCATCTCCTTCCCCCAAACCCTAGGCGTCGAACCGCCGGTCCTATAGTACCCGCCCATAAACGACCCGACATCGAACCGGATTCAGACTCCGAACAACCAAGTCGGATCGGGTTACCCTCGCCCGACGAACCGGCGCAAGGCTTGCAGCTTTTGTACGCTCCAGACGCCTTCAACGCAATATCCTTAATCTGTAAATCAACCAATTAGTTGATTAATTTCAATTTCATCTGTTACGAAACTCAAATCAAACGATCGATAAAGCGATGAACTCGTAAACATCAGCATTTGTGATCTGTAATGAAACGAAGCGATTTCACCTGAGATGTTAGCGATTTAACTGCGTGTTTGGTTCTAGGTGTAGCAACGGTGTCTCCGTCATCTTCCTCACCGTTTATCTCCTTCGAACAGGCGATACACGTCAGCATCTTTAATTCGATCCTCACGATCACGAAATCACCTTACAAACAGCTTTAACAGGCCCTAAATGATGTAAAAAAACAGAATCACAACTTCAATTCTCCCAATGTTGGACTTGAATCAGGCTACAACGAGTGTTGATGAAATTACAGAAGCATCGATGGATTGAATGTAGGGGTTTTAACAACGTGTGTTATGTGTATGTGTATGTATGAAGAATGAGAGAAAGAGCTGAGGGTACAGAGGGTGTAGTTGTAAAGTGAAACAAGGAGTGATGAGAGAAACGCACGGTGAGTGAAGAATATTGACAGAGGTGTTTGGTTATGATGGAATGGAAGATATGTGAAGTGTTGGTGTTGGTGTTATAATAAGTAAGTTAGATATATAATATATATATATATATATATATATATATATATATATATATATATAAAGGTGATGGGTTCGAAGGGTCGCAGGTGAGTGGTGAGGGTGGGCGTTGATTGATCGATGGAAAAGATGAAAAAGGGAGGCTAGTGAGCAGCCACCTATGGAGCATGGTGCATCGGGACTCCAAACAATCTTCTTCAAATGTGTATTTCTTGCTTCTCTTGTTACCAAACGAAATTCACAATGTGGTGTTTTTGTTTCTTTTTTTTTTTTTTTTTCTTTTTTTGAGATTATGAGAAGGAATGAATTGCATATATTGTTTCGTCGGTTTGAATATTCTGTAGATATACCTGTAGATGCAATTTCAGGAGTTGATAGATGTTGAAAAAATGTTTAAAATATCTGAAACTTTATGTAAAACAAAACGGTGAAAAATATTAACGATCAAATGTTAATAGACAATTAAAAGAACTCAAACATGGAAAGTTAGAGATGCAGAGACAATTAAAAGAACTCAAACATGGAAAGTTAGAAATGCGGGGTAAAAAAATCAAGAACTATGATTTTGTGTGTGATACCGACATTTTAAATTGTAGTTTATAACTTCACACAACATGTGATCTACTTTTATAAATACACCTGGGTATTTAGATAAGATATACATTTTATTATTTTTCTTTTTTTAGATTTTCAAAAGTGGTCAAGTATATACTCCTTTTGGTATGAATGAATGTTTTCTTTATATTATGTTGCATGTCATACTATAAAACATTTAATATGTTATTTCTTATGTGTCAAATAACAATGACATAAATGCAACTTGATTTTGAAGTTTATATATGTAAGAATCCTACTGTGAAAATGAAAAACTAAGAGAGTAGCTTTTAAATAAAAAAAGGATTCTTTGTTACTATGTTAGTAGCTGAATCATAGTTGGAGAGAAAACATAGAGAAGTCAATTGTTGTCTACTAAAAAAGGAAATCGAAAGCAAAGTATAATCGAAATGTTACCGGAAATAAGCTAAATTGTTATAGTTGTTTCATAATGAGAGAAGTCACGATAGTATTTGTTAAAATTAGGGTAAACTCAAAAGAAAAAGTAGCGGTCGTGAGCTTCCACAAGTAAAGAGTTCAAGGCACTAGTACTTGACTTAACTCGTGAACGAACATTGTTAGCCCTATCAGTTATGCATTCATGCATTTAGTTGTTTATTCCGGTGAGCTCATACCAACATTTGTTCGAGCTAGGTGGCTAGAGCCAAACTAACTCAAGCAACTTTCTTTTTTTAACAACATTTTTATTAAACAACAAAAACAACATCATGATGTTAGGGCCCAAACCAAACCGATTATAATGAAAATCTAAAGAATAAAAAATTACCTCACGATTACCATGCATGCTAGATCACCCCATGCTTCAACCACAAGAGAGACGTATACTTTACTTCTTCAACCATCTTCGAAACCAAAGTCAATTAACTCAGGGTTTTTCTAGACAAATCAAAATGCCATAGTGTTGGTTAACTCGTGCACTTTTATTTAGACACGATTGTTTTATCGTCATATTTATAACCGATGCCTTAAAGAAATACAACTATTATTATTATATATGAATTTACTGAATAATTAATTTTGCAAAAAGGGGCATTGATTAGGGCACATGTGAGTAGGGTTAAGATGATTATATTTGATGGACCCATAGCCATCAAGGTCCCGATCTGTTTCCTGTATGCGGACTAGCTGCCTTGGTGCACCCAACCCACGCTTCATCATGTTTTCTTTTGGCATAAACATGGTTAATTGGTTATGGGGTGGGGCTAATGTCATCGAACCCATATCAGATGCATGGTCTCATGTGATTACTAAATCATTTATTACTATTTAAAACTTAAATTAAAGGCTTTTTGATTGCATGTTTATTTGTAGGCTAGGCCTTGTGTTACTTTCTATAAACTAAATCATTTTTTTATCTTATGAAAATGATGCCTATTCAAGTGTTCTAATCTATCCTTGGATGATAATTCAAGTTTTCTAATTGCTTCATTGACGTGTCCTAAAGTTTTGTAATTCAAAAATCACTTGAATTTCACAAGGTGTTTCAATCATATCTAATATTTTTATAAATATATATAATTTTTATAAGTTGAGTGAGATAGATAATACATATATCGATCAAAGTTACTTTTTATTATTATTTAACTTGACTCATATTTACAATCCTGAAATTTGCATATTATTTAGTAACTTTTATCTTTCAACATCCTATGCCAAGTTATTTGAAAAAAAAAACTTACTAGTAACCAAGACATATATATATATATATAATATATATATATATATATATATATATATATATATATATTATATATATATATATACATATATATATATATATATGTATACATACATACATATATATATATATATGTATACATACATATGTATATATATACACATGTATATATACATACATATATAGATATATGTATACATATCTATATATATATATATACATATATATATATATATATATATATATATATATATAATATATATATATAATATATATATATATATATATATATATATATAATATATATATATATATATGTTTCACTCGTCTCACCTAATTATAATAATATAACCATTTATTGTATATTTCATAACTTTAGAACACCTATAGATGGAGTTTTCCCTTTAAAAAAGTTTCAAATAAAGTTTTGAATACCAAATTTCATATATTTAAAAAAGAGTAGTCTTGGTTTTTAGCTTTATTTGCTCCCTGTATTGTGTTATATAATTTGTTCGAAAATTTTGTGAATTCATATACGCGTTTGATAATAAATATTTGAAGTTTTCAAACTAAACTTATATCACGTGAAAACACAAGATGTTAAGTTTAAATTTTAAATGTAGCTTTGAAACTTTAATTCTTTATAACAATATGAGCGCAGGTGTTTCTTTAGTAAAAGCTAAAGACGTTGAAAAGAAAGTTAAAGTCCTTGATAAGCATTCTCATTTTTAGGAGATCACGTATTATGTAAATGAATTTGGGGTCTAACATTATTCTAAAACCACTCACTAAAAACTAAAATCAAGTAATATTTAAACGAACGTGAGTCTAAGTTAAGGGGTGTTTGTTTTCGTCTGACCCGGCCGACTCAGCCAGTGGGTCAGTCCGTTTGATTTCGGCTTCGAAGCTAGCTGACGGGTCTCCACTGTTGACCCAAACCTAGAAACAAAAGAAGCTGATCGGCTGACCCGCAGATCCGTGGCGAACGGTGTGGTGTGATGGTTCCCTCGCGACCCGCAGACCCGCACCGCCTTCGCCTTCGGTTTTGACTTTCAGTCGGTTTTGTGGTGTGGTCGGAATGTGTACAGTAACAGTGGTGGTTGTGGTGGTTCCGACCGGTGGTGTGACTCCGGTAGGTTTTGTTACTTAAATACTGAATCAATTTGGTTCTAGTAAGACATTGAATCAAACAGACAAGTTTCAGTCTGATGCATATCCAATCAGAATTGCTAACTGGGTCAGTTTCTAACTTAGTCAAATTGTACTGAGTCAGTATAATCAATCAACCTTAAATCTCATTTAATAAACGTGTTGGGGCTTTACATCCCGAGTTTGACTAGGCTTTTGAACATACACATCCTATTATTGATTTATGTTTACAATAATTATGTTTTTGTATCACAAATACAAGTTACATAATTTCTTTAAAAGGCAGAAGATTTCATTAAAAAAAACTACTCTAGCAAGAACCCAACAAAATACACCAAAAGAATTACAGCAAATTACCAAACATATGACAACAAAACAACAAGACTAAAACAACTTAAAATTACACCAATCCGGCCAATCAAACGAGTTATTATTGGATATGTTCTTCACCCCTGAAAAGCTAATGCACTCTAAATCATTCAGTTTATAGATGGTCTTTGTCCTCTGAAGACTAGAAGTGGCATTGTGTGGTTCGACGAGATTAAGACTATTTTTAAAACCGAAACCACAAGTTCGGTCAATACCTTTTTTTAATCGGAACAGCAACAGGCAATTCGGTTAACCACATTTCGGTTACCGCCAATTATGGTTAATTTCTATTATGTTTAAACCAATTTTATAAGGGTGTGCACGATACTATTCATTTTTATGATATCACCAAAACCGAAACTAAAGTCGAGGTGTGCATATAACAATGTGTGCGCACATTTTGTATTGCTTCTACTTATTTATGGTGTTTCTTCTATATAACATAATCTACTATGTAAATATATTTTATAAATATCAACAAAAATATGAATATATGAAATTCTAGTAAAATCATAAAGAGTATGGTAAATTTCTTATACAATAATGACATTCAGTTCGGTTCGTTTAATGTGGTTTATTTGTATATCAAAAACAATAATCGAACTGTAATATGGGGTTAATTGGTTATACATTAACTGAATCATCAGTTAATTGTTCGGTTATGTTAATTTGATACGGTTAATATGCTTAATTCAGTTATAGTTTAAAGAATCATGAACAGTTTTAAACAATTCCAAAGGTCACAAACTGAAAATAAAAATATCAGAGGAAGATAACACCAAGTACTAACATATGACCAAAGCAACTCGGCTTAGTAAGATAATGTGAATAAGTGCTCCACAGTTGTATACACAAGAGGCATAGGTTCTCTTTATTTATGCTTAACGTTTCTCGTTATACAAATTGAATAATAATTATTACTCTTTATATTAATTTACATGGAAATGAGCATGAGAGTTTTATGGATTTTAGAACTGATCACAAAAGTTTTTTTTCTTGTTATTATATAAAATTCTGAAAAAATAACTAAATATAATATACTGTTATGTATATCTATAATTATATATATATACACACACATAATTACTTTTTTATAACTGAAAAACGAGTCAATTTTTAACTTGGAAATTATTCATAAATTGAGTTTGAGCTTTACATATACAGCTTAAAACATGATGAAACTGAATTCAAAATTTCTCATATTAAAAAAACTAAGCTATGGCTTAGAATGTACGTACAAGCTCTTTCTTATTGTTGTATATGTCTTACATGGTGCAAATATCATTTTAATTGTTTGTATAATAATATAATAAAGCTTTCAAGGGTATACTTGTAAACTATTACACGGTACACATAGCCTATGCTTTTTAGTTTTTAATATAACTGTATCGAAATGTTTGCACGAACAATGACAAAACTTGACACGTAAAATTTGGGTTATTAGGGATGAAATTATTAATGGAATATATTTATATATGCATGTGTATACATTATTAAGGATGAAATTATTAATATTTATATATTGTGTATACATGTGTGTGCATAGGTATGGTAATACTCTAGCACCCAATGTAAGGCATACATTTTAATTCATATGAAAGTCATATTTTATTTTTATATATTTTAAAATGTTCATAACTTTTTTTTACGATATTATTTTCGTAAAAAAAATCCAACATTATTTTAGTATTTTTATCTTCCAACGCGTACTATATTGATATATATATATATATTTTTTAAAAATCGTCCAACTGTTATTTACGCATGTGTAAATTAGTCATTACACATGTGTAAAATGGTGTTCATAAAAATAAGTTTTTTTTATTTTTTATACTTTTTATTTTATTTTTTTATGAAATAGGAAAACACGGGAAACATTATTGTCATTTTATTTTTTTATTTTCATGTTACTTTTTGTTTTATAAGTTTTTTTATTATGTTATCAGTAAATGTGTCTCAAATTAGTTTTTTCTCTCTCCTTTCAATTAAATAATAAATTTTTATACATTTGTCATTAACTTTTCTCTCTGCTCAATTTATAACTACTTTAAAAATTATTACATTTTTTTATAAGAGTTGAATAATAAATCTTTAAATTTATAGATAAAAAATAATATTTTCTCTTTATTTCACTCATAACCACTCAAAAACATTATATACAATATAAGGATTTTCCCTGGTGTAACCTTAAGGAATTAACTATGAATGCTATAAGTTCTCGTTTGATTCATTTCTCACGTGCATGTGTACGTAAATAGGAGGTTTGGAAAGGAAACAATAAAAAAGAGTAACCTAGTGAACCATTTTTAACCACAAGTTTTAATTATAAAAGTTCAAAGAAAAAATAAGAAAAACTGCAGTAATACGATTTCAGAACAAAAAGAAAAGAAAAAAAACTCTCATATTTTCACAAGTAAAATAAACGTGTTTCATAAAAAAAGTCTATTTTACAAGTGAAATTAGTTTTACATTTTTTTGCCTTTTCTAATTGCATTAAATTATGTTTTTTTTGTTCTTTCTTTGAATTTTTGTTCTTTTGTTTATATAAATATTTTCAATTGAACCTTCACTATATGTAAAACCATTTGTATATAAATGAAACCTTTAATTTGATTCGTACGCAAAATGGCTTCATTATATTTATGTGTGTAATATGTATAGGGACACATGCATGTAAACACGCCAATAGAACACTTTGTAACCACATTAATAAAGCGTTTCTTAGCCACCATATCATACGAAACATTGAAACTTATTATTCATCTTTCACTTCTTAAATCACAACCATTATATTATTTACCTATTCATTATCATATGTATTCATTATTCTTTTGAACGGTAATATTTATTCTATTTTTAAACTGCACATCATATATCAAATTTGTTTGATATATAACATAAGACCTCTTCATAAGTAGTGCTCCTAAAGGTAAAGCATTACCAATTATTGTAGTTCGGACATGTATAAAATCATACATTCATATAAGATTTTTTTTACCCGAATTTAAATTTCAATGAGTTTGTTCCTTGATTTGCATCTATTTTAGTTTCATATTATCCTTAATAGTGATTTTGCTCGTGAAATATTTAAATTTGCCGTTTGGAAAAAGAGGTGCATTCTTTCATTCAAATAACGTAAATCTTAACGGATTGCTATTTCATGATGATTTAAAAAACCAGATTACACTTACATCAACTACTCTGCTACGACATGAGTCACATTTAGTAATTCTTTTTTAACTTTTAAAATAATAAACACAATGCTTCAAAACACGTAAACATGATTATCACCTTTGACTTTAAAGAAAATTATTTTTAGTGTTAGAATATATCTAATAACAACAATGGATGTATATGTTTTATAGTTACATGGTCCTTGTCCCCGTGGGACGATTAGGCACTTTTTGCTTCTATTAAGCAAACTTGGGACATTAATTTAAAGGGCTCTTTTTTAAAGTCATTAATAACACAAACTACATAAAGTAAAATTAATTGGAAAAAGTTCAAAAAAAAAAAACTAGAAAACTAAAAAGTGTAAAAGGTAACCATAACCATCAATCTTTTTAATCAATGGTTGAGAGCAATTTGTATGATAAAGTTTGTTAAATGGATATTTTAGGAATAACTAGTTTTGTTGACTTTTTTGCAAGTTTTCTCGTCTTTTTAAACGTTTATAATTTTTATGTACGATATTTTTTTCTATAAAAAGTACACCATAAAAATAATATTCTTTATATTTAAAACGAGTACAATATTGTTATATAAAATGATAATATTTTGTACGTATTTAAACTCATATCTCGTCATTGTGTTTTTTAGTGTAATTCATTGATGTTTTTTTATTTCTAAATATTATTGTGTTTAAAATGATAAATTTTAAAAAATTGTAATGTTGGAATGATATTTTTGTGTATCTCCAATATGTAAAATACATTTATAAATTAACAACTAATTAATCTAATTCATTAAAACAATAACAAAATAACACAATATCTCAATGTGTTCTTTGATCGTTATCGCGTAATCTTAAACACAATATGATTTGAAAAATACATTGGTAGTTTTAATATCATTATGTTCTTTTAAATGTGAAACACAATGATTAATAACAAGTTTATATATGATAGCAATGACAAAAGTAACACATTGTGTTATTTTCAACACTATAAAATTTGAAAAATACATTTGTGAAACTATATCATTGTACACTTCAAATTATAAAACAAAATGATAAATAACAAGTTATATAATCTATAATAACAATGACAACAATAACAAAAAATGATCTAAAATGTATAATACAATGATTAATACATATAATATATAACGTAAAATATATGACACATAAGCGCATATTGCACAATGAGCTGATATTTTTAATACAATAACCAAAATGCATTTATTTTTAAAACAATAGAAAGATACATGTCAAACCCACATTCATTCTTGAATTTTTTAGATTAAATACTCTTTTTACTTCAATACTACCCAAATTACTTATTATCTAGTGGCATTATGGTATAAATTGTGTCTCTTATAAAAATAGCACGAGTTTAAATTCTTACGCTTGCAGGATAGATGTAAAATACATTTGTTAGAATATATATATAAAGATAAAACTAGCTAGGGGTGGTAATGGTTTGGTTTTATTTGGTTATTAGCTTAAACCAAACCTACAGATCATGTTTTAATATATAATTTTTCATTAAATATTGATTTCAGTCATGAAAGATTTTGTTAACTCGGATTTTAAAAACTTAATGTGGATAAAAGTTAAATTTTATTAATAAATTTAAATAAATCTTAGGTTAAATAAGCATATTCGTTAAAAAATATAACAATTTTTTAAAATATAAAACATATTACCCCTATATTAACTCATGAAGTGATGAACACTTATTTTATGTAACTGTTGTTTATGCCTATGGTACAAGTGTCTATTCCACTGCTTCTTTTTTTATCAGATGAGTTTGTCTGGATATTCCTTTAGAGAGAAACTCTCCAGTGATGTTGTCAGTGATGGCGGGTCTCCACCTCTTGGTTTTTGTTCGCTCCACGCTGCAAGTGCTATTGTTGTGATTTTTGGTCTTCCCCTAGGAGTTGCCGCACTTGCCATCACCAGTCATGGCCCCCCACCGACGTTCTTGCCTGTTGTCGTCTAATGTACGATCTGGCACCTTTTGGCTGTTGTCGTCTTATTCCAGCGTTCTTGCCGGCGGTTGGGTGATTCCAGTGACCCGACGGTCTGCTTGCCCCACACAAGAATCAAGGGGATATGTTTTGGGGTTTACCAAGTGGTTGCCTGGGTCGTGGCCGCGGTGCTCTGACAAGGCTGTGGATGGTGGCAGGTCGTGCTCTGGAGACTCCCTCTGGTGTTCCAACCATGGTCGCCAATGTAACACCCGGGTATTTATCTATTTTGAAGCCGACGAAGGAAGAAAAGAAATAAAGTTCAAAGTCGAGGGACCAAACTCGCCAACGAAAGAAAGTTGGAAATGTGATGATATTTGTAGGGAGAGGGCAGCCATACTCTCCCACACTCACACATTTCAGCCATAAAGAAAGAGAGGAGAGAAGAAGGGAGAAAAGAAAGAAAAGGTTGGTTCGGATAGATTCAAGCGGGAAAAATCGTTGAGAAGCAAGTCAAACCGAAGCTCTACTTCTCGGTGTCGTTTGTGTGAGTTCTAGGACCCCACTTATACTTGTTTTCAAACTATTTTAGGGCTGGAAAGCATAGAAAACCCGTTTATGTATGTGTGTGTGTGTTTGACCCATTTGGGTGTGTTGCTTGTGATGCGTTTAGAGTTTGTTTCCGGGCTTTTGTATGCTTGTATGGTGTTGTGGTATGCATTACTACGGTTTAGGATGGTTGATTTGGGCTTAGAATGGGTTTAGATGAGCTTGGAGGTCGAAAATGGCAGATTGCATTCTGCATCAGGTAGGGCTAGGCGACCGAATGGAGGCCATACGGCCGAATGGGGTGCAATTGAGGTTCATTTGTACGATTAAAAATCCATTCGCACAATTGGGGCCAGTCGCATGGGGAGTCATGCGATTGAAGGTCCAGTCGCATAGGTGCTTATCCGCATTAGTCCATTCGCACGATTGGATGTTCATTCGCATAAGTGTTTATCCGCATTGGTTCATTCGCATAATGTTCAGTCGCATGGAGGCCATGCGACTGAAGGGTGTCCATACACCCGGATAGGGCTGTTGCACCCGAGGAGAATGGTAGTTTAACTTCTGACTTTCGGGGGAAAGTGCAGATGTAAGTTTTGACGTAAAGGTTTCCGTAAGAGCATGTAAGCGGATGATTGTGGCCTTAGAGAGCATGTTGGGCATGATGATGATGATGTTGTATGATTATGCATGTTATGTATGTATGATGTTGCCATGTATGTTGTTGATGACTGTGTATGATATGTTCCTTATTATGATGTATGTTTATCTTTCCTGTGTCTTTACGTGTCATGTTAATGAATAAATGAAGTATTATGTAACGTAAAGTGAAAGATAATAAAAGAGGAACACGAAGTAAGAATGCATGAATTAATGAGTAATGAAAGTAAAGAAAGCCTTGCAAGCATGGCATGCACATCGGGGTTTTTCTTTGGGTTTGACCATTTGCATAGAACTATTGCTCATACCTTAGGTACTATGACCACGAGGTGCGATGCACCGTTATAGAAGGTTTATGATAGGCCTAGGTCCAGGACCATGAACAGAAAGGTATCGCATATGGCAATGGTACACCTACATTCATACCTTAGGTACTGTGACCACGAGGTGCGATGCACCGTTATAGAAGGTCTATGATAGGCCTAGGTCCAGGACCATGAACAGAAAGGTATTGCATAGTACACCTAAACTTTACCTTAGGTACTGTGACCACGAGGTGCGATGCACCGTTATAGAAGGCCTATGATAGGCCTAGGTCCAGTACCATGACCAGAAGGGTAAGGTTTATTGTTGATAGAAAGGAAAAGTAAAAAATGAAAGCATGAAAGATTAAAGAAGATAATAATGATATTATCTATGTGTACGTATGATGTATGATCGCATGAAAGAAAAGAACGGTTTTAACGAAAGAAAAGTATGTTTTTTTATAAAACTAAAACTCACTCAACAACGCTGACTTTTTATGTGTTTCCAATTGACAGGTAATGATTGCTGAGGATGGCACGGGGCAGCTACTCGGCATTTGGATGACATTCTTTTGTTAATGTTTTTGCATTGTAATGTGAACGAATGATGTTTTGAAATGAACGCTTGTATTAACTTTCAAAAGCATTTGTAATGATATGAAAAGTTATTTTTATGTTTCTGCTACAATGTTTTATGAATGATTAAATGTAAGTTATATGTTTTATGTGCAATGATTTACCAGCTGTAAGCATCCCGGGAATGGGGCGTTACAAGTTGGTATCAGAGCCAAAGTTTAAGAGAAACGGTAAAATTTTAAAATAAACCTTACCTTAAACTGAGAATGGGAGGAAAAGGGAATGGGATGCCAATCTGAGTAGCTGCGTGCCATCAGGTATTTTCGTAAAGTTAACCAGTTTTATGTGCGCATGGTATGTGGTTATATGATCTATGTAGATTTAAAACTGATGTAGTTAGGACAGCTAATGCTTGGGGTATGAAGAGTAAAATAAGTGGCTAATCATAACTGGCCACTGTAATTAGGGACTTACTATACTTGACATAAACTGAGTTGTTTCCTTGAATGACCGTGTTAGTGTTTGAATCTTTCAGTGTGCGTGTGATGGCCGGTGGTAGATCTTCGAAAGCCTCGCATGGTGGAGGTCATGGTGCTGAACCGCGACTCAAAAGAGTGAGTCCCAGAGTTGAGAATATGGTTCATGAAGAACCAGAGACCCCTCATCCGGAGGGTGGCAACGAGAGCACCAATCTGAGAGCCTCAGTAAAGGAGGTTGTGGTAGAAGAAGTTCATCAAGTCATGCAGACGATCCTACCATTTGTGGTGACCGAAGTGATTAAGGGAGTAAGAGAAGGGGAAAGAAAGGAGAGAAACAGGTCCTCGGAAGAACGAGAGCAACCGGAGCCGGAAACGGTTCTCTCTGATGATGAAGAGGGGGAAGAAGAAGAGCCTGCGCTGGAGGCGGCACGAGGCTGTAACTATAAGGCATTTATGAGATGCAAGCCCCCTACTTTCGATGGAAACAACACTTTTGTTGCTGCTCACCGGTGGGTGAGGGAAATGGAGGTTGTTCTTGATATTAGTGAGTGCCGTGAAGATCAAAAGGTGAAGCTCGCTACCCACTCTTTTGTGGATTCGGCTCTGTGCTGGTGGGACAACATTATCCAAGCTGAGGGTGGCAGGGCCATTGGAGAATGAGATGACCTGAACTGAAGAAGTTGGTGATTGAGGAGTTCTGTCCTCACCAGGAGATGGATAAGGTAGAGAGAGAGTTCCTGCAGCTGGAGGTAGGAATGATGACACACCAACAGTACACCACAAAGTTCAACGAGATGGCATGTCTGGAGCCGGATCAGGTGACACCTTTTTCTCGAAAAATTAAGAGGTATATTCAGGGTTTGCCAGCGGATATTCGCAGGCACATGATCGCTGCCCGGCTGAGCACGTTTAGGTCAGCGGTGGATTTGGCAGGGAGACTGTATGATGAGAGGACAATGGTGGTGACTGAAGGTGGCAAGAAGAGCGGTAGTGATCAAAACTGGCAGGGGAAGAGGTTTGGTCGGGGTGATGCCTTGACGGGTAACAAGAAGGCACGGGTGGACGACCGCTGTGTGGTCGCATCGGGTGCTGGTATAAAGAAGTGTGGTAGGTGTGGGAGAGAACATAGCGGGGAATGTAGGCTGGGGTTGAATGTGTGCTTCAAATATGGGAAGTCGGGGCATATAGCCAAGGATTGTCGAACGGTTCGGTGCTTCAACTGTGGTGAAGAGGGTCACATAAGTAAGGATTGCAAGAAGCCAAGGGCTGAGAGTTCCGGGGCGAAGAAGACAGGAGGTGGAGGGCCGAGGGCGAGCGCCAGGGCATTCACTATGATGCAGGAGGAAGCTAGGACGAACCCTGATGTTGTGTCCGGTACGTTTCTAGTGAACCAAACTTTAGCTTCTGTGTTATTGATTCGGGTGCCGGTAAAAGTTTTATTTATGCTGCTTTATGTGCTAAGCTGCCCATTGGTAGTAGACGTGTTGATGCGCCCTTTGACGTAGAAACTGCCATAGGTAAGTCTACTAGGATTTCTGAGATGATAGAGAACTGTGATGTGGAGCTAGAGGGTCATAAGTTTCCTGTTAGACCGTTTGTGATGACCTCAGGTGGTTTCGATTTGGTTCTTGGGATGGATTGGTTGGCGGACTCCGAGACGAACATTGTGTGTCGCAAGAAGATGATTCGGTTGATAGCGCTTGAGGGGAGTTGGTAACGGTTTATGGGGATCGAGTCACGACGATTCCGAAGGTGATTTCGATGGCGGTGGCGGGAAAGTGTATGAGGCGTGGATGTAGTGCATACTTAGCCTATGTAAAGGATGTGGATACGCCCGCACCACAACTGTCTGATGTACCGATTGTGTGTGACTTTCCAGACGTGTTCCCAGAAGACTTATCAGGAGTGCCACCTGACCGAGAGATCGAGTTTCAATTGATCCGATACCAAGTGCCTAACCTGTTGCTAAGGGACCGTATCAGTTGGCTCTGACGGAGATGAAAGAGTTGATGGAGTAGTTGCAAGAGCTGCTTGACAAGGGGTTCATTGGACCGAGTATCTCTCCTTGGGGTGCTCCGGTCCTGTTCGTGAAGAAGAAAGACGGTAGTATGAGGATGTGCATTGACTATCGCGAGCTGAACAAGTTGACGGTGAAGAACCGATACCCCTTACCGAGAATAGATGATTTGTTGATCAGCTTCAAGGTGCCAGTTGGTTCTCAAGAATAGATCTTCGATCGGGTTACCATCAGTTGAAGGTGAAGGAACAATACATCCCTAAAACAGCTTTTCACAAGCGCTATGATCACTACGGGTTTCTTGTCATGTCTTTTGGTTTGACTAATGCGCCAGCTACTTTATGGATCTGATGAATCGTGTGTGTCGACCGATGTTGGATAAATCCGTGATTGTGTTTATTGATGATATCCTGATTTATTCGAAGAGCGAGCTTGAGCATGTCGATCACATTCGGGAGGTTTTGGAGACGTTGAGGAAGGAGAAGTTGTACGCTAAGTTCTCCAAGTGCGTGTTCTGGTTGCGCCAGGTTCAATTCTTGGGTCATGTGGTGAATCCTGATGTGATCATGGTGGACCCGGCAAAGGTGGAGGCGGTTATGCAATGGAAGTCACCAAAGATGCCATCCGAGATTCGTAGCTTCTTGGGTTTGGCAGGTTATTATAGAAGGTTTATCCAAGACTTTTCCAAGATCGCTTCCCCACTGACCAAGTTGACCCAGAAGGATGTGAAGTTTGTATGGGTTAAAGCTCAAGAGAAGGCATTCGAAGAATTGAGGCAAGATTGACTCAAGCTCCTGTTCTGTCATTACCCGATGGAAGCGAAGATCTGGTGGTTTATTCTAATGCTTCCTATTCGGGGTTGGGGTGCGTGTTAATGCAGAGAGGTAAGGTTATAGCCTATGCATCCCGACAGTTGAAGGTTCATGAGGTCAATTATCCTACTCATGACTTGGAGCTGGCAGCCGTGGTCTTCGCACTAAAGATTTGGAGGCACTATCTGTACGGGACGAAGTGCACTATCTTCACTGACCACAAGAGCTTGAAGTACTTCTTCGAGCAAAAAGATCTGAACATGAGGCAGAGGAGATGGTTAGAACTTATCAAGGATTATGATTGTGAGATCCATTACCATCCGGGCAAGGCCAATATGGTGGCAGACGCCCTTAGCCGAAACAAGAGACCCGAGCCGATTCGGGTGAAAGCTTATCAGTTGGTCATGACCTCTGATGTGATGAAGCAAGTCAAAGAGTTTCAAGATGAGGCATTGATGGAAGATCTTTTTATCTCTGAGAGAATGAGAGGTATGGTCGCAGAATTGGGTGAAAACACGCTTGGTGTTAGAACTCCATTGGGAGGATGTGGATTCCTCGTTTTAGGGATCTACGGGTAAAGATTATGGATGAAGCTCACAAAACTCGATACTCTATTCACCCCGATGCCACAAAAATGGATCAAGATATGAAGAAAGATTATTGGTGGCCGGTATGAAGCGCGATATGGTGGAGTATGTGAGTAAGTGCCTTACTTGCTTACAGGTGAAGGTCGAGCATTAGAAGTCGTATGGGAAGATCCAACCATTGGATATACTGGAAAGGAAGTGGGAGTACATCACCATGGATTTCATTACGAAGTTGCCGCGTACTCCGAAAGGGTATGATGCTATATGGGTGATTGTGGACCGTCTGACGAAGGGTGCTCACTTCCTACCGATCCGCGAGACACATTCATCTGAGAGGTTGGCTGACTTGTTCATTAAGAAAATTGTAACCTGTCATGGTGTGCCGGTGTCCATTGTGTCCAATCGTGACACCCGGTTTACATCCAAATTCTGGAAGAAATTTCAAGACTCCATGGGAACAAGGTTACATATTAGTACGACTTATCATCCCCAAACTGATGGTCAGTCAGAAAAGACCATTCAGACATTGGAAGACATGCTTCGGGCATTTGTGATTGATTTTGGGGGAAGTTAGGATGACCACCTACCGTTAGCCGAATTCTGATACAACAACAACTATCATGCCAACATTGGTATGCCACCATATGAGATGCTATACGGTAGGAGATGCAGAATACCCGTTTGTTGGGGTGATATTGGTCATAAGGAATTGGGGAGCGTCGAGGTAATCGAGGCTACGATTGGAAAGCTTGAGAAGATCAAAGCCTTCATGAAGGCAGCCAAAGATAGACAGAAGTCGTATGCTGATAAATGACATAGACCGATTGAGTTCCAGGTGGGTGACCGGGTTATGTTGAAGGTCTCACCTTGGAAGGGTATTATTCAATTCCGAAATCGGGGCAAGTTGAGCCCAAGATATATAGGCCCTTTCCAAATCATCGCTCGAGTAGGAGAGGTGGCCTATAGATTGGAGTTACCGGATGAGTTAAGTGGAATTCACCTGACATTCCATGTATCTCATCTGAGAAAGTGCATAGCTGATGAAGACATGATTGTTCCATTGGAGGATATCAAAGTAGACGAAAGGCTTAATTATGTGGAGCAATCAGTGGCAATCATGGATAGAAAAGAGAATAGGCTGAGAAATAAAGTGGTTCCTCTTGTGCGTGTACAGTGGAAGCACAGGAAGGGATCCAAGTCAACGTGGGAGACTGAAGAAGAAATGAGGCATCATTACCCACGTTTGTTCGAGGAATAACTGGTTTCGGGGACGAATCCTATTTAAGGCTGGTGGACTTGTAACACCCGTTATTTATCTATTTTGAAGCCGACGAAGGAAGAAAAGAAAAAAGTTCAAAGTCGAGGGACCAAACTCGCCAACGAAGGAAGTTGGAAATATGGTGATATTTGTAGGGAGAGGGCAACCATACTCTCCCCACACTCACACATTTCAGCCATAAAGAAAGAGAGGAGAGAAAGAAGGGAGAAAAGAGAGAAAAGGTGGTTCAGATAGATTCAAGCGGGAAAAATCATTGAGAAGCAAGTCAAACCGAATCTCTACTGCTCGGTTTCATTTGTGTGAGTTCTAGGACCCCACTTATACTTGTTTTCAAACTATTTTAGGGCTGGAAAGCATAGAAAACCTGTTTATGTATGTGTGTGTGTTTGACCCATTTGAGTGTGTTGCTTGTGATGCATTTAGAGTTTGTTTCTGGGCTTGTGTATGCTTGTATGGTGTTGTGGTATGCATTCCTAAGGTTTAGGATGGTTGATTTGGGCTTAAAATGGGTTTAGATGAGCTTGGAGGTCGAAAATGGCAGATTGCATTCTGCATCAGCTAGGGCTAGGCGACCGAATGGAGGCCATACGCCGAATGGGGTGCGATTGAGGTTCATTCGTACAATTAAGAGTCCATTCGCACAATTAGGGCCAGTCGCATGGGGAGTCATGCGATTGAAGGTCCAGTCGCATAGGTGCTCATCCGCATTAGTCAATTCGCACGATTGGATGTTCATTCGCATAAGTGTTCATCCGCGTTCGTTCATTCGCATGATGTTCAGTCGCATGGAGGCCATGTGACTGAAGGGTGTCCATACACCCGGATAGGGCTGTTGCACCCGAGGAGAATGGTAGTTTAACTTTTGACTTTCGGTGGAAAGTGCAGATGTAAGTTTTGACGTAAAGGTTCCCGAAAGAGCATGTAAGAGGACGATTGTGGCCTTAGAGAGCATGTTGGGCATGATGATGATGTTGCATGATTATGCATGTTATGTATGTATGATGTTGCCCTGTATGTTGCTGATGACTGTGTATGATATGTTCCTTATTATGATGTATGTTTATCTTTCCTGTGGCTTTACGTGTCATGTTAATGAATGAATGAAGTATTATGTAACGTAAAGTGAAAGATAATGAAAGAGGAACATGAAGTAAGAATGCATGCATTAATGAGTAATGAAAGTAAAGAAAGTCTTGCAAGCATGGCATGCACATCGGGGTTTTTCTTTGTGATTGACCATTTGCATAGAACTATTGCTGCATACCTTAGGTACTGTGACCACGAGGTGCGATGCACCGTTATAGAAGGTCTATGATAGGCCTAGGTCCAGGACCATGAACAAAAATGTATCGCATATGGCAATGGTACACCTACATTCATACCTTAGGTACTGTGCCCACGAGGTGCGATGCACCGTTATAGAAGGTCTATGATAGGTTTAGGTCCATGACCATGAACAGAAAGGTATTGCATAGTACACCTAAACTTTACCTTAGGTACTGTGACTACGAGGTGCGATGCATCGTTATAGAAGGTCTATGATAGGCCTAGGTCCAGTACCATGTCCAGAAGGGTAAGGTTTATGGTTGATAGAAAGGAAAAGTAAAAATGAAAGCATGAAAGATTAAAGAAGATAATAATGATATTATCTATGTATACGTATGATGTATGATCGCATGAAAGAAAAGAACGGTTTTAACGAAAGAAAAGTATGTTTTATTTTATAAAACTAGAACTCACTCAGCAACGCTGACTTTTTATGTGTTTCCAGTCGGCGGGTAATGATTGCTGAGGATGGCACGGGGCGGCTACTCGGCATTTGGATGGCATTCTTTTTTTAATGTTTTTGCATTGTAATGCGAACGAATGATGTTTTGAAATGAACGCTTGTATTTACTTGCAAAAGCATTTGTAATGATATGAAAAGTTATTTTTATATTTTCGCTACAATGTTTTATGAATGCTTAAATGTAAGTTATATGTTTTATGTGCAATGATTTACCAGCTGTAAGCGTCCCAGGAACGGTGCAAGTGCTAGTATTGTGATTGTTGGTCTTCCCCTAGGAGTTGCCGCACTTGCCATCACCGGTCATGGCCCCACACCGGTGTTCTTGCCTGTTTTCGTCTAATGTACGATTTGGCACCTTTTGGCTGTTGTCGTCTTATTCTGGCGTTCTTGTCGGCGGTTGGGTGATTCCAGTGACCCGACGGTCTGCTTGCCCCACACGGGAATCAAGGGGATATGTTTTGGGGTTTACCAAGTGGTTGCCTGGGTCGTGGCTGCGGTGCTCTGACAAGGCTGTGGATGGTGGCAGGTCGTGCTCCGGAGACTCCCTCTGGTGTTCCAACCATGGTCGCCATCCTCCGGCATGTTTGTGTATGGTGGCAGAGCTTGCTTCGGTGCTTCCCTCTGCTATTTAGGCCTGGCCGTTGGCGGGCGATGCAGTGGCAGGTGGTTGGTGAAATCCAATGTCGCCTCAAGCTATTCTGTTCTGGTTCGGAACACTATCTTGAAGCCACGGAGCAATGCCGATGTTTCATCTGAGATCCCCGAGTCTATGAAGATGATAATGAAACACGCATTTGAGACAACTATAGACGCGTAAAGATTATTTCTTTGAATTGTGTTTCGAGATTTTGTTACTATTTTGGTTTTCTGTTGGTTGGAGTTGTCGCGGTTTATTTTGGGCTTGAGCCTGTGATGGAATAGGCTATGCTGGTTGACTTGCATTTCATGTTGGCGATGATGAAAACCTAAAAATGTGTTGTGTTTGTTGTTTTGGAGCGGCAAATGGTTGTTTGCATCCACGAAAAACTGACACTTTTGAGCCTCCAATAATGTCCGCAGGCAAATGCCAGTTCTTGACCCTAATATGCCAGTTATCGTGATGAAGAAGTAGTTGACACGTGGGTTTGAACGTCGATCACACGCGTGATAGAGAAGTCGATTTGATTGTCCATCACACGCGCAACACGCGTTGATGGAATTCACTAGTTATTTATAAAAAGTAAAACAATACTTATGATATATATTATGACAGTTTGTACAGATAATTAGATGATTTATACACATTCAACCATAACATGAAACATAAAAATTTCTTATAAAGAAAATATAACCGCACAAATTGGTTTCTCAATTTGTTCGGATCGCTAGGTTGTATTTTTTTATTTATTATAATTCAGTTTCGTGCTTGTCGCATATGTAAAGTATTTTTCTAAAATTAGTATCAACTTATATTTTTAAAATCATGTTTCTCTCTATACCTATAGTATTTTTCTCGTACTCTTGCCGAACCTTTTTTAAACTGTTTATCACATGATAATCAAATAATTATTTGACAAACATAAACCCACATATTCTTTTTTTTTTGTCCTTCAAAATAAGAAGGTAGTTTAAAAACAGAGGGTTAATTATATTTGTATTAGCCGCTCAAAAAGAGAAATATTATATTTGTCTTATACTTATAAAAGGTTGTAAACGTCTTTCGTAGATGAATCTTGATATAACCCTTTGCAAAAGTTACTGCTTTAATTGGTTGCTTAACCCAATGGTTATAGCAAAAAATGACTTTTTATTATATTTAAATTTTTTAATATTTCTAAAAATATAAAGAACTTTCAATTTAATTAAAATGTATATTATCTACTTTAGTGTAATGAAAGTTCTTTTTGTATATTATACTCTTTAATATATAGCATTTTATAAAACAAATACAATTAATAATAAGTATTTGTTCGCTTATTTTCTTCATAGGAATAAACGATTATAATTCTACTGCATTGGGATGTTGGATATATCTCTCATAATATTCAAGTGTAGGTTTATATTTGATGAAATATTTGCTTATAATCCGTTCAAAAAAAGTTAAAAAATAATAATAATAGTAATAGTAATGCTTTAATGTTTCTTTTAGGAAGATTCATTTCATTACTACTTTTGGCTTTATAGCTTATAGTTATAGCTTCCTTCTCTCTTTTTGTTTCCATGTTTTCTTTTGCTTTTCCTCTTTACTTCATGCACCCCAAAGCCTTGTGCCGCCATTGGAGCTCAAAAACTATATCATTTTGTAATAAATATTGTAGATTGTATTTACCTCAAGGACTTTGTAAGGTTAACAGCATATTACATGTCCTTTAGGTTTTAACTCTTTTTTAAACGGGAATGAGATTTATTAATAATGCTAACAAGAAGCTATAAATCAATTTACACTTGTTTAATGCCGTTTAGACGTACAATTACATTGTTTCTCCATATACTTTAATTCTTTAGTACAATTAAATGCCATTCAAATCTTTTGGCATTTCTAATAAGATCTTTCATCGGACTACCTATCTATACTTTTAGGTCCCGTTTGGTTCACAGAATTCTCAGGAATTTGAATTGAAAATTGGAAAATTTGTTGTCCAAAATCATGTTTGGTTTGTCAACTGATGAAATTGAAATTGGAATTAGAAAATTTTCTCTCATTCATTCATTGGTATTTACATTCCTTCCACTCACTCACAAAATGTTTAACAATTCAATGGACTGTTCAAAATTAAAATTTTAATTTCACTCAAAATTAATCAACCAAATATGTTATTATTTTTAACAAGATTCTAATTCCAATTCTAATTTATTTGCAAAACATTCTATGATCAAACGGCACTTTAGGTTTCACCAATTCCATATGTTTTTCGGAACTATGTCATTTGATTTAATAATTTTGATGTATGTTTTCTAATAAAACATTTACACACACGTGGTTCTTTCCACTGACCCCTATTCAAAATCAAACATTATGTCTAGTCATATGTCTCTCACGTGAGATGCATTGGTGTTTTTTTACCTTACCTTTATATGTACTCAAAGTTAAAAAAGACAATTATAAGTATTATCTCATTGGTTTTTATCCATATCTTTTATATGGATTAAACATTAAATGACACGATATATTATAAGTAGGACAATTTAGAATAAAAAGTGTCTTTTGTGTACGGAGCATACAAAGTGGAAATAAAATTATCACACAAGAAAGAGTAATTATAACTCAAGAAGAACCAGAAAAATGAAATTATCACGAAAGAGTGCTACTTGCGTGATAATTTCATCTTTACATAATATTTTCATCCATACGTGATTAATTCTAACATTTGTCTTATTTTCTTATTTACATATAAATTTTATTTGAGACGGAAACATGTCAATATAATTATCTATTTACTGTTAGAACCGAACCACTAGCGAAATGAACAACTTTAGAACCGATATACAACGTAGGTTCATGCGGTGTTTATATTCCTGATTAGTTACATTGGTTCAAAACTGACTTTTTAACTCAAACTGATACTGACTTAAAACTGGTTTCCATACAAGATGGTTTGTATACATGTAAGTATCATTAATTAAGGGACCAACAATCTGATATTATTACTACTGCAAAGGTATATGATTTAAGTGAGCTTTACTAGGAGTGCAAACATATCGAAACCAAGCTCAAGTACTCTTCAGCCAAAACATACCAAGCTCGAGTCTATACGAGCTTAGACTTGGGTTGACCCGTTTGCATCCCCAGCTTCTACAATTTGATACTAGTGGGTCTCAAATTAATTGTGTTTACACCTTTTGATTACTTCCAATATTTTACTCTTTAATTAATCAAACTGATGAGACAGATAAAATAGCAGTATTTTTTTTACAATTTAAGGTTCTTATTAGTTGGACCGAGATAATGCTAATGGGCTTCAACAACGGTCTTCAAGTTGCTGAGAGAGACAATGACACAGCCCATCTAGTTTCGAAAACCAAACATTTTAACCCGTTATCCACCCGATCAAAAGTAATATGATTATTTTTTATTTATTCTTTTTCACGCCCTTACAAAATTCCAATCAAGCATTGGCTAAAAATTTAATGAACAAATCACTCACTTAATTTGAAGCATGAGAGAATGTACTATTTTAAAAATAAGATTAAAGTTTTCTATATGTTCTAAACATGTAATACAATATACTGTTTATGAAAATTCAAAATAAACCATGAAACTCAATTCTAGTGGTTGTTCACTTCAGTTTTTAAACTTATTTCGGTTTAACTATAATCAAGTAACAATACCAGAAACCATTAGTTTTTCTGCGGTATTGGATTCTTGACCGGATTTTAATTGGATTTCTAACCGCCTTGGGACCTTTTTAATAGTTTTGGTTCGTTTTTGGTTGGTTTTTAACTTTTTACCTTTTCGTTCGTTTATCCGGTTTCAACAGAGAAGATTATAAACCGTCTTTAACTCAAGGTTTATGCCGATTCCTAACCGATTTCAAATAGTACTAATTCAATATCGGTTCAAGCTGTCGGTTTCGGTTCACAAACAGGTTTGAATGTGCACCTCTACTCTTACCTAATATTGACTATGTCAATGTTTCAAGTCATCCAGTCCCAATTTCTAGTCTCTTTTGGGTAGCTTTTGCCAATTTCGATTTAGGAGTTTATATATTTGTATGATTTCATGGACTTTGTGAATAAATTGTATAATAAAATTTGAAGGTTTGGAACTCAAGAGATAGAAATTACAAATCACTACTTCAGTCTCTTAGGTGCAACCTCTTTTTATATTTGCACTTCATTTTCTCACAAACTCCGATTGAGCTAGGATGGCAAAAAAACCCTAGCCCAATGGGTATACCCGAAACCCGTAACATACGGGACGGGTATACCTAAAGCCCGACGGGTATTGGGCCGGGTATGGGTTTAGGTTTGTTTTGTGGGTATGCGACAGGTTTGGGATTAACTAGGTAATGCCCGATCCGATTATCCGAAACCACATACCCGTTTACCCAAACATAGACTCGATGTTATTTATTATTATGATTTCAAAGCAAAATGTATTGCCTTTTTTGGATTATTAAATATGTATTTTTGATATAAAACTTTATGATATAAAATTTTAGAAGCACTTAAAGATACTTTTATTTTGGATGCAAAATTTTTAGATACTTAAACGTTGTAAGCGTCATGTTATAGCTATTTCCTATGTTAAAATTTTCCAAATAAAGATATTGTCATAGTTATTATTATAAAAAATTGATAGATTTGATCATATTTAATATTTAAAATAGTATACATAAAAATATAAAAATAGAATGCTACAGAATACCTTATGTGTATTGATCAACACCCACAAGAATACCAGTCATCTTATACTAATGATATACCCAATACCCATGGGTATCCCCGATACTTAACAGGTAATTACTCTATCAATACCCAACGGATAATGGGCCGGGTATGAAACAAGATTTCAAAACCAGACATGGGTCTAGGATTACCAATACCCGACCTATTGCAATCCCTAGATTGAGCAATCTATATAGATATAGGTAATAGGTGGTCCCCATGTGAATTTATTTTTGAACTTCGATTTATAAAAGTATATTGTGTATTATTATTTCTAGTCATAAATGTCTATTGTTTATTATTATTGGTAGTAAAGTTAGTAAAGTATGTTGGTATATACTGTAAACAAGAAATAAAATCCGTGCGTTAAGCATTCTGTAAAAAATTATGTATTCAATAGATTTTCAATGGATATTACTTTGTGTGAAAGTCGGAAATTGGCTTGATTTTGTAGGGAATTGATCCGATAGAGTGCTCTCTACAACAACAAGCAAATAACCTAGTGCAACCTAATTATAACCATCAAGAAACAATATAAACCAAAATATTGAGTGCTTCAAGTTTGTATCAAAATAATAGCTTCAATGCTTACATGTTTGCACTGAATCAATTGATAGCATCAATTATTGATTGGCCTTCGGGTCTGATAAATGATTTCCTAGCTCATCAATACCAAATTAATCATAAGTGTGGGTAAGGGTCACGCCGAGGATCCGAAACAAAAACCTGACACGTGTACATAGATTTTTCTTTAAAATTTTTAACTTTTCCTAGGACTCCACAAGACAATCACGGGGCCATGCCCATGAGTTATGCACCTGTGACCCTGACAAAAATTTTACGCAATCTCTACTGATAATTTTGCAACCTTACAGGTCAAATTTATGTCGAATTCTGACAAGCACGGGGTCGTGCTTGGCCAAGCACGCCTCCGTGATCAACATTCCCAGCCTGCACATAAATACTACACTTGTTCCGGGCTTTCATGACACCAAATCCTACTAAAAAAGTCAAAAATATGAAGGAATCCAGGAAAGCTCAAATTGAAACCCTGCGAAGAAATCGCCTTCTAAAACATGAAAACCGAAAATACAAGAAGACTTCTTTAAGTTGAACGAACTAATCAAGCACTTGACTGAAATGAACTTATTGACAAAACAACGCCTAGCTGAACTTATCTAGAAAGTTCAAGAAATGGGCGAAAAACTTGTTATAGTCAACCTCAGCTTGCGGAATAAGTAACCACACTTCATATTATTCTCATCCCTAACCTTCCACATGAATGTGTAGAGGTTTCTTGTAGAAGCTTTTTGTGATGTGTTATGTGCGCCGGTGTGCATTAAAGAGTCTAATTTTGTAGTTTTAGACTCTCGGTTATAACGTATCGTGTAATCATGGTTATTAGGAAATGTAATTATTATTGGATTGATTTAATTAACTTTAGACTATTATCTTACCTTTTCTGATGATTTGAAGTGCTAAAACTTAATCTAGAAAATTACGCAACGTTAAAAAACGGAATAACAAAAACTGAAGACGGGGACCATAGGGGAGGCACGCCCCGTGAACGATGTTTGAAGGTAACTGGATTTTAAAATTATATGAAAGTTATAGATTTAACACTAAGGGAGCTGAAGTAGTGATGCTGAGACTATTGGATTTAAGCATATTGTTGGATCAATAAGAAGGCTGGTGCAACCAAAACCAAACACTTAGACTATTTTTTGGTACAACTTGTAAAGAACTTCCGAAGCTAAGTATGAAACTTCCTGTTGATACATATGTACCTAGTTTAGGATCTCAATGTAAAATGTCTTTCTGTCTTACATATATGCAATTGAATGGGTATGAATGAAATACAATGTGTGGTTTATGCTTATAATATTTAATATTTTATTGTTTATGTGTATTGAACTAACTATATAGGTTTGTGATTATTTACATGTAAGGCCCCGTTCCCGGAGGCCTCACGGTCGGTCATTCATTGCAAATAAAACATTATAATTACATTTGTCTTACGAAAACATTGCAGCGGAAACATAAATAAAATATAACTTTCCATATCATTACGAATGTTTTTGCAAGTTAATACAAGCGTTTATTTCAAAACATCATTGTTCGTATTACAATGCAAAAACATTAACAAAAGAATTCCATCCAAAAGAGCTGAGTAGCCGCCTCGTGCCATCCCCAGCAACATTTACCTGCCAACTGAAAATGTATAAAAGTCAGTATTGCTGAGTGAGTTCTAGTTTTATAAAGAAAACATACTTTTCTTTCGTAAAACCATTCTTTACTTTCTTTCAAAATCATACTATAATCTTCATTTATTCGTGTTCATACGTACATACAGATAATATCATCATTATCTTCTTTAATCTTTCATGCTTTACTTTTCCTTTCTGACAACCATAAACCCTTCCCTTCTGTTCATGGACCTAGGCCTATCATAGACCTTCTATAATGGTGCATCGCACCTCGTGGTCACAGTACCTAGGGTAAGATTTAGGTTTACTATGCAATACCTTTCTGTTCGTGGTTCTGGACATAGGCCTCTCATAGACCTTCTATAATGGTGCATCGCACCTCGTGGTCACGGTACCTAAGGTATGAATGTAGGTTTACCATTACCATATGTAATACCTTTCTGTTCGTGGTTTTAGACCTAGGCCTATCATAGACCTTCTATAACGGTGCATCGCACCTCGTGGTCACAGTACCTAACGTATGCAGTAATAGTTCTATGCAAATGGTCAATCATAAAGAAAGACCCCGATGTACATGCCATGCTTACAAGACTATCTCTACTTTCATTACTCTAATGCATGCATTCTTACTTCATGTTCCTTTTTTTTATCTTTCACTTTACGTTACATAATAATTCATTCATTAACATCACACGTAAAGCCACAAGAAAGATAATCATACATCATAATAAGGAACATAAACATATCATACAATCATACATCACATCATACATCACATTATCACTACACAAATGACTTCAAAAAGTCAACTTACATAGCCCCCGGGAATCTCCCAAGTCAAAGCCTACATTACACTTTTTCCCCAAAAATAGGAAAAGTTATCTAAGTCCTTAGGCGCATGGGCACTATGCAGGCGCATGGACACTATGCAGGCGCATAGGGAACACTTAGGCGCATGAGCAACTTTCAGGCGCATGGGGAATCCTGGACGTATGGACACTTAGTCAATTCCAGCCCAATTCTAGGCGCATGGGTACTATTCAGGCGTATGAACACTTAGGCGCATGGGCCATTTGGGCGCATGAGCACTATTGGGGCGCATGGCCCTACACTTAGTTATCCGACTAATATTTCTAGGCGCATGGACCACTGTTCAGGCGTATGAGCTGTACTTAAACATTTCTAAGGCAAACAGGACCGGGGCACCCTAGGGAGAGATACTCGGTCTAATGAACCCCTTATCGAGAAGCTCTTGCAACTGCTCCATTAACTCTTTTATCTCAGTCGAAGCCAACCGATACGGTGCCTTAGCTACCGGTTGGGCACCTAGTATCAAGTCAATCCGAAACTCAACCTCACGGTCCGGGGGCACACCTGGTAAATCTTCTGGAAACACATCCGAAAAGTCACACACATGGTACATTAGATAGTTGTGGTGTTGGCGCGTCCACATCCTTTACGTAGGCCAAGTAGGCACTACATCCACGCCTCATGCACTTTCCCGCCACCGCCATAGAAATCACTTTCGGGATCGTCGCGACTCGATCGCCATAAACCGTCACCTTATCCCCGTCAGGTGCTGTCAATCGGATCATCTTCTTGCGGACACACAATATTCGCTTCGTAGTCCGCAACCAATCCATTCCTAGGACTACATCGAAACCACTAAGGTCATCACGAATGGTCTAACAGGAAACTTATGACCGTCTAGTTCTATGTCACAACCTTCTATAACCTCAGAAATCCTTGTAGATTTACCTATGGCAGTTTTTACCTCGAAGGGCTCATCAATACATCTACTCTTACTGGGAAACTTAGCATAAAAGGCAGTAGAAATGAAACTCCTACTAGCACCAGAATCAAACAACACAGATGCAAGAGTTTGGTTTACTAGAAACATACCTGACACCACATCAGGGTCTGTCCTAGCCTCCTCCTGAGTCATCATGAAAGCTCGGGCACTTGCCTTCTATCCTTCTCCTCCATCCTTCTTCGCTCCTGAACTCTCAGCCCTGGGCTTCTTACAATCCTTGTTCATGTGGCCTCCATGCCACAGTTAAAACACTAGACGTACGACAATCCTGGCTATATGCCCCGGCTTCCTACATTTGAAGCATACATTCAACCCCAGCCTGCATTCCCAGTTATGTTCTCTCCCACACCTATCACACTTCCTTATACCCGCACCCGATGCGACCACGTGGCGGTCGTCCAACCGTGCCTTCTTGTTACCCGTCGAAGCATTACCCCGACCAAACCTTTTCCCCTGCCAGTTTCGATCACCACCACTCTTCTTTCCACCTTCATTCACCACCACCGTCTTCTCATCATACAGTCTCCCTGCCAAATCCACTACTGACCTAACGTGCTCGGCCTGGCAGTGATCATGTGCCTACGAATATCTGTTGGCAAACTCGAATGTACCTCTTGATTTTTCGAGACAGAGGTGTCACTTGATCCGGCACCAGACGTGCCATCTCGTTGAATTTCGTGGTGTACTGCTGGTGCGTCATAGTTCCCGCCTCCAGTTGCAGGAACTCCCTTTCGACCTTGTCCATTTCCCGTGAGGACAAAACTCTTCAATCACCAACATCTTCAGCTCAGACCATCTCATCCTCCCGATGGCCATGCTACCCTCGGCTTGGACAATGTTGTCCCACCAGCACAAAGCCGAATCCACAAAAAAATGGGTAGCGAACTTCACCTTTTGGTCTTCCCGGCACTGCTGATATCGAGAACAACCTCCATTTCCCTCACCCACCAGTGAGCAGCTGCAGCAGTGTCGTTTCCATCAAAAGTAGGGGGCTTGCATCTCATAAATGCCCCATAGTTACAGCCTCTAGTCACCTCCGGCGCAGGCTCCTCTTCTTCCTCCTCATCATCAGAGAGAACCGTTTCCGGCTCTGGTTGTTCTCGTCCCCCCGAGGACCTGTTCCTCTCCTTATTTCCCCATCCCTTACTGCCTTGATCACTTCGGTCACCACAGACGGTAGAATCGTCTGCATGACCTGGTCAACGTCTTCCACCACAGCCTCCTTTACTAAGGCTCTCAGATTGGCGCTCTCGTCGCCTCCCTCCGGATGAGGGGTCTCTGGTTCTTCATGAACCACTTTCTCAACTCTGGGTCTCCTTCTCTTGGGTCGCGGAGCAACACCGTGACCCCCACCACGAGAGGCTTTGGAAGATCTACCACCAGCCATCCTCTAAAAGCACACTATAAGATTCAAACACTAACGCGGTCATTCAAGGTAATAACTCAATTTATGTCAAGTATAGTAAGTCCCTTATTACAGTGGCCAGTTGTGATTAGCCACTTACTTTACTCTTCATACCCCAAGCATCTCCTATCCTGACTTAATCAGTATCTAAATCTACTAAGAGCACATAACCACATACCATACGCACATAAAACAGTTACATTACGAAAATACCTTATGGCATGCAGCTACTCAGATGGCATCCCATTCCCATTCCGTCCCATTCTCAGTTTAAGTTAGGTTTATTTTGAAATTTTACCCATTTCACTTAAACTCTGGCTCCGATACCAACTTGTAAGGCCCCATTCCGGAGACCTCACGGTTGGTCATTCATTGAAAATAAAAATTATAATTACATTTGCCTTACGAAAATATTGCAGGGGAAACATAAATAAATATAACTTCCATACCATTAAGAATGTTTTGCAAGTTAATACAAGCGTTCATTTCAAAACATCATTCGTTCGCATTACAATGCAAAACATTAACAGAAGAATGCCATCCAAAAAAGCTGAGTAGCCGCCTCGTGCCATCCCCAGCAACATTACCTGCCAACTGAAAATGTATAAAAGTCAGCGTTGCTGAGTGAGTTCTAGTTTTATAAATAAAACATACTTTTCTTTCGTAAAACCATTCTTTACTTTCTTTCAAAATCATACTATACTCTTCATTCATTCGTGTTCATACGTACATATAGATAATATCATCATTATCTTCTTTAATCTTTCATGCGTTACTTTTCCTTTCTGACAACCATAAACCCTTCCTTTCTGTTCGTGGTACTGGACCTAGGCCTATCATAGACCTTCTATACCGGTGCATCGCACCTCGTGGTCACAGTACCTAGGGTAAGATTTAGGTTTACTATGCAATACCTTTCTATTCGTGGTTCTGGACCTAGGCCTCTCATAGACCTTTTATAATGGTGCATCGCACCTCGTGGTCACGGTACCTAAGGTATGCATGTAGGTTTACCATTGCCATATGCAATACCTTTCTGTTCGTAGTTCTGGACCTAGGTCTATCATAGACCTTCTATAACGAAGCATCGCACCTCGTGGTCACAGTACCTAAGGTATGCAGCAACAGTTCTACGCAAATGGGCAATCACAAAGAAAGACCCCGATGTACATGCCATGCTTACAAGACTATCTCTACTTTCACTACTCATTAATGCATGCATTCTTACTTCATGTTTCTCTTTCATTTATCTTTCACTTTACGTTACATAATACTTCATTCATTAACATCACAGTAAAGCCACAAGAAAGATAATCATACATCATAATAAGGAACATAAACATATCATACAATCATACATCACATCAAATCATATTATCACAACATAAATTACTTCAAAAAGTCAACTTACATAGCCCCCGGGAATCTCCCAAGTCAAAGCCTACATTACACTTTTCCCCCAAAAATCAGAAAAATATTCGAAGTCCTTAGGCGCATGGGCACTATGCAGGCGCATGCACACTATGCAGGTGCATGGGCACTATGCAGGCGCATGGGGAACACTTAGGCGCATGGGCAACTTTCAGGCGCATGGGCACTATGCAGGCGCATGAGTTCTTAGGTGTATGGGGAATCCTGGACGTATGGACACTTAGTCAATTCCAGCCCAATTATAGGCGCATGGGTACTATTCAGGCGTATGAACACTTAGGCGCATGGGCCACTTGGGCGCATGAGCACTATTGGGGCGCATGGCCCTACACTTAGTTATCCGACTAATATTTCTAGGCGCATGGACCACTATTCAGGCGCATGAGTTGTACTTAAACATTTCTAAGGCAATCTTAGGCGCATGGGCTACTGTTTAGGTGCATGAATTACACTTAATTCCTTCTAAGGCATTTTCAGGCGCATGAGCCTTATCTAGGCGCATGGACCTTCTGTGTGACATGTTTCTAGTATGTTTTCAAACCTAATCATCAAACCCACTGGTCTAAGCTTAATGTGGCTATTCTAACATGAACAACCTATAGCTTTCAAGAACGAACATCCAACATGCACATTACATACGGGTAAACATACATAAGCTTTGTAAATCATATAATACGTTTTCACCCCCAAAGATAGTTTAAAACAAGTAAAAACCGGGGTCTAGAACTCACCTGATGCAACTTGGGTGTTTCTTCCTTTCTAACCCGCTTGCAATGAGTTCAAACACCTAAAAACAACACCAACACACACACACACCCGAGCACATACACAAACACATAAGCACATAAGCATGTAACCGGGATAAAACCCGTCATAAACACTTAAAACCGCGAATTCTTACCTTGAATTCGTTCACTTCTTCTTCTTCTTCTTCAAACCGAGAGTTTCTGCTCTCCTCTTGTCTTTCTCTCTCTAAAGTCCGAATGAGAGTGATATGAAAAGAGGGTGGGCGGCCATGCCCACCTTTACACCAACTTTTCAAAGATTTTTGTCCTTTTTACACTTTTAATCCCTCTACTTGGATGTTATTGCTTTTTCTTTCTTTTATTCTTCATCTATTATTCTTTCTTTTCTTTTTAAGAAATAACCGGGTGTTACATTACATAGTTCTTAGTCAATAATGATTGAGAAACATGTTTAAACTTAATCGTGTGAAGTTCTCATGCGAATTGAACATGCTAATGGACCATACGCATGAATACTTCATGCTAATGGACCAGTCGCATGACTGAACTAGGAGACTGGATTGGTAGCACGATTGTGACATGAGATTGACTCAGTCACACAACTGGACCTTCAGTCGTGTGGATAGATCAACCGCATGCTTCAGTCACACGACTAAACCATGCTAATGGTTCAGTCGTACGAATGGAAAACCTAACCTATAAATACCACTTAATTCGTGGAATAATGTAACAATTTGAATACCTATGCACATAATCGTACCCTAGCCGTCCAGAGACTCAAGAACACTTGTTCCAAGTTCATAGATCGTAGTTAATCATCTTGTAATCGTTCTTAACGTTTTGATTCATTATTAGATTGATTATACTTGCGTTCTCACTAATTGGATCACCAATCAAATAGGATTCCGCACTATTTGGTTTGGTATACAAGTAAATCAGTTAGTACTCCGTACCTAAACGGTCCTAACACTTCCGAAGGAAATGGAGTTCTTCCGAAGATAAAGTGCAAAATCAACTTCCGAAGGAAAAGCTCAAATTTCGAAGACAAAGTCTTCTCTTCCGAAGTTCAAGACTTAGAAGAATTCAAAGACAATGACTTTCGAAGTAGAAGACTCCAATCCACGAAATAATCAACCTCTTTCTAAGTATAAAAGGCTTTAGAAGAACTTGTTCTTCCGAAGCCAATTAACCTTCGGAAGATGCTGCTATGTACTAGTGGACATAAGTATGGTCTCTGACATTCCGCTGCAGACCTCTATACTTCATGGTGTTTTCCCAAACGGCCATGCAGTTGATCATACTTTATTCCACTGGTCACCTTTATTAGTTAGTACATGTTGCCAACTTTAGTTGGTGACAAAAGGTAAGTCATGGACATGTCATGACTACCATATCTTAGATAAGACATTATCTAAGATACCTTAACTATAGCTTTGTAGTATTGCTTTAGTTTGAAGATTCCAACTGGTATCAAAGTATATCCGGCTATAGATAGTAGTATATATAGTTTCTCATTGTAACTCTTGTAAAAAAAGCTTGTAAGAGTCTTGTAAATTTTGAGTTGAGAAGTAATATATACAAGTATCTTGAAAATTATTCTCTTGTGTTTTCCTTGTGTTACTTAGTATATTATAATCAAATCTTAGAAAAACTCTGCTTCTTGAGTATTTGTTATTGAGTTTGAGAGAAATACTTGTGTTGAGTATAAAAACCGATCCTGCAATTGGTATAAGAGCTTCTTAGGTTCTTGATTGTGTGATCTAACCATACTAATCAACCTTGTGTTCACTCACTCTTTTACTACACTCAAACATGGCCCTTAACCAGAAAACTTCAGACAATGGAGCAGACACATAGAAGGGTTCATCAGATATCAAGATAGCCGCATGTGGAGTTCCATTGCCTATGGTCCCGACAAGCCAAATGTGGCTTCACCTACTGGTAGTGGTGCCATAATAGAGAAGGTAGTGGAGGACTACTCTGAAGAAGACCTCAAGCGGATAGACATTGATGAAAAGACAATGTCTGTTCTGATGACAACAATTCCTAACTCCATTATGGTGGGGTTTGAGAATTACCAGACAGCTAAAGAACTGTTTGATGCTTTAACCCTTATGTACTCCAACTCCATTGATTTAAAGAAAGATTCACTAAAGCAGCAATTTGAGAACTTTTCTCATATTGCTGGAAACACCTTGCACCAGCAATACTTCAGGTACATGGATCTTATCTCTTCCCTTCAGTCTGTGGGAATAGCTCCTGAATTGAGAGACCTCTCAAGGAAATTCATGAGTGCACTTCCTAATGAGTGGACGTTCTATTGTGTCTCCATCAAGAGGACAAAGAACCTGAACACACTTACAATGACTGAGCTATACGGTATTCTAGATGGATACCGTGTAGAGATGGTAAACAAGAGTGGCCATCAAGGAAGCATACCTTCAAGCCTTTCTGCTAGAAACGGTCTCATGGTTGCTGAAGGCTCAAGACCCCCTCAAATTCAGTAGTTCTAGTATAATCCCAGCAGCCATCCAGCTCTTTTGGACCTTACATCACATTCCCTGAGATCCCAAGTCTTAACAAAACCCAGTCCCTTTCAAGACAGTTGTGCTTTTGTCTTAGGAAGTGAACACTCTAATGATTTTCAGTTCTGTTCTAAAGATCTGGAGTGTTTCAGCCCAGATGATGTGAATACATGGACATAGTCCACAAATGGCTCTGTTGACCTACAAGGCAAAAAAGTTCTTCAAAAGAACTGGAAGGCAGTTCCCTCATAGCCCAACTAGCAACAAGTTCGGTTTGACAAAGCAAAGGTCAACGTTACAATTATAACCAGTTGGGCCATTTTGCAAGGGAATGCAAAACTCCCAAATCAAAGTAGGGATCTGCTCATGCCTCCTCACATCCTTCAACCCAAAAACTGCTGGAAAATCGATTGAAACTGCTGTTGTGGCACAAGAAGTTGATTGGAGCTTTATGGTACAAGATGTCACCCCTGCTCAAGCACTCATGGTTAGAATAGACAACTCTAAGGTATATGATCATCTCTATACTCCAGCCTGTATTGCTAAGGTTAAAATGTACCAGGACTATAACATGGAAATTAAATCCGACATTGAGTCCTTAAACAGCTTAAAAGCTGATTTTAAAAAGGCTGAATCTGACTATCAACATTAATTAAGGAGTTAGAGAAAACAATATCTTCTTTAAAACATGAGCACACCAATTACAGGACTCAAATCAAGGATTAATATCCAAGTTAACTGAGGCTCAAGCCAAGCTAGTAATAGCTGAGGCTCAAGCAAGGAAGCATGCTATCTCTGAGCAAAACTTTCAAGCCATTCTTGCATCATCCTCCCACTCAAAAATTTGTTATCAAAACAAAGGTGGGTTGGGGACCAATGAGATTGCTCCACCATACTCTTATGAGTCTATTAGACAACCAGGTGTGGTACCGAAGAGCAAGAGGTCCCATCTACTGACCTATCTTCCCTTGAGTTGAAGAATGATGCAACCATAGAGACCACCACGGGGAAGGAACAGGTAAATCAACCTATTTCTACTTGTGATGATCAACCGCTATCCACCAAAGCTTGAAGAAACCAGGCAAAGGTAGCCAGTAGAACTGCCAAGAAGGTAGCTGAATCTAAGTTGAAGATTGACCCAAAGCAAAAGGGTGCTTTAATTTAAGCTGGATTCCAGGTGGTAGGCACTTCTAGTTTTGGAAAGGAGTGTAGCACCAACACTCTTGTCATGCCAAAAGATCTGAAGTTAAAAGGGAAGGCTGTAGAAAAAGACAAGAAGATTAAGAAACCTCAGCCCTCAAAATCCCCAAAGATTAACATTAGATGCATAATGTATGGTTTGTAAAACCACTTGGCTAAAGATTGTTATTACAATCCAGCAAGCACACATTATGCAAATAATGTTAAAAAGGAAGCAACCAAGGAAGGATTCACATTTGGACCTTGTCATATGGTTCAAGTGATGAGAAAAGAAAAGTTGGTTTCTGAAGCTAAGTTTCTTTCGGAAGAAACTCATTCTTTTGAAGGGAAAATGGGTTCGGAAGTCAAGCCAATGAAAGCTCAAAAGAACAAAAGAGCCTCCTCAAAACCTTTCGAGAAGGAGGCTACTTTAGAAGAGAAGGTAGTGAATGCTTCTCCCGAAAACAAAGAAGTTTCAGAAGAAAGTCATGCTGCTCAAGCTTCAACAAGCTCATCTAAACTAACCAACAATTGGATGGAATGGAAGATCAGACAAGATGCTGCAGCCATACCTTCCTCTTCAAAGACATCAATTGAACCCTTTACCATTCATTTGGTTCAATTATGTCATCATCAATGGAAAAACCCAAGACCAACCAGGCTTGGGTTTTCAATCAAAACTAACTTTTCACCTTATGTGTAGGGACATTCACAAGACAAGAACAATAATATATGGATGGTCGATAGTGGATACTCCAGGCACATGACTGGGAACATATATGTACTTCAACAATTTCAACATTTTGATGAAGCAGCCTGTTTAGGTAGAGGAAGTGTATCCAATGGCTTGTTAAGAGTCGACAAAGTGAACTTTGTCAAACAGCTTGAATACAATCTCCTAAGTGTTTCTCAATTTTGTGATCAAAAGCATCAAATGCTTTTCACAGAACATGAGTGCATCATCCTCAAACCTGGGATGATAATTCCTCAAGAATTGGTGCTTCTTAGATCTACCAGGAAAGGGGATATGTACAAGCTGGATATGAACAATGCTACCCCATTGGGTGAAGTATCATGCTTTCTTTCCAAGCTGATGGTGATGAGTCTGCCTATGGCATAAACGTATGTGTCATGTAAATTTTAAAACCATAACTAGTTTGGTTAAAAATAACTTGGTTCATGGTGTGCCCAAAAAGGAATTTTTTCAGTATAGACAACTGTGTAGCTTACCTGAAAGGAAAGCAACATAAAGTCTCTCACAAATCCAAAGAGGTTAACTTTATCACCACCTCATTACACTTATTGCACATGAATTTATGTGGTCCAACAAGTATAGTGAGCATTAGAAGTAAATCATATTGCCTTGTGATTGTTGATGATTTCACAAGATTTACATGGGTATTCTTTTTAAGAACTAAGGATGAAACTGCTGAAATTTTAAAATCTTTTATTTTTCAAACTGAAAATCAAAATGATCACAAGGTAAAGATAATTAGGAATGATCAAGGGACTGAGTTTAAAAATCAAGTTCTTGACTCATTTTGTAACTCAAAAGGGATTACCAGACAATTCAGTGCTCCTAGAACTCCTCAAGAAAATGGTGTTACTGAGAGGAGGAACAGAACATTGATTGAGGCTGCTAGGACCATGTTAGCTGATTCAAAGCTGCCTCTAATATTCTGGCCAGAGGTAGTCAGCATGCATGCTATGTGCAAAATAGGGTCCTTATTGTCAAGCCACATGGAAAAACCCCTTATGACCTATGGAACAAGAGGCCACCGTTCATTGGCTTTCTAAGGTCCTTTGGCAGCAGATGTAACATACTTAACACAAAGGAACAACTTGGAAAAATTTGCTAGGAAGGATGATGATGCTATCTTTGTTAGATATTCCTCTAGCTCTATTGCTTATAGAGTCTATAACATCAAAAATCAACAAACTGAGGAATCATCCAACATTGTTGTTAATGAGCACACTTCTTGTGTTAGGGGGATGGCCCTGATCATATTTTTGATTTAGAATTATTTCCAAACTATTCTAAACCATTTTATGAGAATGTTTCAACTGGAATAGATACTCAAAGTGATTCTGATGAAGACCAACTATTTGAGCTACTCAGACCTCTTCCAAGTTCTCCAAGAGTCTTTGAACCTCAAGCTCCCATCATTGGTAAATCTACAGCATGACCATTTTAGAAACCAGTGGAGCTTCAACAAGTTACCAGCAAAGTGGCCGTAACTCATCAGCTGATAACATATAACACCAAGCTGATGGAAGTAGTATTTTGAAAGAACAGACGACTGTTAATACTACTTCTCAGTCAACTAATGTTGATGATGTTTCTCTCTCATTCAATCAGTCCTCATTGAATGACATTAAAACAATAGTTGGACCATGTGTTCATGTTCCTGAGCAAAATATGTCCAAGTTGGATCTATCTTTGCAACTGGAAGTGATTCCTAGACTAAGGATTCACAACACTCATCCAACTAAGAACATCATAGGAGAAGTCTCTGAAGGTGTGAGAACAAGGGGACAAACTCATCATGGGAATGTTTGTATGTACTCATGATTTTTGTCTCAGATAGAACCCAAGAAACTAGAAGAATCCTTAAAAGATAGTAGTTGGGTTGAGTCAATGCAAAAAGAGTTGCTTCAATTTGCCCACTACCATCTGGTCAAGTACCTATATGCACCAAATGGGTTTTCAGGAACAAGAGAGATGATAGAGGCTTGATCATAAAGAACAAAGCTTGACTGTTTGTTCAAGGATACTCCTAAGAGGAAGAAATTGATTATACTGATGTCTTTGCACTTGTTACAAGACTTGAGGCAGTTAGAATCTTCCTTGCTTATGTTGCATCCAAGAATTGTATTGTCTATCAAATTGATGTCAAGTGTGCCTTATATATGGAAATATAGATAGGGAGGTCTATCTGTGCCAACTTCCAGGATTTGAAGACCCACAACATCCCAACTATGTGTGCAAATTGGATAAAGCTCTTTATGGGCTGCACCAGGCACCTAGGTTGTGGTATGAGACTTTGTCTCAGTTTCTCCTGAAGAATGGTTACACTAGAGGAACCATTGATAAGACTTTTTTATTAGGAAGTTTAGGAAAGACATATTGCTTGTTCAGGTCTATGTTGATGATATCATATTTGGTTCTTTAAATGACCAAATGTGTAAAGACTTTGAGAGCATTATGAAGAAGAAGTTTGAGATGAGTTCCATGGAAAAAATGGACTTTTTCCTTGGAATTCAGATGAAGCAAATGAAGGAAGGGTTCTTTATCAATCAATCTAAGTATGTCTCTGATATCTTAGAAAGATTTGATATGAAGGATTGTAAGCCAGCCAAGACACCCATACTCAGAAACCATGACCTTTGTCCTAACTCTAAGGGGAGGGATACTTATCAACATCAGTATAGGGCAATCATCGGTTCTTTGATGTATCTCACAACAACTAGACCAGATATCATGTTTGCTACATGTATTTGTGCAAGATATCAAGCTGCTCTAAGGTATCTCACCTAGTTTAATCAGGCTTTTCTCATGATATCACCATCACTAAGAATCATGTGAAGCACTCCAAGACAAAGCACATTGATATCAGGTACCATTTCATTAGAGATATTCATGAGAAAAGCCTTATTAAGTTAGTCAAAGTTGACTCAAATGAACAATATGTTGATTTGTTCACCAAAGCCTTTGATGAACAAAGTTTAAGTATCTCATTACGGCTATTGGGATGATAAACATTGACTAACATATCTCATTGAAAACATTTTTAAACGTGTCTTGTCTTTTGTCAAATACAATCTAAGCACTATTACAAAAAGTTATTCTTCACAATTGACTAAGTATGAGTATTTTCGAAGAGAAAATTACCCTCGGAAGAAATCTTCATTATCTTCTGAAGGCAATTTTCTCAATTCAAGTTTTATCTTCCGAAGAGTTTTTAGTCTCAAAAGCATTTCTTTACTACTTCCGAAGCTTGAAAACTTCTTCACTCGAAAGACATTCTTATTCTCAGAAGTAAATGTATTTACCTTCAGAAATAAGTTTTGGCTTCGGAGAGAAAATCCTTCGGAAATTACTTTTACCTTTGGAAGACTTCTTTCTGTAATGGAAACCTTTGGGCCCCACACAGTAAAAAGCAAAGATTTTATTAATGATGTCGGAATCTTTTAAATGGTTTTTCACCTTGCCGCCACTGTCACATCTAACCCTAAACCATCTTTTCACCTTATCCACCCAACACCGTTATTTCACCCATTTAAATAATCCTGACTCGTCACTTTAATCTTTTTACCAAATTTACTATCCAAAGCCTCCTTCTCCCCAAATTTACCCTGCTCAAACTTGTTTCATCATCTCCTTTCTTACAATGACACTCAACCCTCAACACAACCAAGTCGTATTCCTTGACTTTATCAAGGATGTTGAGTTCTCAGACATCATCTCCTTTCTTACCCAATCTACCTACTTCACTTCTCTGAACGTGAACCCTACTTTTTACTTGAACCACATGGAAGATTTCCGGAGTAACGGTCAGATAGTACTCCAAAATGGAGTTAGGGTTATTCAAAAGAGCATTTCCAGCCAGCAGTTGGTCATTACTGAACAGGTCATCCGGGAGCATCTGGAGCTCCATTATGAAGGCGCTCCTACTGAGTTCCCCAAATCAGACCTTGACGAGACCTATATTCAAATGGGATACGGTGGAGATGTGAATAGGTCTACAGTTTATAAGTTCAATTTTTCTTATAACTGAAAGTTCCTACTTCATGTCATTCTGCATTGTCTGTCTAACAAATCCGGGGGATGGGATCAAACCCCATATGAACTGGGCTGCCTAGTTCATGGATTAGTGAAGAGTCGTTGCTTCAACTACTCAATGTTTATGCTGACTAACCTTCTAGGAAACCTCCAAAATGACACATTCTTTATGTATCCTAGGTTTCTTAAGCAAATAATCAATTATGACCTGGACCAGAGTAAGTTTGTCTGTGCAACTACTCTGTATGTCCCTCAAATGAGGCCGACCATCTTCAAGATCTTGAAGAGAGTGTCCACCAACTTCACTAGAAGACACACTGACTTACTTCCAGGTATGATTGAGTCAATGGCTCCTGGTGACATCCTTGTTCACCCCACAGGTGATGAACCCACACCAACAACTACTCTTATTGTGCCAGATGTTCATCCTCACCCTATCAAAAACACATATCAAAGACGCAAACAAACCTTTTCTCACTCTACTCTAATTGAGCAAGCACCTCCTATTCAAATAAAAAATACTAGAGTGGAACCATGGGCTCCTACTCAGTCAGAGGTCTCACCATCCTTCTCCTTTGACCTCAATATAGGATTTGAGTCTCCTCAATCTCAATTCCCTGAGCCCTAAACCCAGGTTGTAAGCCCTCAAGAAGAGTCCCAACACTCTCCTGAGAAACCAAAAAGGGATAGCCCCACCAAAGGCTCAATGCCACTAGACATCGACCAAAGTCTCAGGTCACTAGGCTTCACTTCCCTATCCTTTACTGACCTTTTATTCAGAACTGATGAGGAGATTACGTCTTTTCATGGCAATGAAGTTGATCCACAACATCCTCTAACGGATTAACAGAGCCTAGAGGGACCTCTTGTTTCTAGCACACATCAGTTAAAACCAACTGAGGTGAGTCCCACGGATGTGGAGGGGACTCATGTAGATTTGGCTTCCACTACCGAAGGAAATTCATTGGATCCTCAGGCCAGTGGTACCATCTCTAAGACTGAATCTATGGCAACCTTTCCTTTTGATGACTTTGAAAGAGACATACTTAGGCAAGGGAAACCAGGGTGCCAAGAAACCACATCTAGTGGTGAGGGTGAACATACAAGGTATGTTACCTCATCTCCTCGTGATTCTTCAAAAGAAGATGAGGGTAGTATGCAACTCATCATTCAGGACCTACTTTCTAAAGTCTCAAATCTTGAATCAAAGTTAAGACTTTAGAGGATAGGTCTGCCACTCAACAACTTAAGATTGAAAATCTCAAGGCTCAACTAGCTGAGAAATAGATTGAAAGCTATGTTAGGCATGTACCAACTCAGGTCTCATTGACCTCTTCCTCTAGCTCATCTATCTCTCAAGATGATGCTACCAAAAAGGGGGAGAATGTTCAGAGACAAACAACATAGGAACCACAACGCCAAGCTTTAACTTCTCTATCAGCTACATATCGGCTCCTACAACAACAGTCTTTCCTGAGCCTCTTCAAGTTGTCCTACTAATGGACCCAAGGATGCTCAGAGATCTCAATAGGATCTTCTCCAAGTTTCTGTTGAGATATTCTTTAGATCAGCCTAGGCTTGACGCGGCTATGAATACTTTGGAGCTGAAGAGCTTCAGAGGCTAAGTGCACCTTCTACCACTATGGAAGAAGTTGGTCAACCTAAGGCCCAAATGGAACCTGAGATTCATTTTGAAAGGGAAATGAGGACTGATGGCCCAGCAACTGAAACAATTTGGATAGATAGTGCATTCCCTCAGACTTCCGAAGGTGAAGTCAACGCCTCAGAAGAACAATTTCAATCTTCCGAAGATGAGATGGAAGCTGCGGAAAGCCTATTTTCCTTGTCCGAGGATCTAATCATCACAGATGCAATTCTAGAGCTGGCTTCTGAGGTGAATAGTGAGGACTTTCTTAACCGACCCCTAGCTCAAACAACTTCACTATCTTCATCTAGAGATGTTCAAACCGGTGTTTTTGGCCAAACCGGTTCGGGTTCAAAACCAAACCGGTTTTTTGTAGTGGGGTCAAACCGGTTTTTCTTCAACCGGTTCGGGTTACAAACCTGTTTGGCACACTGGAAACTCAAACCTATCAAACCGGTTCGGACCGGTTTGAAACCGGTTTTTTACCCAAACTGGTTTTTCTTACCGGTTTAACCGGTTTTTAACTTTTAAACCGGTTTATAAACCGGTTTTAAGTGTGTGGATACCAAACCATTTAGAAACCAACGGTTTGGGTCGGTTCGGGACTGGTTTGGGCCAAAACTGGTTTTCTTTGAAATTGGTTCTGGTTTTTTTGGGTGAACCAGTTTTCGAACCAGTTTTTTTGTTCATCTCTATCTTCATCCACCATGTCTCAACCTGAACCCTCCATCCAATAACCACCAAAGTCCAGCACTTACAAAGATGATAAAGGCAAGAAAAAGATGACTATGGAAGAGCTTCAGGAGGAGGAGAGGATTGAGAAACTTAAAAAAAAGGTAGACTTATAACTGGGAAGTTGCTAGCTGCCAGTTCCAAAGCAGCTGCAGCCAACCAGGAGGCAGTCAACAATAAGAAAAGGGTGGATATCATTGACAGCTCATCAAGCTTGGAGCTGTGAGTGAAGATGTACTCTTGCTACCACTAGAGGAGTTAGTAGAGCTAGAAAAGACAACCATGTTGTAGTTTGAACGAAGGGAGGAAGCAGCAAGGTTGGCCTTAGAGGAGGAAAGAGAAAGGAAGAAGAGGGAAACTGATTTGCAGCTCAGGAGGAAATGATATCTTTCTAACCTCCAGGGGTTTCTCTTTCAAGAACTATCTCCACATGATAATGACACAATCCTATGGCTCTTCAACAAAGAGCAAGATCAACTACAGAAAGAGAGAAAGAAATCTTCAAGAGAGAAGATGAGGGAGAAGAAAAAAAAGGGAAGAAGAAGTTGGGGGTCACTGTCGCTAAAAAGATAGGTGAAAAGGCTTGGGTGAAGTATTATCTTCAGGCTCATGGCTTCTCTGGTAGGCAGGTGGGACCTATGTCTGAAAAGACTCTATCGACATGTCAGTGACATCAAGGCTGACATTCGCTTGGGAAAAAGGAAAGAGATGTATAGAAGGGGACAGGGGGTGATCTTCAAACTAACACCTTAACCCAACCTTCAACCAAACTCAACCCCAACCTCAACCTGAACCTTCCCATTTCTTTTCCCTATCAAAACCGAGCCATTTCTGAACCTTACACCCCTGAACCTACACCAACCACCATACCTATTATTGGATCAAGAAGAAGGCTAATGCAACCAAAACTAAGTCACTTAGATAATTTTGGTGCTGTATGCAAAGGCTTCCAAAGCTTTGCATGGAACTTCCGAAGGTTATAGAGTTCTTCCGAAAAAAAGTGAAAGATCAACTTCCGAAGACAGAACTCTACTTCCGAAGTCAAATGTATACTTCCAAGTTCAAGTCTTAGAAGAATAAGCTGAAGACACTTCCGAAGTATGATGAAAAGAAGAAGTCTCCAAGCCTTGGAAGAAGCAACCTCTTCTGAAGTATAAGTGGCTTCGAAAGTACTTACTCTTCCGAAGCCATTTAACCTTCGGAAGACACTGCTATGAACCAGTGGACACAAGTATGGTCTTTGACACTCCGTTGCAGACCTCTGATACTGTATGCATTTTCTCAAAAAGCCATGCAGTTGACCATACTTTATTCCACTGTTCATCTTTTATGATAGTACATGTTACCAACTTTAGTTGGTGACAAAAGGTAAGTCAGGGACATGTCTTGACTACCAAATCTCAGATAAGACTTTATCCGAGATACCTTAAACTATAGTCTTGTAGTATAGGCTTTAGTTATAGGATCCCAGCTGGTATCAAAGTATATCCGGCTGTAGGTAGTATTATATATAGGTTCTCTTTGTAACTCATTCTATACTTGATTGTAAGAGTCTTGTATTATTGAGTTGAGAAGCAATATATAAAAGTACTTTGAAGTTTCTTCCTGTGTTCTTTACTACTTTCTATATTGTGATCAACTCTTACTAATTCTATCTTAACCCGAGTGTTGTTCTAGGTGAGTTTGAGAGAAAACAAAGTGTTAAGTGACAAACATCGATCCTGCAATTAGTATCAGAGCTTCTCAGGCTCTTGATTGCGTGATCTAACCATCCAAATCAACCTGTTTTCCAATCCTCCCTACAACCCACTCACTCAAATGGCCCTTAACAAGTCCAAGGTAGAGATGGGAACCATGACAAAGGCTCCTATCATTACTCCTGAAAATTCAGGTCTTGGAGTAGGAGAATAGAAAGCTTTATCAGATATCAAGATAGCAAGATGTGGAACTCCATTGTCAATGGCCCGTATAAGCCAAAGGTGGCATCATCTGGTGGAAATGGTGCCATGATAGAAAAGGCTGTAGAGGATTACTCTGATGAAGACAGAAAGAAGATGGACATCGACAGTAATGCCATGACCATTCTTATGACTGCAATACCGAACTCCATCATGGTGGGATTCGAGCATTGCACGACTGCCAAAGAATTGTTTGATGCACTTGCTCAGATGTACTCAAGCTCCAATGACTTGAAGAAGGACTCGATGAAGTAGCAATTTGAGAACTTCACTCATATTGCTGGAGAGACTCTCAGCCAGCAGTACTTCAGGTACATGGATCTTATCTCTTCTCTTCAGTCTGTGAAGATCACTCCCGAACTTAGAGATCTTACTAGAAAGTTCATGAGTGCTCTTCCAAACGAGTGGACATTCTACCGTGTCTCTATCAAAAGGATAGAGAACTTGAACACTCTCACCATGAGAACTCTATGGCATCCTTGATGGATATCGCCTAGAGATGGAAAGTAAGAAGGGCCTCCAAACAAGCAGACCCATGAGTCTTCCTGCTAGCAACACTTTAATGTTTGCTGAAGGCTCATTACCCCCACAATCTCAGCATTACCTGATTACCAGCATCCATCCTACTCTCTTGGACCATACATCACTTTCCCTGAGACTCCAAGGTCTCAACAGGCTCAACACAACTCCTTTCAGGAAAGTTATGCCTTTGTCTCAGGAAGTGGGCACTCAGGTGATTTTCAATACTGCTTTGATTATCTTGAGTGTTTCAGTCCAGATGATGTAGAGTACGTGGACATTGTCCAACAGATGGCTCTTTTAACTTATAGAGCGAAGAAGTTCTTTAAGAGAACTGGAAGGCATTTCCCTCAAAACCCAACTACCAGCAAGTTTGGGTTTGACAAGACCAAGGCAAAGTGTTACAACTGTAACCAACTGGGTCACTTTGCAAGGGAATGCAAGGCTCCCAAGACCAATCCGGGAACCCCACAGGCCTCCACACATCCCTCAACCTCAAAGCCCACTAAGAAGTCAACTGAAACAGCTGCAATGGCTCAAGAAGTTGACTGGAGCTTCATGGTACAGGATGTGACTCCTGCTCAAGCTCTCATGGCCGGAACAGACGATGCCTAGGTATATGAACATCTCTGCACTCCAGCCTGTATAGCTAAAGTTAAACTTATCAGGATTACAATATGGAAATCAGATCTGATATTGAGTCTTTAAACATCTTAAAATCTGATTTTAAAAGAGCTGAATCTGACTATCAAAAGAAAATTGAGGAGTTAGAGAAAACTGTGTCTCTTTTAAAACATGAACACACCAACTACAAGACTCAAATCAAAGATCTGATATCCAAATGTCTGAGGCTCAAGCCCAGCTTGTCACTATGAGGCTCAGGCTAGGAAGCATGCTATTTCTGAGCAAAACTTCCAAGCTATTCTTGCATCATCCTCCCATTCCAAACTGTTATCAGAACAAAGGAGGGTTGGGAACCAAAAATTGCTCCACCACACTCCTATGAGTCTATTAGACAGCCTAGATGTGGTACTGAGGAGCAAGAGGTTCCAACTGCTGACCCTTCCTCACTAAAGTTGAAGGATGAAGCAACAATAGTGGCCACCATAGGGAAGGAACAGATAGATGTACCCATCCCCTCCTGTGAAGAACAAATCCTAACCACTAAGGCCAGAATAAGCAGAGCCAAAGCTGCTAGAAGAACTGCCAAGAAGGTGGCTGAGTCCAAGCTGAAGATTGACCCCAAGCAGAAGGGTGTCTTTATCTCAGCTGGATTCCAAGTGTTAGGTACTTCTGATCTAGAAAAGGAGTGTAATACCAGCACTCCTATCCTGAGAAAGGATCAGAAGTTGAAGGGAAAAGTTGCTGATAAAGAAAAGAAGCCCAAGAAACAGCAACCCTTACATTCCCAAAAGACTGACATTGCGTGCATCATGTGTGGTCTGCAAAACCACATGGCAAAAGATTGTTACTACAATCCTGCAAGCACACATTATGCAAATAATGTTAGAAAAGAAGGAGTCAAGGAAGGTTTCACATTTGGACCTTTTCAAACGGTTCAAGTGATGAAAAAGGGAAAGCTAGTTTCGGAAGCCAGGTTGCTTTCGGAAGAAACTCTTTCTTCCGAAGGGAAAATGGCTTCGGAAGCAAAAGCTACTAAGGTTCGGAAGAACAAGAAAGCTCCCTTGAAACCTCCCCAGAAGAAGACTGCTTCAGAAGAAAAGGTGGTGAGGCTTCTTTCGAAAAGAAAGAAGCTTTGGAAGATGGCCATGCTGCAAAAGCTTCTACAAGCTCATCCTCCAAGATTAACCAAAGGATGGACTGGAAGATTAAGAAGATGCTGCAGCCCAAACCTCTTCTTCAAAGACCTCTATTGAACTCCCATGCATAACTTTTGGTTCAATTATGTCATTATCTTTGGAAGAACCCAAGACCAGCAAGGCTTGGGCTTCCAAACAAAACTAACAAACTCATCTTATGTGAAGGGACATCCATATGACAAGAACAACAATGCCTGGATTGTTGACAGTGGATGCTCCAGGCACATGACAGGGAACAGATCTCTCCTTCACCAGTTTCAGAACTATGATGGAGGTCCTGTCCAATTTGGAGGTGAGGCCGGAGGATATATTTCTGGCAGATGGAGTATATCCAATGGTAAATTAAAGGTTGACAACGTTCATTTTGTCAAACAGCTTGAACACAATCTGTTAAGTGTTTCTCAATTTTGTGATCAAAAGCACCAAATGCTTTTCACAGAACATGAGTGCATTATCCTCAGACCAGGATGACAATTCCTCCGAAATTGGTGCTTCTTAGATCTCCCAGGAAAGGGATATGTACAAGCTAGATATGAACAATGCTTCCCCAATGGGTGAAGTATCATGCTTTCTTTCCAAAGCTGTAGTGATAAGTCAACACTATGGCATAAACGTATATGTCATGTAAATTTTAAGACAATGAATAAATTGGCTAAAAATAACTTGGTACATGGTTTGCCTAAAATTGATTTTTTCTGCAAAGATAATTGTGTTGTTTGCCTGAAGGGAAACAACACAGGACATCTTATAAATCCAAATGTGTTAACTCTATTACTACTCCATTACACTTATTGCACATGAATCTTTTTGGTCCACAAGTATAATGAGCATTGGAAGGAAATCATATTGCCTTGTGATAGTTAATGATTTTATAAGATTCACATGGGTATTCTTTTTAAGAACTAAAGATGAAACTGCTGAAACACTAAAATCTTTTATTCTTAAAATAGAAAATCAAATTGATCACAAGGTTAAAATCATTAGAAGTGATCAAGGGACTGAGTTTAAGAACTTCGTTCTTGACCGTTCTGTAACTCAAAAGGGATTGCCAAACAATATAGTGTCCCCAGAACTCCTCAACAAAACGATGTTGCTTAGAGGAGGAACAGGACACTTATTGAGGCTGCTCGAACTATGTTAGCTGATTCAAAACTACCTCTAACATTCTGGGCAGAGGCAGTCAACACTGCATGCTATGTGCAGAACAGAGTTCTCGTAGTTAAGCCACATGGAAAAACCCCTTATGAGCTATGGAACAAGAGGCCACCTTCATTAGCTTTCTAAGGTCCTTTGACAGCAGGTGTACCATACTTAAAACAAAAGACAATTTAGCAAAGTTTGCTGAAAAGTCGGATGATGCTATCTTTGTTGGGTACTCTTCTAGCTCCAAAGCTTACAGAGTATACAAAATTAAGAATCAACAATTTGAGGAGTCATCCAACATATTTGTTAATGAGCACACTCCTTGTGTTAGAAGGAATGGCCCTGATCATATCTTTGATTTAGAATTGTTTCCAAACTATTCTAAACCTTCTTGTGAGAATGTTTCAGTTGGAACAAGGGCTCAAAATGATGTTGATGCTGCTGCTGATGATCAACTTTTTGAGTTATCCAGACCTAGTCCAAATTCTCCAAGAGTTGCAATAAATGAAGTTTCCACCATTCACATATCTGATAGCTTGACCATATCAAGGAATAGTGAAGCTTCAACAAGTGAATCACTTACTGAGCCTCAAAACTCATCAGGTGATCCACCACAACACCAGGCAGAAGGAAGTAGTGTTTTGAAGGAACAGGAAACTATTAACACCACTTCACAGCCAACCATTGATGATGTTTCTCACTCATTCAATCAGTCCTCGTTGAATGATTTTGAAATAGCAGTTGGACAGAGTGTTCCAGTTCCTGAGCAGAATATGTCCAACCTGGACCTATCTCTGCAACTGGAAGTGATTCCTCGCCTAGGATTCATTACACTCATCCTGCTAAGAACATCATAGGGGATGTCACTGAGGGTGTGAGAACAAGAGGACAGACTCATCATGGGAATGTCTGCTTGTACTCATGTTTTCTATCCCAATGGAACCCAAGAAGGTAGAAGATGCCTTAAAAGATAGTAGCTGGCTTGAATCGATGCAAGAGGAGCTGCTTCAATTCAAGAGACAGAAGGTATGGAACCTATGTCCGCTACCATCTGGTCAAGTACCAATAGGCACTAAATGGGTTTTCAGAAACAAGAGAGATGATAGAGGCTTGATCATCAAGAACAAAGCAAGACTTGTAGTTCAAGGATACACTCAAAGGAAGGAATTGATTATACTGATGTCTTTGCACCAGTGCAAGACTTGAGGCAGTTAGGATCTTCCTTGCTTATGCTGCATCCAAGGACTTCACTGTCTATCAACTTGATGTCAAGTGTGCATTTCTATATGGGGATATAGATAAGGAAGTCTATGTATGCCAACCTCAAGGATTTGAAGACCCACAGCACCCCAACTATGTGTGCAAATTGGATAAAGCTCTATATGGGCTGCACCAAGCACCTAGGCTGTGGTATGAGACATTGTCTCAGTTTCTTCTGAAGAACGGCTACACTAGAGGTACCATTGATAAGACTCTCTTCATCAAAAAGTATGGAAAGGACATCTTGCTCATTCAAGTCTATGTCGATGACATCATATTTGGTTCTTCAATGACCAAATGTGTAAGGACTTTGAGAGCATTATGAAGAAAAAGTTTGAGATGAGTTCCATGGGAAAAATGAACTTTTTCCTTGGCATTCAGGTGAAGCAAATGAAGGAAGGGTTCTTCATTAATCAATCTAAGTATGTCTCTGACATCTTAGAAAGATTTGAAATGACAGATTGCAAGCCTGCCAAGACACCCATACCCAGAAACCAAAATCTCTGTCCTGACCTTGAGGGGGAGGATACTGATCAACATCAGTATAGGGCAATCATTGGTTCTCTGATGTATCTTACTGCCAGTAGACCTGATATCATGTTTGCTACTTGCATTTGTGCAAGATATCAGGCTGCTCCAAAAGTGTCTCGCCTAGCTGCTGTTAAGAGAATCCTCAGATACCTCAAAGGAGCACCTAAACTAGGTCTCTGGTATCCTAGAAACTAGGATTTTAATCTCTATGGATACTCTGACAGTGACTATGGTGGCTGTAATATTGACAAGAAATCAACATCAGGAGGATGTCAATTTCTTGATGGAAGGATCATCTCATGGCAATGCAAGAAATAATCCTATGTCTCTACATCAACTGCTAAAGCTGAATAAATTGCTACTACTAGCTGCTGTGCTCAACTGCTATGGATTCAGAATCAAATGATAGACTACAGATTCAACTTTATGAGTACTCCTATCCATATTGACAACAATAGTGCTATCTCCATTACTAAAAATCCGGTGAAGCACTCCAAGACAAAACATATTGACATCAGGTACCATTTCATTAGAGATATTCATTAGAAAATTCTGATTAAACTAATCAAAGTTGACTCAAATGAACAATATGCTGATTTGTTCACCAAAGCTTTTGATGAGCAAAGATTTAAGTATCTCATAACAGCTATTGGGATGATAAACATTGATTAGATCACCTCTTTTGAAAACCTTTTAATATGTACTTCTGTCAATACAATTTAAGCCCTGTTACAAAAGGTCTTTTTGAATTTTCTAAGTGTAAATTTCTTCCGAAGAGAAATTAACCCTCGAAAGTTATTTTTATATCTTCCGAAGCATAATTTCTCAAAGGATAATTTTTCTTCTCGGAAGAGCTTTTGGTCTCAGAAGAAGCGATTGATTACATATCAGATCTACTCCTGAGGTTTACAAACTCTTCCTTCGGAAAGCAACTCTAACCTTTCGAATCAAAGTTTTGCTTCGGAAGTAAGAATTGCCTTCGGAAGACAAATTACCTTTGGAAATGTTTTATATTAGGAAGAAAGATTCTACTATGTAATGTAAATCTCTTAGGCCCCACACTGTAAAAAGCAAAGATTTTGTTAATGATGTCGGATTATTTAATTATTTTAACCTTACCGCCACTTGTCAATTCATCCACTAAACCATCACATCACCTTATCCTACCCCATTACCCCTTCCCACCCTCTTTTAAATAATCTCGACTATTCAATTGCATCTTCTTACTTGCAATTTTTACTGCCCTAGAAATTTCTCTCCTCTCCAACTTTACCCAAGCTCAAAATCATCCACATTCACCTTTCTCCAATGGCACTTAACCCTCAGCATAACCAAGTCGCACTTCTTGATTCTTCAAGAGATGCTGACTTCTCTGAAATCATCTTCTTTCTCACCCAATCACCTTACTACACTGCTCTTACCATTAACCCCACTGCTTACTCTAACCACATGGCCGAATTTTGGGGAAATGGTCAAGCCGAAACCCTAAATGGGATTCGTGTACTGAGGTCCAGCATTTGTGGACAGGAGTTGATCATTACTGAACAACTTATCAGGGAGCATCTGGAGCTTCATGATGAAGGAGCTCCTACTGAATTCCCTAAGGCAGATTTGGACAACACCTACATCCTAATGGGATATGGTGGAGACATAAGCAGGTCGACGGTCTACAAGTTCAACTTCTCCTACAACTGGAAGTTCCTCCTGCACGTTGTCCCACTATCTGTCAAACAAGTCTGGGGGATGGGATCAAATCCCATATGAACTAGGATGCTTAGTTCATGGACTAGTGAGAGGCCTGCGCTTTAATTATTCACAATTTGTGTTCACCAATCTGATTGGGAATCTACAAAGGGAGACATTCTTTATGTATCCTAGATTCATTCAACACATCATCAACTGTGAGTTAAACCAAAGCATGCTTGTCTATGCAGCTGCTCTGACTGTCCCCCACATGCAGCCTACCGTCTTCAAGACCTTGAAGAAGGTGTCCACCAACTTCACTGGAAGGTACACTACTCTGCTTCCAGGTATGATTGAGCGCATAGTTCCTGGTGACATCCGTGTTCACCCCACAGGTGATGAACCCACACCAGCAACCTCCACCATAATGCCAACAATGCCTTCTCCACCCATCACCATCACATATCAAAGACGCCCCAAACGAACACTTGTTCAATCTACTCTGATTGAAAAAGCCCCTCCTGTTCAATCTAAAAAGACTAGAGTGGAAACATGGGCTCCCACTTAGTCTGAGGTCTCTCCATCCTTCTCTTTTGACCTCAATATGGGTTTTGAGTCTCCTCAGTCTCAAACCCAGGAGCCCGACACCCAAACCAATAGCCCTCAGGATGAGTATCTACAATCTTCTGAGAGAACCAACTAGGGACAGCCCCACCAAAGGCTCAATCCTGTAGACATTGATCAAGGTCCCGGTCAGTAAGTTTAACCTCCCTATCTTTTACTTACCTTCTTTTTAAAACTGATGAAGAGATAACATCTCTCCATGACAATGAAGTTAATCTACAACACCCTCTTCAAGATCAACAGAGCCCGAAGAAATCCCTTATCTCTAGCCCCCATCAGCAACCTATAACTGAGGTGAGTCCCACCGATGTGGAGGGGACTCATGCAGATTCAGTTGCCACTACAGAAGGTGCCTCAATGGACCTTATGGACAGTGGTAACATCTCTCAGACTGAATCTGCGGCAACCAAGCCCTTTGATGACTCTGAAAGAGACATCATTGAGCAGGGGAAACCAGGGTGCCAAGAAACCACATCTGGTGGTGAGGCTGAACATACTAGGTATGTTACCTCATCTCCCTGTGATTCTTCAAAAGAAGATGAGGGAAGCATGCAACTCCTCATTCAAGACCTTCTATCTAAAGTCTTAAACCTTGAATCTTTGGTTAGGACTTTAGAAGCAAGGTCCGCCACTCAGCAACTTGAGATTGACAATCTCAAGGCCAACTAGCTGAGAAATAGACAGAGAGGTCTGCTAGGTATGTACATGTTCAAGTCTTATTGACTTCTTCCTCTAGCTCATCTAGCTCTCAAGATGATGCTACCAAAAGGACAAGAATGTTCAGAGACAACACTTGAGGACCCACAACAAAGCCACACTTCAATTTCAACTTCATCTACTCCTATCACTACTGTGTCTGAGCCATCTCAAGTCATTCTTTAGATTGACTCAAAGATGCTCAGCGATCTCTATAGACTCTTCACCAAGTTTCTGTTGAGATCCTCCACTGATAAGCCAAGTCCAGATGCTGCAATGCTTTATTTCGGAGCTGAAGAGCTTCAGAGGCTGACTGCACCTTCTACCACTGTGTAAGAAGTTGGTCAACCTAAGGTCCACATGGAACCTAAGATTCATTTCGAAGGGGATATGGGGACTGATGGCCCAGCAACTGAAACAGTTAGGACAGAATCTGCATCTCCTCCACTTCCAAAGCTGAAGTTAAAGCCTCGAAAGAACAAGCTGAATCTTCCGAAGCTGAAATGGAAGCTACGGAAGAACTGTTTAAAATGTCCGAGGAACTGATCATCACAGAGGCAATCCTTGAAATGGCATCTGAGGTGAACAACGAGGACTTTTTGAATCTACCTCCATCCCAGACACCATCTCTACCTCTCTCACAATTAGAATCCACTCTCCAAGAACCACCATAGTCAGGCTCTTCAAAGGATAAAAGGAAAAGAAAGATGACTGTGGAAGAGCTTCAGGAAGTGGAAAATATTGAGAAACTTAAGAAGAAAGGAAGACTTCCAACTGAGAAGTTGCTAGCTGCCAGCACAAAAGCAGCTGTAGCCAATCAGGAGGCTGTCAACAATAAGAAAAGGGAAGAGATCATTGACCAGCTTATCCAATTGGGAGCTGCCAATGAAGAGACACTCCTGCTACCACTAGAGGAGTTGGTGAATCTAGAGAAGGCAACCCGGCTGAAACTTGAAGAAGAAGCCAGGTTAGCCTTGGAGAAAGAAGAAGAAAAACAGAAGGAGGCTGAACTACAGCTGAGAAAAGACAGGATAAATTTCCTACTCTCCAGAGGCTTTAATCTTCAAGAACTTTCTCCACACAATGATGAGACGATCCTCTGGCTCTACAACAAAGAGCAGGTTCAAATGGAGAAAGAAAGAAAGAAGGCTGCAAGAGAAAAGACAAAGGACAAGAAGAAGGAGGAGGAAAAAGCTAGGGACACTACAACCAGGAAGCTCAGTGGAAAGGCCTAGATGAAAGACTATCTTCGGCCCATGGCTTTTCTGGAAGGTAGGTGGTCCCATGTCTGAGAAGACACTCCAATGGATTGTCAGTGAAATCAAGGCTGACATCCGCTGGGAAAGAAAAAAGAGATGTACCAAGGGTAAAGGGGATGACCTTCACTGCAACCACTCAACCACAACCTGAACCTTCACCCTTACCATTCACTATTAAAACCGAGCCTTTCACCCCTGAACCACATCCTTACCCACATCCACTCCCTCACCACAACCACCTAACTTCCCATCCTCCAACCTAAAACACTCCCCAGAACCTCTGAACCTCAACCTACCCAACAACCATCCAAACCATCCCCTCAGCCTTCTCAACATCTCTCTCTTGAGGAGTTCAAGGTAATCAAGACCAAGCTCATCAACTGCACAACTCTGAGCGAAGTCTCATGTGATGAAGATTCTATCACATTTCCTATGTTGATGGATCCTCTTGTTCCCTCACAAGAGATCAACTTCTTGATTTACCTAGAGGAACACTGGACCAGGCAGCTAGACTTCTAGGCCTCAACTCAGATTCATTAAATGATGAAGAGAAGAAACTTAGAACGAAACTCGTGACTCTGCTGGACACCAAGAAAGAGGACAAGATTCCCAATCAGTCTCTTGTGCCTAGAAAGAAAATAGTCCAGTGGAGGTTCGATGAAACTTCTCATAACTTTGTTGTGGAAAGGGAGAATGGCGAAGTCAATAGACTTAATGCAACCTCTCTACTACAATCCTATAAGTTTGATATTGCTAAGTTAGCATAGAATCCATTCTCTAACCCTCCAACTCTGAAGCTGTTGCACTCATCAGAATTCATCTCCACAGCCTTTATCTAGCTGAGCTAACTGCAAAGGCCAAGATTGAAGAAGAGTTAAGATTGAGAAGACAGGAAGACAAGGAAAGACCTCCTACCAAAGGCACTGTCTTTCTACAGACGGTGGAGGGTCTAGAATTGGAACCTAGTTAGATGGGAATATGATTACAGTTCCCATCAACTAACTCTTTTCAGAGGGCAACAAGAGAGGGTACATGTTATCCAAGGTGACAGACTGGATTTCCTGTCTACTAAGGATCTGTACAAACTTCTCAGCACCACATTAGGGAAGAACAAGGAGACAGACAAATATCTGCTCTCCTTGGTGCTGAAAGTTTTGAGAAGCAGAAACAAGTAGGTAGCATCAGCCTAGGGGAGTTTGTTGGATCAAGAAGAAGGCTAATGCAACCAAAACTAAGTAACTTAGATAATTTTGGTGCTGCATGCAAAGGATTCTGAAGCTTTGCATGGAACTTCCGAAGGTTGTAGAGTTCTTCCGAAGACAAAGTGAAAGATCAACTTCCGAAGACAGAACTCTACTTCTGAAGTCAAATGTATAATTCCGAAGTTCAAGTCTTAGAAGAATAAGCTGAAGACCACTTCCGAAGTATGATGAAAAGAAGAAGTCTCAAAGCCTTGGAAGAAGCAGCCTCTTACGAAGTATAAGTGGCTTCGGAAGTACTTACTCTTTCGAAGCCATTTAACCTTCAGAAGACACTGCTATGAACCAGTGGACACAAGTATGGTCTCTGACACTCCGCTGCAGACCTCTGATACTGTATGACGTTTTCTCAAAGAGCCATGTAGTTGGTGACAATTTTAGTTGGTGACAAAAGGTAGTACATGTCCTGACTACCAAATCTCATATAAGACTTTATCTACATGTTACCATACTTTATTCCATTGTTCACCTTTTATGATAGTACATGTTACCAACTTTAGTTGGTGACAAAAGGTAAGTCAGGGACATGTCCTGACTACCAAATCTCAGATAAGACTTTATTCGAGATACCTTAAACTATAGTCTTGTAGTATAGGCTTTAGTTATAGGATCCCAACTGGTATCAAAGTATATTTGACTATAGGTAGTATTATATATAGGTTCTCTTTGTAACTCATTCTATACTTGCTTGTAAGAGTCTTGTATTATTGAGTTGAGAAGTAATATATAAAAGTACTTTGAAAATTACTTCCTGTGTTTTTTACTACTTTTTATATTGTGATCAACTCTTACTGATTCTATCTTAACCCGAGTGTTGTTCTAGGTGAGTTTGAGAAAAAACAAAGTGTTAAGTGACACACATCGATCCTGCACCTATCTCTTCACCACAACCACCTCAACTAATCATCCCTCAACCTAAAACATTACCCAGAACTCAAACTCCATTACCTACCCAACAACCATCCAGACCATCCTCTCAGCCTTCTAAACATCTCTCCTTAAAGGAGTTTAAGAAGATCAAGATGAAGCTCAACAAATGCATAATTTTAAGTGACATCTCCTATGAGGAGGATTCTATCAAGCTGACTTATATTGATGGATCCTCATGTTCCCTCATAATAGATCAATTCTTTGATCTGCCTAGAGGAATATTGGACTAGGCTGTTAAACTCCTTGGCCTCAACTCTGACTCACTAAATTATGAAGAGAAGAAGCTAAGAAAAAAGCTGATAACTCTACTGGATATAAAGAAAAGGGACAAGGTTTCTAGTCAGCCCCTTGTTCCTAGAAAGAAAATTATCCAATAGAGGTTTGATGAAGCCTCTCCCAACTTTATTATGGAGAGAGAGAATGGAGTGAGCAACAGGCTAAATGCCTCTTCCCTGCTACACTCTAGCAGATTCGATATTGCTGAGTTAGCAGAGAAGTCATTCTCCAATCACATCAGAAATCATCTAAGTAGCTTTCATTTTACTGAGCTAACTGCAAAAGCCAAGATTGAAGAGGAGTGGAAGTTGAGAGAGAAGGAAGACAAGGAAAGGTCAACCACCAAAGGCAAGGCCTTTCTACAAATGGTGAAAGGCCCTAAATTGGAACCAATAGTTAGATGGGAGTAAGACTATAACTCTCATCAACTAACTCTCTTCAGAGGGACTCAACAGAGGGTACATATCATTCAAAGTGACAGACTGGATCTCCTGTCTATGAATGATCTATACAAACTTCTCTACATCACTTCCGGGAAGAACAAAGAAACAGATAAGTATCTTCTTTCCTAGGTGTTGAAAGTTTTGAGAAGCAGGAACAAGTGAGGTTTTGGTATCATCAACCTTGGGGGAGTTTTGGATCAAGAAGAAGGCTGGTGCAACCAAAACAAAACACTTAGACTATTTTTTGGTACAACTTGTAAAGGACTTCCGAAGCTAAGTATGGAACTTCCGAAGGAAATAGAGTTCTTCCGAAGACAAAGTGCAAAATCAACTTCCAAAGGAAAAGCTCCAACTTCCAAGACAAAGTCTTCTCTTCCAAAGTTCAAGACAAAGAAGAATTCAAAGACAATGACTTCCGAAGTAGAAGTCCCAAAGCCACGGAAGAAACAGCCTCTTCCGAAGTATAAAAGGCTTCGGAAAAACTTGTTCTTCCGAAGCCAATTAACCTTCGGAAAATGCTGCTATGGACCGGTGGACATAAGTATGGTCTTTGACACATCGCTGCAGACCTCTGATACTTTATGGCATTTTCCCAAACAACCATGCAGTTGATCATACTTTATTCCACTGTTCACCTTTATTTGTTAGAACAGGTTTCCAACTTTAGTTGGTGACAAAAGGTAAGTCATGAACATGTCATGACTACCAATCTTAGATAAAACATTATCTAAGATACCTTAACTATAGCTTTGTAGTATCTGCTTTAGTTAGAGGATTGTCATGGACATGTCATGACTACCATATCTAAGATAAGACATTATCCAAGATACATTAACTATAGTTTTGTAGTATCTGCTTTAGTTAGAAGATTCCAGCTGGTATCAAAGTATATCCGGCTATAGATAGTAGTATATATAGTTTCTCATTGTAACTCTTGTAAAAGAAGCATGTAAGAGTCTTGTAAACTTTGAGTTGAGAAGTGATATATACAAGTATCTTGAAAATTATTCTATTGTGTTTTCCTTGTGTTACTTGGTATATTATAATCAACTCTTAAAAAACTCTGCTTCTTGAGTGTTTGTTAGTGAGTTTGAGAGAAATACTTGTGTTGAGTATAAAAACCGATCCTGCACAAGTGTTCAATTCATTATTTTTAGGGAGTTATCTTGTTACCATTATTTATTATAAATTGTTGATCACATTGAGCACAATATGAATTTTTAAGTATGGGGATGGATCTATACGGGATACATACTTGACACTTCGTAAACAATGATTCAATTTAAAATTTTATAATAATCACTTAACCTTTAATTTTTATGACAAAACACAAAAAATATAAAAAGGTTTTGATAAAACAAATTATAAATGTATGTTTTCGGAAAATAAATAAGTAAATAAGTGAAACCCAAATAAACTTGAAAAATATTTTTTTGTAATATTCTTAAAAGCATTGATTTAGTAAAAATATTTAAACATGTAAAATGAAACACTATTATCCAATTCCATTCGTATGCGAGTTTATTTTTGAACCTTTTAACAAATTTTGCATTTATGTAAATTTACTTTCATTCTGGATTTAATTAAGGGTGTCTTATGATACGTGTGATTAGAACTTGCTTTGAGTATACATTTTAATAACTTAATAGTTATTGAATAAAAATGATTTAGGCATTAACCATTCAATCCTCAACCATTTTTCTTTTAGTTATCTTTACCCGAACGTTAACCCTGGATAGGCTCGTTGAGCTTAAACATTTTTATTTCTCAATTACCCGAACCATCGAGTCAGTTAACCAAAAAGGTTTCTACAAAACCCGTTTTTCATTAGAGAGACGTTTTTGGATTATTTTCAGTAAAAAGAGAATGTTTAGTCTTTTACCTGTCAGACCTAAAAGAACTGAAATGTATACCTTTGATTTTGATTTACTTTGTTACCTCCACCACATAAAATCGAGAATTCCCCCGAAATCCACGAACAAATTTTCAAGCACACATTCGATGCAAGAAAGAAATTTTGAAAAGCGCTATAAAAAGACGAGCAAAAAGACACGAAAGATGTCTAAACTATGGGAACTGGTCCCACAATGGAGAATGCAAAAAGAACCAAACCGAGTCCCTATACGAATATACGAAACTGATCTGAGTATGCGCTATTAGGCTTCAAGCTAAACGTTCCTTACAAAGAAGAGTTTTGTGTATTTTCAGGTGAAGACGAAGTAAGGTTTTCGAAGCAAAGTACGGTTTTGAAAATGACATTAAACGAGTCCTCGAGTTAGCATATTCCATCTAGGTTGAAGTATTCTATAGAAAACTTTTTATTGCTTTCCTTATAGTTTATGTTAGAAAAATAAGGCAAAACCATCGTCTTTTGCATTTAGCAACTTTTTCAAATAATCCATACCCGAGACCTAATGAAGTTACAACCCATCAAATAACTAATGAAATCACAAGTATTCATGCTAGACAATCAAGTGTATTAGTCACATTAACCTTGATTATGACTTCATATATTTAGTCAAGTACATGTGAGTGCACCTTATGAGAAGTGTGGATTTTTACATATTAATTATCTATACCAACTAATCTATTGTTTGCTATGATATCATTGTACATATGTTTAAAATGTTTACATTTGGATAGAATAAGTTTATTTGCCTATTTTTTGAATGTCATATTTATCATTTGATTTATTTGGTTTTTGATGATATTGTCATTTTTAAAGATTTTGCTTGTGGACAAAACAAAAAAAAAGTTAATCTCTTACTATCCGTTTATAGTGATCCATTTATATTATTACTGAAACAGTAACTAGCAATTAACTAGCCACAGCAGAAACACACAATTACATATATAACAGGGATTTTGCATCGTTGTGATCACTCGTTGTTCAATCATTAGATTGACTCCCTAAAATAACATTAGTTTTATGAATTTGCATTAATAGTTTTTAAATAACATAACATCAAATTGATGTGTACCTTTGTCTGGTGGTCTCGACCACTCATCCTTTCGTTTGCTTTGTTAAATCACTTATAATCTTAATCATCGGCCTTAAACAAGGACCACCACAACAAAAACACATCCACATTCCACACTTAAATATCTTACGATCCGTTTATTACATATTAATGTATAAGTAAAAAAGAAGAAATTACTATTGAGATTTTTTAAGTCAATGATTAAAACAAGATAAGCATAAAGTATATTATATTGTACATGAAACAAAATTAAATTTGAAATGTTTTGTTTACTTGTGTACGAGGATGATGATTGATGATACACACCAACATTATCATATAACTCACAAATACCATAAAGTATTTATATTTATATATTTTGGTTGTTTCAAAGAAGCACCAAATCTGAATAAAAATATATTTTCAAGTACACACATGTTTTGATAATTGTATGCTTTGCTTGGATTAGAATTAATTATATTAGTTAGTCATTAATTAAATTATCATTATCATTAATACAATATAACTATTCTGGGTCGGCATAAAATATTATTTATTAAGTTGTTCTTTCTTATCCTCCATGTATTATTTAATAATGGAGTTCTTCCTTTTAGCTTTGAATTTTGAAATCAATTAATAATTAAAAACAAAAATGTGGATAAACAAAATTTTGAGTAAAGATTATGGATTCCAGTTAAAAAGGGGAAAAGTAACTTATATTGTTTTATAATTTATTATAAAGAGTATCAAAATATAACATTATCAAATATTTTTCATAAGCTTTTGAAAGTATTAATATTGTCGGCTTAGATATGATGAAAGTTGTATCACATGTTTATTTATTTATCCTTTTTATAATTTTTTTTTTGCTATGTTGAATGTAGGTAGCCTTGTAAATACAATCATAACAACTTAATTCATATAACCAGGTAGATATTTTATATTTCACATTATTTTTTTATTATAAGTTTGTTTAAATATTTAGTCAATTCGGTGTTTATGCAAACATTATAGCATTAGAAGGTGTCCTCTAATATCAAGATAGATTATTAGGAAGCGTTTGGCACGCATTAATGAGTGGTAAAATAAAATTAACAATTAATGATTAATAAATAAAGATATTTTTGGTTGTGAAAGTTATGAAACTAATCATTATATATTTGATTTCATTCTTTCAAATTTATTCCATCCATCCTCTTTTTTCATTACATCTCATGTTCTATCATTAATTACCAACACCACTCACTCACACACCAGAACAATTAACCACCACCGACAACCAAGATTGTTCCTCACTGACAACCATCACCAGGCATGACCGCCACCACCGACCACCACCAACCATCGGCCACCCGCGGTGCTGCCCATCACTGGCCAACTACGGCGCCGCCCACCACCGGCCACCGTTGTTGTCGGTCCCCACTGCCGCGCGAAAACCACCGCTAACCGTCGTGCATTGAAAACCATCGTCGACCACCACCATCGCCGGAAACCACCGTCTGCCACCACCGCCATCGGAAACCACCCTCGGGTTGTCGTCGCCGCCAGAAACCACCACCGACCACCACCACTAGACGTCATTACCATTATAACTACTTTTACATTTGATGGTTTGTTTTTTCATACGTAACAAACAACACAAATAATGATTAATTTATTCCTAAAGAATAACTAAACATGATAATGGAATGCAATAATTTATTTCATTATCTCAACCATTCTATTCTCTTATTCATTTCATTTCTTTGTTGTTACATTACGTCATACTTGTCACACCACAACCGTGGCGGAAACATCGGGGCGCGAGAAGTGATAGATTATTCAAAGATATAATAAAACTATTGTGACAATAAATTAATATTAAATTTCATTTCCATTAATCAATATAACATTACAATGCTTCAAAAAACAAACAATAACTTTAAGAAATACAAGTCTAAGACAAACATAACAAAATGATAGATTTGGTGTGTTTCTAAATCCACTTAATTGAATTTTTTGATAAAACTTCAAGTATTTCTTACAACATGTATAAAATATTGGTTAACATATGAATATGTTGGTGAGCATACAAGTTTGAATATATAGCATAATAGTGATTAAATCTCAATTCAAAATGACTAAAGTATACTAAGATAGCATGCAAAGCTAATAATCAAACCAAAGTGTCCACTAGCATAATCTTAGCATTAAAAATGACCAAGACCGTAAATATTGAATAACTTAATATTAACCCATCATAATATGGTGGATGTGCTAGTCCTATAGCGCTATACATGTTAAGGGAGGTTTAGATTGTTTTCAAGATAATGTATTCACAAATAGTATAACAAGTAAGCACGTTTGTATGAATTGAGTTTTAGAATGATTTTGATCAAATGAATAATTGAGTGTATTTGATAATTGATACATGTTACAACCCAAATAGTGTTAAAACAAAAAGGGGTGAAGTAAGACTCCTGGTTTGGCGATTAGAATCCATAAGGATAGATGGTTGAATTTAAATAATAGAGTCACCAAAGTTACCCTAAAAGGTAAATAAAAGTGTGTAAGTTTAGGATTTAAAGTTTGAGATTTTAGCAATTGAAAAGTATACAGAAATTACAAATATGAGAGTACATGAAAGTATATAATACTTAGACACTTATTTGGACACATGTATTGTATGTGTTCTTTATGAGTATTAGTCACTCATTTGAAGTCCAAAATAAGGAATCATAAGATTATTATAATGTCTACCTTAACACATAATATTTAACTATGGTTTGATTGATGTTACGATTTGGTTTTGACTAAGTAATATATAGATATAAATATAAGTCATGCATTAGAGATAGGGTAATCCACAAACCTCAAGTGCTATATTCATATAAGTCATGTATTAAAGAAGGGGGTATCCATAAACCTCAAGATTGTCACCATTGCACAAAATCTCCACTTAAGGGTGACATGGATGATCACGAGTACATAAGAAAATTATTAATGTCACACCAAGATCGACGGCAGAATCATCGGGGCGGACGAATGTGAAACAATTGTTCATAGCACATGGAACTAATAAGTTGAAATAATATTAAATATAACTTTTATGGAATATTACAAGATAATTAAATCATTACAATACAAACAAGATATAAACAACAACATATGATTTTCAATTAAACTAAGTCCAAATCCTATATGAGCACGAAGAGATCCTCAAGTATCAAACCTGAAACATGTTAAAAATAAAGGGTCAACTTTGAAAGTTGGTGAGTGTCCATGGGTTAAACACACACATATATACATATATATAAAAGATTTACAAGTAGCAATTCATGTCAATGGTTATGAATTATGCAAGTTTATAGAATACATATAGCTACAATCAAATTAATAGTTTACAAGATTGCATGTTTACAAGATTATACGATTAGCTAAGTGTACTTGGATTAATCAAGCAGGATTATCAGACCCATAGATCTATGACGTCGCCAAGCTAGCAATAGTTAATGATTGTCAACGTATAATGTATATCATATAACACTCACAATAAAATCAATAACAATGACAAAAAGTAAATATGAATTGCATGTGCATTTATAAGTATTGAGATGGTTACAAGTGTAAGTTTATAAAGTTAACATGTTTCACCCTAAAAGGTGTGAAATAAAGTAAAAAGGGACATGGAGAACTCACACGGTATAATGATGGTAGTAGTATACATAAGAAAGCTTGGATGTTCAAGAGTCAAAGGTGATGTCCTAAATGATAAAAAGAAACAATAACTTGAGTTTGGAATTCATTACACGAAGTTAGGACGCTTAGGAATGCCATGAAAGGTAGTTTGATAAATGATTATTGTACCAATTTTAGATTATGGACAGAATGTTTGATATATGTTTGAACAGATTTTAAAAATAGCAAACAATTTCATAAAATTATGAAAATTTATATTTGACTATTTCAAAGTCTTCTGGACAACTTTCATTCAGAAACATTTTTATGAAAAGATCCGTAAATAGGTCAAAACAGCAACACAAGACAGAAGGTGCTGAAATGCGCACTTATCTTGTGAAGGCTATTGTTGAGTTGCCGATTGATTTTGAAGACGTATAAATTATTGTTGAAAAGTTAATTCAATGAAATTGATATTGGAGTCTGAGTTTACTCAAATTTAGTTTTTTATGATCAAGTTATGGTTGGTTGAAGTAAGATTATATTCTGCCAGAATTGTAGTAAGGCACTTATGTGCACTTTTAAAATCGTTAAAGCATGAAACAGGTTAGATCAATTTATTATGTCAATATATGATATATTATTCTTCACTTGAGTTATAAAAATATTCTAATACTTTGGCATAGCCATCATTTAGAAAAATAATCTTGTGGAATAACCGAATGCGCCGACATAGCCATCCATATGCAAACGAGATTCTTTGTTTATGTTAGTGTGTTGTTAGTTTGATTTAGGAATATTAGTGATTGTTATAAGGTTAGTTATTATTAAAATGTTAATGATAAAATGATAATGATTAAAATAAAAAGAGATTTGGTAGAAGAAAGAATAATAGTAAAAACATAAAGTCATGAGACCAATTGGATGTTAGGATGATTGAAATGTATAATAAAAAACAATAAAAGATTACCTTGGTATTAAGAATTCTTGAAATTTCTTGTAAAATAAAATTCTTTAAATTGATCATAACCAATAGATGAAAGAAAGATATGAAAGTGAGATTTTAAGAGAATGAACAAATAAAAAGTGAGGCCTAAGTCTTGTTTTTATACTTGAGGTTAGGAGAAAATTATGAATGGTGTTAATGGTGAGTTATAAGTCTTTTAAAAGAGGGTTATGATTGGAATTTAAAATAATTATAAAATTAAATAATTTAAATAAATAAAAGAATAATTACAATTTAAACTTTAAATTTATTAAAACTTTAATTTTAATTTAACAACTTCTTTTTATTAAATCTTTGTAGACTTTATAAATCTAATAAAAACTTGTAACTTGATTATTTATTTTAATTAAATATTTAAAATCTTATAAATATTAATAACATTTTATAGACCTTACATGTTTGTAAAAAAAATGATCTTGTATTTTAATCCTTTATTTTAGTTTTATAATTAAAACTCATAAATGACAAATAGCTTCATGAATTTGTAAAATTTTATTCTATAAATCATGAAATTACCATGAATTAATTTAATAAATAGAAGTTGAATAAATAGTATTATTATTGTTTTTGAAGGATTAAAATAAATTAATTTTCTAACTAATATATTGATTTTCCAAAATTTGACCAAAATGGATTCGGGTTTGGATTTCTATTTTTCCAAAATGGGTAGATGTTACAATTAAAGTAAACTAAATAGTTTGACTAAGTGTTCAAGTAGGGTATGGTGGATAGGTTAGTTGTAGAACCAAGGTTTAATATCATAATTTCATACCATAACACAAGTCTTTCAACAATGGTTGAAGGCCCGATTTAGTTCATCCACTTTTTGATTTGTAGATCACTTAGGTTTTGTAATGATGAAAGAATGGGTGTAAAAGCCTCAATTTTTCTGAAATATAACTTCAACACAAGACGTCCAACAATGAAGTTGTATGTGACTTAGTTTAGTATGTAAAATGTTTAAAAATAAGACAAGAAAACATGTAAGAAACAATTAATTTGAATATTTCCAACTTGGATCTCATAAAATGAGGGTTTACCATACTTGTTCACCTTGGTGACTAAGTGTTTATTTCCTAGAGGTTGTTCCAAGTGGTAAAAAAAATAAAAAGGGAAATTAAGAAAAGAAAGAAACTAAAAAATTTTAAAAAAAATTAAAAACTTACATGTTGTTCTTAAATATTTCTTGCAAAAAGAAGGAGTTCTTGAATGGATTGAGAGAGTTTAGAATGATAACAGTGATTAGAGAGTGCTTTGAGTTAGTATTTATAGATGAAAATTATGGTTGAACGTTAAAGAAAGTAGTTTGGGATATGAGTGAAGGAAAAATTTAATAGTTTTAATTTTAACCCATCAACTTATTTTATTTATTAATTTGCACCATAAATTCATGATTAAGCATGTTTTGGGTGTTTTAGCATATGAACCATAATAAGAAAACTTATAAATTGTTTTTTCCGAAAAATAAGCCTCGATTAGTTGCTCGGTTTTGCATTAAAATACGTATTCGCAATTGTTTAATTGTTAAACAAACATATAATGAACAAAAATAATATAAAATAAATATTTTCACTATGATCAAGTTTTAATATTACAAAGATAAGAAAGATGAAGATTACTACTAAAAAATTAAATGGAAACTACAAAAAATTACAATACCAAACACACCTGTAGTGAATTGAACCTCGTGTTGAAATACAATGTCAAATAACAAAAAGAAAAAAGAAAAAAAGAAAAAAGAAAAGAGATTGTGTAAAATGAGTAAATGATAAAGGCATTAAATTTTATTTAGTGCCTTTTTTAACATGTGTAAAAATTTTATCATCACACTAACACATATATCATGTATTGAACAATTTTATAATAACTATAAACTATTTTATTTAGTGCCTTTTTTAACATGTGTAAAAATTTGATCTACTGTGGTAAAACCACATGATAATGATAAAAGAGGTTGGACAATTTTTAATTCCTATTTATAATAACATCTAATAAAATAAGATTTTTTTTTGCTAATTGTCATTCTTTTAAACCATATTTTTATCACTTGTCTTTTTTTCAACATTCACACATCAATTTTCCATCTAAAAGGATATTATAATAATTTAAATACTCATACAAATTTCTCTCTCTTATTAAAAATAAATTTTATTAATTGTTATGTTTCTTTCTCTTATCTTTTTTTTAAAAAAAATATCTTTTAAAAAAATAGATTTTATGAAGAAAATTAAAAATGACATCTTTTAATTAAAATCTAAATAACAAAAACCTAAAGTTTGATACAATATGAAATTTTCTAAAACATTAAACATTTTTTAAACAACATATTTTAAATCGTTTTGTTTTTAAAAGTTTACAAACAATTGAAATAATTTAAAATAGTCTTAATAACTACAAATAACATTTTTTTAAAACAAGATTTTTATAAAAATATTTTTTATAAAAAATCTTAAAACGAATGATTAAAAATGAAACTATTTACATAAGAGAGATAAAAAACGGTATAACTGTTTTATTTCTTAAACAATTACGTATATATAATTTTAATTATATTTTATATTAAAATATTATACTATAACTAATCATGTTTATTTACATATATATTTTACATTAAAATTTAATCCGTTTATTTAATGAGTGTTTATCCTATCTATTTATCTATAAAATAACTAAAATAAACGTGAAACAATTGTAAACCTCATTACACTTACTTTCTCATTTCTTTTATATTATCAATAATAATATTAAATACTAATAATAGTACTCATACCATTTTCAAATTAATAATATATAATTTAATAAATTAAAAACCTATTTTTTATTAAAAACACACTTTTTAAAAAAATTAATTTTATAAAATACAAAATACAACAAATTCTTTTAAATTTTTTTTTCTCAAAACAAGATATTTAAAAATCAGAATTTCTTTATAAAATAAAAGTTCAAGAAAAATAAATTATTGTTTATTTACTTAAAGTAACTATTTATACGTACTTATAATCATATTTTATCGTCAAACATTATTTTTTAATGCATAAACTTTTATTATTAATTATTTAATATTTTATTTGTTCAATTCGTGTATTACACGGAAAATAATCTAGTTTTATATATCTTACAACTTTTTTTCACTTTTAGTCATGACCCTAGTCTTACATAAGTCACCACTAACTTTCTTCTCTCAGTAATTGCTAATCGCTACAACCATTGTTGAAGTTTGGTTGAAATTGTAATAATTTTAGTGTGAAGAAATACAAATAGATTCACATTGTCAAACATCATGACAAGTAAGGGGTTAGCTAAAATGATTTTCCTATTTTAGACCCTATATTGATACGGATGTATAACATGTTTATGGCGCATTTCAAATACCACACCGACATAGGACACACGTAAACGAGTGTATTTTAAATGTTAGTAGGTTATAAATCTGTGTAATAAGTTTAATAAAAATAATAATTGTGAAGTTGCTGGATCGGTAGACATCCGAGCGTGTTCTTGACGGAAGGAAACAAAACCAAAACCAAGAGACAAACAATAACACGAACTATAATAAAATGGTTTCATTGATAAAACCTAATGATTACAAGCTCGTTACAACATAAGAATCACGACTCTTGGCAAGGGGAGATCGAGCATGATCTCCCCTCTTATCCGGCAGCACCTAGGCCCCCAGGCACAATCCTTAAACCCTTCTACATAATAAAACTAGTATATATAGGTCTCAGCCCATATTAGATACGACTGGGCCCATTCGTACGATTGGGCCATGCGTATGGTTCAATCGTACGACTGGACCATACTTATGGTTCAGTCTTACGAATGACCCAATCGCATCTCTTAGTCGCACGATTGGTCCATTAGCATGGCTCAGTCGTACGATTGAGTCTCATTCGCATATGCTCCTGCGAATGGCCCGGTTTCATGTGTTTACAACATATCAGGTGTATTACATTAAGCCTAGACTATTCGTCAAACGACGGACACACTATATATGACAATATATGCTCCAACAAATTCCCCCTTGGACGTTGCTTGCGAATAGTAGATAACACCTCTTACAATCTTCAGTCAATCTTTGCTCTGGTTTCTAATAGAATCAAACGACAAACCAGCTCACATCATCACTTTTTGATTGCGTCTTCAATTTCTCTATACATGGATTCCCCCTAAGAATGAGAATCCTCTCTATGCGGATAGATATAACTTGATTGGCCCATAAATAGTCAGATGCTCCTAACTACCCCACAAAATCAGCGTCGACTGCTGACATCTTCTTTTCTCTATTTTGTGTTCCAATGACATTCACCTATTCTGGAAGTTCGACGAATAATGGGGTATGCATCAAACTTATTTGACAAAAGAACCTCAGGGTGAATATGCTTTGCTCATCCTCAAATATGTACAAGAGGCAATTTCAGACTCTTTTTTTGGTTTGGAACAAATGCGGATGAGTCAATGCGGATGGCTTAGTCGTGCGATTGAACATACGACTGGTCCAGTCGCATGACTGAACATACGACTGGTCCAGTCGCATGGTCCAGTCGTACGAATGGTCCATTAGCATGGTCCAGTCGTACGAATGGTTCATACTCATGGTCCAGTCGCATGAGCGGGTCCGCACGCAGATTTTCAAATCTGCAGCCGTCAGAGCTGCCAAAAACCCTAATCTTATGAATTTTACATGAACCGAACCAAAATAGACATCCTAAGATTCGCAAGGGTGATCAAAACTGTAGCATCCACCAATTTTCAAATTATAATTCGAACCCGTTTTGTTGATTATATAAATCAAGCATATCATTTAAACTACTTCTTTCATTTTAGTGGTTTTTTAAAATGATAATGTGTTATTTAACTAACTTTGTAAAATTGGTAATTTAAAATTTACATTTAATCTTCTATTTAATAAGTTTATAAACTTATGAGATTTTATAAATATCATATATGAAGTTTTATTATTATAAAAATAAATATTAGACTTTAAAATTTTTATGGAATTTATGAAGATGAGTATATATATAAAGATTATTTCTTCTAACCACCTCAATAATTTAATAATTAATATATATCAAGATTAATAATGTTTATAATATTTTATAAATAAATAAATGGATTAATTATTTAAAAGTTGGGTCTTATAAAGTATAGAGTTTAAATTGTAATCTATAAAACTTAATATAAAAGCTTTTAGCATAAAATGATAAAAATGGATACTTCAGGGACCTAGGTTTCCAACTTAAGAATCTTGAAACCAAAACCCAACCCCCCTTCCCGATTTCCCGGCCACATCTCTGGTCGCGAGTCCGGCGAGGCCAAAAGTCTCGATTCTTCGAGTTTCAGCCACACAAAACGATTCCTAACCGTTCAAGTGAAGGTTTCGAACTATTGGATGCTTCTTAATTAAGTTTAACATCGGTTACAGGAGCGTTCGAGCTCGTGTAACCGCCGATCACCGAGTTGCAACGTTCGGGCATTAAAACACTAATAATAATCAAATTAATTCAACCCAACCGAACATCTATCTATCTTTATTCAATTGTTACTTCCAATTTCACCTGGAAAACACAAATCCAACACCAACGAGCCACATACGATTCGCGACCTACAACTCAACGGGGATCCATGTTCGGAACTCTATTAAACCGAATTGATAGAGGGCTTTTGCTTAACATCGTTCCTAAGATCTATCTACGAAGTTAATTGAATAATATCAACGTTTACACCTTGAATCTGCATCCTCGTGGTCGCGTTGGTTCTTGCCACCGTCTTCATCGAACCCGAACCCAATCGCGTAAGTTTCACCCATCTATATACTCGATTTCACTTAGGGATCAAAAGCCCTAAGTGGGATTTCATTATCAATTGTGAATTCATGTTCAATTTGAGGCAAATTGATTATAGGGTTCTTGAGAAATTGGGGGTTTTCTTTAATTATTGAATTTATAAATTATTTTTCCAAATCTTAACAGATTCGGGACTTAGCCCAGCTGGTTGCTACTCTATACCATTAAATGCCGGAGGCTGGTTTTAAGGTCATTTAAAGTAAATATTAGTTAATTACTTTTATCAAATTTTAAATAATTAATTATTGAATTATTTATCTCTTTTCACATATCATATTTAATCATTATTAATTCAATAAGTTAAATCATTGAATTCTTATTTTTAATTGATTGATTCCAATATTATAAACCCAAACCATAAACGATTACTTTATTCTCTTTTGCTTGATTTATTTATTAAAAATCCCCAAATTTCCAATTGAAACTCTAGTTTATGTTTATTCATTAATTTTACCTTTAAACTTAACCTTGGAATATATACGTCAGGTATCTTGTAAATGAAATCGATGGAGCCTCGTTTAATCTCTTATCATCATTCTTATACTTATTTTCAAGTGAGTTTTCCTTGCCCCTTTTTACATTTTTCACACTATTTTGGGGTGAAACATGATACTTATACATCATACACTTATAAACGTTTGAGACTTGTAAAGCACTTGCAATTCATCTGTATATTTTGTCATGGTTATTTGTATGTTGTAAGTGATTATATGAGATACATAGTTTGTTTACAATCATTAACTATTGCTAGCCTAGCGACGTCTTAGATCTTTGGGCCTGACAAGCCTATTTGGTGCTAAAGTCGATGTATTGCCAACTCCTGATGGCGTATGCTTGTTCATCATGGGAACCAAATACACTTAGCCAATCTTATATACTTGTAATCAAGTTAAGGTTTGGTTGTAACGATATGTGTTCTATAACCTTACTAACTTATGACCTATGACATGAATTGCTACTTGTAACCTTGTTATATTATGTATGAAAACCTTGGAAACTCACCAACTATTTTTAGTTGACCTTTTATTTTCATCATGTTTCAGGTTTGATGCTTGAAGATCTTCTTATGCTCATATAGGACTTGGACCTAGATTAATTGAAAGACTTATGTTATTTGGTTGTATTTTTGATTGATTTGTGATTACATATTTGTCTTGTAATGTTTTATGAATAATGACATTTAATATCATTACAACTTGATTAGTTCCATGTGCTATGAGCAATCGTCTCCCATTCATCCGCCTCGATGATTCCGCCGTCGGTTGGGGTGTGACAAGAACGTGGTTTCGAGTTCGATTTTAACATAGAAACAACACACGTAACAAGATCTGAGCAAAACACGAAGAACACGAAGTGGGTTTAACGTCAACGGACCTGAAATAGATCCAGAACTCAAGAGCTCGGGTTGCTAGAATGATTGTTAGATCATTCCAGCAATAACCGGCTCTAATACCAATTGTAAAGTTTCTAGATCGGTAGACATCCGAGGTGTTCTTGACGGAAGGAAACAAAACCAAAAACCAAGAGAAACAATAACACAAACTATAATAAAATGGTTTCATTGATAAAACATAACGATTACAAGCTCGATACAACATAAGAATCACGACTCTTGGAAAAGGGAGATCGAGCATGATCTCCCCTCTCATCCGGCAGCACCTAGTCCACCGGGCACAATCCTTAAACCCTTCTACATAATGAAATTGGTATATATAGGCCTTAAACCATATTAGATGCGATTGGGCCTATTCGTAAGATTGGGCCATGCGTATGGTTCAATCTTACGACTAGACCATACTTATGGTTCAGTCTTACGAATGGCCCAATCGCATCTCTCAGTCGCACGACTGGTCCATTAGCATGGCTCAATCGTACGACTGAGTCTCATTCGTATATGCTCCTGCAAATGACCCAGTTTTATGTGTTTACAACATATCAGGTGTATTACATTAAGTCTAGACTATTCGTCAAGCGACGGAAACACTATATATGACAATATATGCTCCAACAAATTCCCCCTTGGACGTTGCTTGCGAATAGTAGATAACACCTCTTCTCTCCATAGTTAAAACAGGTCACTTTAGTTTTGTCAAAATCAAAGGTTGTATCCTTTGTGGCAATCAAGTTCTGTCCGATCTTTTTGACAAACTTCTTATCCCTCTGGACAACACTTGCCAATGCCCCACATGATATCCATTCTCTCCAGCTCAGTCTCGTCTACTTGCTCGTAGTCTTCATCTGCCAGATGGTAGCTACCAATCTTCCCCGCAACCAGACCATCATAAGAGTGGACAATAGCTGCTAGGAGATCCATATGCTCCTTTGCTACCTCTACAGTCACATTACCGAGATTCTCGGTCTTCAATCTGGTAGCATTGGCTTCAGGTGCTATGTATTGGGTGCTCGATGACCATGACGTGTCAGATCCTGAAGTAGTAGCTTGAGATGGAGCGGCTGAACTCGATACAAACATCGTTTGAAGTGGTGCTCCAGACGTTTTTGCTTGAGGAGTGGAGTTGTAAAGTGACGGGTTCTGATCATATGACGCCTTTTGAGACCTGTACTTCATCTTCAACTCTTCCTCTCTCAGCTTCAGAATGAAATCATTGATAGCCAACTTCGCCAGCATATCATTTTGCCTGAGGTTTGACATAAAGGAGACCCATTTTTCTGGCAATACATCTGTGAAATTCGATACTTGTCTTCCATGGACGTAGTAACCCCATGAGTGTGCAGCTCACTCATCAAGTGGTAGAAACGGTCGATGAATCATCCAAGCTCTCCTTTCCCATCGATGAGAAGTTATCAAACTCCTTTTTCAACGCCTTAGCCTTTAGAGCTTTTAATGGTGCATTCCCTTCATACCGTTTTTCCAGAGCATCCCATAGCTTCTTTGCTTGCTTGTTCTCAGAGAATTAATGGAATATGTCCTTAGGAATTGACCGAGTTAGCAGAGCATATACCTTCTTCTCTGCATTGTACTTTACTTTTTGGCTATCAGTCATGCCACCTAAGGTAAGTTTCACTCCATCAGCCCTAACCGGCATGTTGTGCCCTATCTCTATTGATTTCCACAGATTAGTATCTACTCCGTTTAAGTATATCTCGAACCTTTGCTTCCATTATGGGTAATCATCTAACGTTATGAGCTTAGGGGGCTTATTGTGATTTCCCACTTCATTTTCCAAAAGCAATAGATTTTGGATACGTGAATCCCTACCTGCTGTGAATACTGAATATTGATCTTCCATCTCTATTTACTTCGAGGTTTAGAGCACAACTGTTTTACTTGTGCGAATGAAATACTGCGATTGGGTTTGTCGTGCGATTGAACAATGCGGATGGCTCAATCATGCGATTGAACAAATGCAAATGGCTCAATCATGTGATTGGACAGGTACGGATGAATAATGCGAATAATGTGTTCAGTATACGAATGGAGGAACGACTGAGTGCAATCGTGCGTATGGGAGGTGCGTATGAGTTCAGTGGTGCGATTGAGTCAATCGTGCGACTGAAGCTGCTGGTTTTTGAAAATTTGAGGATTTTAGGTACTTTGACACAAAAACACGGATTTTTCACTAACCCTAATTGCCGTATGTTGGAAAACGTTAACTTTTTGATCTGGAGACGTCGAAAAACACTGTTTGACACAAAAAGATTGAGTTTTTGAGTGAAAAACACAACTTTTATATCAAAATCGATTGAATCACATGCAAATCAAGAGCCAAAGCTCTGATACCACTTGTTAGGACCGTTTCAGGTACGGAGTGCTAACTGATATACGTGTGTACCAAACTAAACAGTGCGGAATCCTATTTGATTGGCGTTTTAATAAATGAGAACGCAAGTATAATCAATCTAAGAATGAATCTAAACGTTATGAACGATTGTAAGATGATTAACAGCGATCCATGAACTTGGAACAAGTGTTCTTGGGTCTCTGGACGGCTAGGGTACGATTTAGTGCGTAGGTATTCGATTTGTTACATTTTTCTACGAATTAAGTGGTATTTATAGTAGTGCTAGTCTCACTAGTACTAGAAAAATAATGAGTGGTTTTAGTAGTGCTGGCCCGAGGGGGGAGGGTGTCGCCCAGAGCCTGATCTTCTCCGAAGTCAGAAATTATTTTAAAAAATTATATTATATATATATATATATATGTATTTTTTAATAAAGCTATATTAATAAACCCATTAAAAATACCCGATACCATTTTAATTATTTTAACTTATTAAATCTGACCTTAGAGCTTATTAAAATTTTTGGTAATTTAGTCTAATACCATTTACCAAATCTAAACTCAATTTAATATGAAAATTTGATCTAGAATTTTGTTTTCAAAATTGCTAAGACAACTTCCGTTCATTTAAGTTAGTAAATTATATTATTTTGATACAATCTTTTCGTTTTGTTTATTGTTATAACAATTATCATCATATTATAAAATTTTTATGTACATTTTATTCCGTTTGATACAATCCTTTCGTTTTGATACGCGCATTACATGAGCTTATTTTTTTCGTCAAGGACCCAAGATCTCGGACTGGCCCTGGTTTCAGGTGGATCATAAGATTTTCTAGATTAATATAATTTTTCTCTTGAGAAGGATATGAGATATCACACTTAGAATAATAAAAATGATCGAATGCAATAAGCAAGTAACCATCAATAATTTAATTTGAAAAATTAGTGAGTTAAACGCAGTCTTCAAGCGAGACGCTTGGCGACATATCTGGAGCCCAATAGGGCGGCCGCTGATACACAGCAACAGACACAAAACATTAAAATAAAGTCGCATGATTTCTACACTATAAATCTCCATCACAACGCGACAAAACCCACTCATATTCCCCTTTCAAATTCTTCAATCTTCAATCTTCAATCTTCCGTCTCATCTCGCCGGAGATGATCGTCGTGCCGCCGGAGCCCTCTAACAGATGATGCTGTAAATACTGTATCTTACCCATTACCAGATATACATCCATACATACTCACACTCATGTATCTACACAGCTAGAGAGAGTGTGTTTGTGTTTTTTAGAAAGAGAGAGTCAAGTTTTAGGGAAGAAGGTATGCCTGTGTTTTTCTCAACAAAGGGTATGATTTCTTGTTTCTTTTGTTCTTTGTTTTGTGTTTAATCATTAATGTTTGATTTTATCATCTGGGTGTGAATCTTGATTTGGGTTTCTTGATTTCTTGATTTTGTGGTATCTGCATGTAAGTCAATTTGATCCCCAATTTGGGCATTTGGTTATTATGAGTTTATAATTTTAGAATTGTTTAAGAGGATTAGGGTTGTAATACTATAAATGTCTGCATTCATTCTTGTTCTTAGTTTCTTGGTTAAGATAACTGGGACAATCTTGATTTCTTGATCTTGACTTTTAAGACACTCTTGTGTGTTGTTTGGTTCTTATTCATCCTTTAAACATTGTGTGGGTCTTACTGGGACCTACAAGAAATATCGATATTGTAGGGTCTAATGTTACCCTGTTGTGGTTATTTTGTTTATGATTTGGTCTACTCTGTTCTTAATAGTTGATCATTGTATTCAGTTCAAGATTCTTTAATTATGGCATTAGTACTTGTGTTCTTATCCGTATGCAATTAAATTTGTGTTTAATTTTGGGTTTAGCAAGATAAAAGGGGGTGTTTAGGATTGTTTATTTTGCATTGTTTTGAAGCATAGAAGTACTTTCAGTGTGTGGATAAAGAAAAGTGTTTATCCCGATGTGTTTCTTTATCTTGTGTTGAAATAAGTTGTTCTGAAGAAGCAGTTCGAGGTCGTTTGTTTCAAATTCTTATTTGTGGTGGGTTTGAACTTATGAATTTACCATTAGAGTGAAATAAGTTGTTTCCTAGAAGCCGGTAACTAAGCATAGATATTTTTTTAAATAAACAATCCCCGACATCCTTTGATTGTTTATCTTGTTAGTTTGTACTAAATCATTACATTCACTTTAGGATTCTTTAATCATGGAATCAGTACTTATGTTCTTAACTTTAATCAATTGACTTTGTGTTTAAGTTTACTTTTAGTAAGACACAAAGGGGGTGTTTGTGATTGCTTGTTTTCATTTAGTTTTGGAAGTATAAAAGTACTTTTTCGTGTTTGGATGAAGCATAGTGTTTAGCCCGACGTGTTTGTTTGTTTTAGTTATAATAAGTTCTTTTTAATCAGCAATTTAGAATTGTTATTTCAAACTCATCCTGATATAGTTGTTTTTAATAAACTGATTATCAAGCATGTATTTTTTAACTAAGCAATCCCAACACCCTTTAATTGTTAATCTTGTGAGTTATTCCATAATCATTACATTCTCTTCAAGATTCTTTAGTAATGACATCAAGCCCTGTGTTCATCACTTTTTATAATTAAACCTGTGTTTAAGTTTGCTTTTAGTTACACTAATTGTATGTTTCTTTAATGCTTAACATTCTTAGTGGAATGCTGGTACAAGATAAGCATCTAATTCTTGACATTATCTTGTTTATTTAATTCATTAGATTCTACTATTGTTTTCATTCTTTATTTACAATCATGAACAGGTAATCTGCTGATATAACGAGCGATTTTCATATAAATTTACTCTCTTTAGAAGTTACAAGATTTGAAAGAATGCAAGAGTTGCTTAAAAAGAATTCTGAACCATGTGGTGTTGGGTTTACATCTCAGTGGACCGGTTCTGAGTCGTTTGTTGACCAGTCATCTTTGTCTAATAACTTAAGTTTAAAAATGGGATCTTTAACGCCACGTCAGCAAAACACGAAGCAAACAGGTCTTCAGTTTCAGTTTCAAGATCAAGATTCATCATCAACTCAATCCACATGTCAATCTTATCCTGAAGTAGCTAGTGCTGGAGATAGCTGCAAGTATTGGGATAACAAGTATTCAATTCAATCAGGTAGTTTATTTTATTGATTATATTGTCAAATGTTATTGTGGTTGGTTTATTTAGCAAAAACTTCAAATATTATTGGTAATAAATCTAAGAAATTTAATACAAAAATTTGAAGTTAGCTGTATACACTAAATGTGAGAGTTTCTCATTGGGGGTTTAGGCGTAGTGTTGATCTTTAAGGATCTTCTATAAATAAACAAGTTGGTGTCAACCGTCGAGAAGGGCTCGGTTGGCATGTGATCACCTTTTTGTTATTTTTATCTTTTTTTAAATATTTGACTTTTTATATATGATTACAGTACATTTAGTTGTTATAATAATAATCTAAATTTTTGAATAAAGGGATTTAGGATGTTAAATGAGTTAAAACATAATTTTATGCAACCTTTTCATTTAAATTTTTGTAGTTGACCATTTTTGGGACGAAATATTGAAATAGTCACCCAAATGCATCCTTCTAAACGTTCAAAATTTCTTATATCCTTTTAATTTTCTTAGTGTAATATTTCTCTTTCAAAACACTAAAATTATCATATTTATCTATTCTATAGTGAATAAAATAGATCGATACTCACAAAAAGTCTTTTCAAATGAATAAATGAACCGAAAAACAATTTTATTACTTCTGAATCATCTTAACGCACAATGTTCTCCTCATTTATTCAGGGAAAGATGCTATTTTAAGTCACTGGCATATATGATGTTATAAAACTTAGAAGCATATATATATATATTTAATATAAACTTTTTAAAGGATAACCAAATAGACGCATTCATAAATAGGTCAATCCCACTGCTAGTGGCAAGGTTATGGTAAGTTGGAAGCTCTAAATCTTAAGCTTGTACGATTTAGAAAAATGCTAATGAAGCACAATTTTTTCATAAAGCTTTTTGTGAATATTGCCATTTATGAATTGAAATGTCTAGATGATGTCTCATTGTAGATTCATAAGCCCACTTTTTCTTTTGTTTTTTTTTGTTTCTTTTAACCAGCTCACGGGACAAACGAAGAGGGTAGTGTGGGGTCTGCTTTGCCTATTGGTACTGAAGATTGTGCTTTTGCTTCTCAACCTGATCACAAACAGCCATATGTAAGTTGATAGGTTATAAACCAAATACATTTTCTTTCCCTATTTAGGGGTGTTGAGAGAAGGGGGGGGTATTCTGCTTTTTCTTATACACTAATTTGTGAGCACCATTGACACTTGCAAGATTTTGGAGTGTGGGAGATACACATTTGTCTTTATTTTATTTGTAATTACTAGATGTGGTAAATTGGGCGGGCTAGATAACGAATGGGTCAAATTGGGTGGTGTTTTTTCTAGTACAGACTGAAATGGGCCAAGTTGTGTTGACCCAAATCATTTTAATAATTTTCAAAGTTTAATATATATTTTTTTGTGTCTGATTGATTGGACAAGTTATATTATAATTCATGGAGCTAAGTTTGAACCTTAACAGATATGTTTTTGTCCTGCAGAAGTTATAGCATTTTAATAGTAATCATGTTATTTAAAAAACAATAATTTAGGAGGTTTTATGCATAAAAACACACTTTGAGTGATGTCCAAACTGTTTGACCTGTTTAATTATAAGCTATTTCTATTACGTTTTACTTGTTTGACTTGCTAGTGATAAAACATAATCCAAATAGAGCTGTTTATAAATAAATGGGTTGCTATTTATATTATTGCTATATTATGATTTCTTTCCCAATTTTATTTCAGGCTTGTATTCCTCTTCCATACTATCATGGGTTGTATGCGCCTTATAGCTACGGGTCACAAACTTTGGTGCGTAATGAGCACATTACTAAACCTTCTTTATGTTTTGTGTTTAGCAAGATCTTTAATCATGCCATATTTGATCTTATTCTTCTCAATTATATTCCTCTTATTCTAGCATAGGTGTTTTAAATACCTTCTTAAATCTTAATTAGCCATTATATTGTTCTACAACAACAATGGATCATACAATAAGATATATAGGACCTATTTATACATTTCAAGTTGACTTTCTGTTTTTGTGGGTCCCAATTACATGTTTTTATGTTTATGTTTTCTAACAAATATTCCTTCTTTTAGCTACTAAATAAGTATTCAAGATTTCCTTTATTCTTTCTTTTTTTAGTTAAAGTTTCTTTACAGAATATATTCTTCAAATTTCTACATATATACCAGATTCTTGTTATTGTTTCATATATTTATGATACATACTCATTGTTTACATATCACCAGCTTCCTCATTTTCAAGGAATGAACATAACGTCCACTCGCGTCCCACTTCCTCCTGATTTTACACAAGGCGAAGCCATATATGTGAATGCAAAACAATACAATGCAATTCTTCGAAGGAGACAATATCGTGCAAAACTTGAGGCACAAAACAAGCTCGCAAAACCACGAAAGGTATTCAAGCTTTTAGCTTCTACTTACTATGTTCCAAACCACTTAGAATTCTACTTTCTATTTTTTAAAGGATTTTTTGCACATTATAAAAATTGCGATTATCGTATGGACCTTTGTGAATTTGCGTTTAAACATTGCAAATCTTTTTGGGCAGCCGTATCTTCATGAATCCAGGCATGTTCATGCACTCAAGAGGGCTAGAGGACCCGGTGGTCGGTTTTTAAACTTGAAAAAGATTCAAGAAACTCAAAGTGATGGCTCAAACAATGAACAAGATGATATGGGACCCACACAAGGTCTTGAAAACAATCATCATGGTGGTCGTGCGCGCTCAGATGTTACAGCCGACTCCAATATTGACAACTACTTCCGCCAGCAAGAACTCAAGTTCTCTATCTACGGTTCTCATGCTGGCGGCACCACACCAACCAATGGGTTTGGTGGGACCAACCACATGTTTCGTTGATGAACCAACAACTGGCTAGAGTCGTAGTCGGTTTTTGGTTCATAAGGCATGTCATCCTTGGCTCTTTACTTTCTGTCATTAGTTTCTTAGGTTATTTACAGTAATGCATCTGTTTTAAATTTGAAATCTGTTGTAATCTTGATTAGGTGGCTGATTTAAAATACTGTTTTGATCTCCTTGATTTGGTGACTGATTTAAAATAATATTTTGATCTTCTTAATTTAGCGGTTGATTTAAAAATTGTTTTGATATTCTTGATTTGATTTGGTGGTTGATTTGAAAAATTGCATTGCATATTCATTATGTTATGTACTAGACATGAACCAAACGAATACAAACACGAACACATAATCGAACATGATTTTTTGTTTATGTTTGTTTATTAAGAAAATAAAAATGTTTATGTTTGTTCATATTTGTTTGTTAAAAAGTTAAGGACTTGTTTGATTCACATAATTGTAAAGAACTAGAATTGAAATATTTTTGTTTGGTTGTAGATGAAATTGAAATTTGAAAATTTTCTACATTAATGAACATAAAATAATAATAATAAACAAACATAACGAAAAAAACCCTTAAATAGTTATTTTGGAACCTTTAGGTGTATTAATGAAAATTAAAATGTTTTTAGTAACATAATACACTCATGTTGTAAATATTTACATATAATACTCTTTTAGTAATATATTGATATATACATATCTATCAGTCTATCTATACTAAAGTCATGTTTGAATTGTTTATTTAGACTTTCTTTTGACTTTTCAAAAGAAGTTTTGAGAAGTTAGAATTTGTAACTTCTTAAAAACTACTCCGCACATTTTCATCTTCATACAAACATAGTTTTATCTCCTTTCAACTTATTTTCTTTTCAAAAGTTAAAAGGAGTTTTTAAGAAGCAATCCAAACATCCACTAACAAAAAAAGGTTTTGTATGTCATTTGTCATGATTGTAGAGCTAATAAAATTTTATTTTCTCGTTTTCTCTTCTAATAAATATTACATTAACAACAAATAATATTATTTAATTATGTTAATATTACAAATATATTTTTTTTTAAAATAGATATTTCTACAAATGCAACTTGTAAAGAAATAATTGTTTTTATAAAATAAGAATATTTTTCAAAAAATATCAAACTTTAAAAAACATAATATATCTTGTGGTTTTTAAAAGTAAAATTCTTATGAAACAAAAGTAATTAAATTTCAAAATTATAGTAAATGAATTATTAAAAATGGCACTTTTTAGAAGCGGTTTTTAAACAATTTGTTTAAAAACCAACCTTTTTAAAAAAAAATAAAAAAAAGTTTCAAAATGATATTGTTTATTTTATGACTCGTACGTAATGTCAAACACATCTTATATTAAACAATTGTTTTATAATTCACTAATTTTTATTAATAATATTTAATATTTTATTTATTCAACTTGTGTGATACACGAGGTACTGACTTAGTATATAAATAACGAACATAAATGCAACAACATAAACGAACATAAATGAATGAATATAAACCAACATATATGAACGAAAATAAATGAACGTTCATGAACGTAAACGAATGAACAAAACACGTGTTCATGTTTGTTCTTTTAATTAATGAACACACTTTTTTGTTCAAGTTCGTTCAATTAAATAAACGGAACATACACGAACTTCCCGATAAAAAATTTCACTGAATTGAATTCGAGTTAATCAAATCAAATAAAATTAAATAAGTAGAATTTTAAAATTTTCAAACAAGATTTCAATTTGAAAAAGACGAGTCAAATTCATTTTCAAACTTGATTTGAATTCGATTCATATTCGAATTTTTTTTTGAAATCGATTTGAGAGTATCCATTTGTATTTAAAAAAATATAATCGAACAATATTTTTAAAACTCAATTGAAAGATTCAATAGTTATCAAAACAAAAAAAAAACAATTATCATATGTAAATTATTCAAGATTAAAATAAGTTAAAAGATATCGATTAAGATTTAAAGTTTTCTATTATATATTTTTGAACATTGAATTCTTAATTTCTTATATACATATTTTTAAATTAATACATAGATAAATAAGTATAAATGTGTATATTTCTAACTTGAATTTTGACTTTGAATTTGAATCGATTTTCTAATAAGTGGTTTTCGACTCAAATTTGATCAAATTTCTCCGATTCAAATATTGAACACCCTTACATATATACAAGTCACAATTCTATTAAAATGGTGATATAGTTCTAATGTTTAGTTTTGTGACATTGATGGGGAAAAAGCCAAACTGGGAAGATGAATATGGAAGAATTGAGGCAAGTATGTCCGGTAATCTGCCAATGTTAAGATATGTTGGTAAATTCTATAAAACTATTAATCATGATGTCATCTATGATGGTTGAACTATTAAACTGTTATTTGTGGTCATGTGAGCGTTTTGGGTACTTGAGAGGTGAAACCTTGAATAGATTAGATCAGTTACTCATAAATAAATATATAAACCATCGACCGCAGATAACAAAAAAGAAAAAAAAAACATATTTGATGTGAGAACCCAATAATATATGCGCTAGGTATTTGGGTAAAACTGAGTTTGGGATTATTAGCAAAATAATTCATGAGTTTGAGTATGTGAATGTTATTTTTGGTGGTAGATATACAAACCTATTTACTTGTACCATACCTAGATTTCTTTCTTACATTTTGTTTCTTTTATGCATTTGGGTAATCGACTATGTTATGTATACCGGGTGATTTAAACAAACTATGATAACGAAATGAGTATGCCCAATCCTCATACTAAATGGGTATAAAGTCGTAATCGATGGGTATAAAGTTAGATATGAGATATTATTTTACAATCAAGCATAAAAGTAAGATTACCAATATCAAACTTGTTTTATTGTTAATACTTGGAACTAGAAGTCACACTAATGCTCGAGCTTAACCTTGTGTGTCATGTAAAAAGTAACAAATAAATAGAACAAAACAATATATTTTGTCTAAAAAGTAAATAGGTACCTTCTGATGTGAAGGGATAGTTTTTAATATTTACGGTTCCAACACTATTAACAAATTTCCCACCGTTTCCTTTTTCTCATTTGGAAATTTAATAATCACAAAGTTTATACAAGTTAATTAGTTTTTAATATTTTAATTTTTGTGATTTACAAAGATTTATACATTAAAATACACTATAAATGACGATTTGACGCATAACTAAATCTATTCATTTATATTTAGTGAATATGTCAAGCTGAAGTCTCTAGTCAAATAATATTTCTTTTGCTCATAAAGCAATTTAAAGGTTAAAAACATTAGAGATTGATTTGCGTGTGTTTAGAATTTTTCTATGATTCGTGTGACTTCTATATCCACCATTATGCTTTTATGTAAAAGCTTTTATTTGAACCGCATAAACACTAAAGTATGTTATGGTTGACCCGTTATCAACAAGATATAATCAAATTCGACCCATTTTTCTTATAAAGTGTTTTCAATATGTATTCTATATAATGATGCATCATTTGAAAAGTACCAAGATTCAACACCAAATCCTAAGGGAAAAACTACATATAAAGACTCATGGTGCACCAAAATTAACGCTATTGATTATATGATCGATCTTTAAAAATAACTAGCACAGGATGCCGCTTCAATCCTTGCATATTCATCTTCTCTGTTTGGCTTATCTTAAAGAAACGAAAAAGTGAAGTCATTAAGGATTCTTTTTGGGCATTATGAAATGTCAAAATACGGTGAGCATATTACTAACTTTCTTTATTTATGTGTTTAGCAACATTTTTTTAGCATAGGTATGTGTATTAGCTATTAAATACCTTCTTATAGACGTGTGTCGTCCCTATAAACATGACCTTAAATAAAGCCTCTTAATGGTTGTGGAGAATTCGTCCTTGACACCATGTACTCCTTACGTGAGCTAACTACTAAAAAAAAGCCTCATTGCATATGCTCTAATTATCTATCATTTGTTCTAATAATCTGTTGATTCATATAATAAGATATTAGGTCTTTTTAATATATTTCATGTTGTCGTTTTGTTTGTGGGTCACATTTACATGAAATTTTGTAATTTGACAATTCCATATATTTACAAGATTCTTATTCTTTTTAGTTATTTCAAGTGCCGTTTATTTTATGAAATACCAGCTGACCAACTACACTTGTATTTAACAGTAGTAAAAGAGGATCCCAAACCAGAGAGTAGTCTTAGGCTTATAATATATATTACATAGCAACAATAATCATGGCTATAGTATATGAATTTGCAGCTACAATATCAATTTTAAAGTACGTGGATTTTAGTATGAAATAAAATAGAGTTAAATTATACAAACACTCATTTATAATGTTTAAATATTTTTTTGTTTTTATCTCTCTTTATGTATCTATAATGTATATATAGAAAGATATAAAGATGATAAAATAAATTGAATGTATCAATAACATACCCCATAAAATAACTAAGAAGAACTATTACTTGCAAATGTGTATCCAAAATTACTTCCTCTATAACATCAACTCCATCAGGGTTGGTCCTGAGGATTTTAGTGCTCTGGACAAACTGAAAAAAAGCCATTAGACCCTAACGAATTAAATTATATAAACTAGTTTTTTAAACGAAAATAAATGTTTTTGCAATAAACGTAACCTGATCATAATATTAGAATGACATAACGTAATAACTAACCATTAAAATTTTCAATTCGATCTTGTTGTTAGCGCGTGTAAAAATTGGAATTTTTTCCCTATCACTAGTTGGCCAAGAATTGATATTTGAATTTTTTTGGAAATAGACTTTTAGTTGGGTTGATAAAGTTAAGTAATAAATAACAAGTTTATTTAATAAAAATGAGCCTTAAGAATTGTATTTGGGTTAAAAGATAATTAGGGGTTAAACGGGCTATTACTATTTAAAAAATATATAATAAAAAAATAAAAAAACAAAAATAAAAGAAATTTTCAAATTTTTTTGGCCCCCTAAGTAAGTGGGTCGTGGACGATTGTCTAGCATGCCCCTCCTCAGGGCCGGCTGTGAATAGATATGGGCATAAAAACCGGTTCGGGAACCGGTTTGGCCAAAAAAAACCGGAACCGGTTTGAGGCCCAAACCGGTTTCAACCCGGTCCGAACCACCGGTTCCCTACCGGTTTAACCTTCTTGGATTCAAACCGGTTTCAACCCAAACCGGTTCCAAATCGGTTTTCAAGCCGGTTTTTTTCAAACCGGTTTTAAACCCAGTTTTCAAACCGGTTACCGTTACCCAACGAAGAAAAGACTATGGTAAATGTTTAGTTTTAAAGATTTTTATTTACCCTTGTATGTTATTTAAATTTTATAAATGTTTTATATATTGTTTTAATGTTTAAATTGTTTAAATGTTTTAAATGTTATAAATTGTTAAAATGTTTAAATTGTTTATGAATGTTATAAATTATTTAAAATTTAAAATTGTTTATAAATGTTATAAATTTTTAAATGCTTAAATTGTTTATAAATGTTTATAAATAGTATATATATGTTTATAAATGTTTATAAATAGTATATATATATATTATAAATGTTTAAATTGTTTAAATGTTTTAAATGTTTTAAATGTTTATAAATGTTATAAATTGTTTAAATTATATAAATTGTTTTATGTTTTAATTAAAAGTTTAAAATTTTATTTGAATATAACAAAAATCCAACTTTTCAAAAAAAAAAAAAGAAAACCGGTTTGGGGCGAACCGGTTCCAAACCGACCCAAACCGGTTTGATAGAGTTGGGTTTGTAGCCTTTGAAACCGGTTCGAACCCGAACCGGTTTGGGGCCAAACCGGTTTTGACCAAGTTTGACCAAACCGGTTTTGACCAAGTTTGACCAAACCGGTTTCGGTTTGGAACCCGAACCGGTTTGAGCCCCCAAACCGGTTTGTACATGTCTAGCTGTGAACCCCATATAGGTTAATTCTTGAGTGAAGTTCGTATCTACGAAATATCCCATAAAATAAAAGCACATATAAATACGATGAAAGTGGCACTAGTTGCAACCTTATACAATGGCGTCTCAACCGGTCATGTAGGACCTAAGAATTAACTAAATAACTAATAAGATAACAAAAGTTTTGACTAATAAGATAACAAAAGTTTTGAATACATAAATATTTCTATAAAATCTTGAAACACATCAATCATTTATTACTGCATGTCTATGAATCGTAGGTACGTAAAAGTCACTATAAAATGATTAAAATTATATAAGATTAAAAGTAAATATTTTTTTAATCTTAAAAATATAATTATAAAGAATTTAAAACACCTTTAAGAAGGTATTTTAATAATAATTCAAAAATCAATTTTCACATTTTTTTACTGTTTCAATTTGCTTTATGTAATATACTAGATTAGTTAAAGCATGTTAAAGCTTTAAAGAGATCTTTAATCAAATTAAACAATAAATGTTGGACTGAAGCCGTTGCATCAAAAGAGATAGGCCATGTTGAAAAAAAATAGCAAAAATTATGTGAGACTTAACACTTGGATTAACATAAGAACTACTTTTGAAAGGAGAAGTGCCTAACCAAATCATCCATATTAACTTCTGGTTTCACAATCTAAATTGATTGTATGTATGTATAATTAGGCTATAAAATTAGAGACTTTATAACTTCTGAGGGGCCTTAGGCTCGTGCCTATTTAATTACGCTATAAAGTGTGAAGTCGGCTAGGATCGGTAAATATCCGAGCATGTTCTTGATGGAAGGATAAACAACCAAAACCAAAAGTCAAATCAATAACACGAACTATCAAAAATTGGTTTCATTGATAAAACCTAACGATTACAAGCTCGTTACAACATAAGAATCAAGACTCTTGGCAAGGGGAGATCGAGCATAATCTCCCCTCTCATCCGGCAGCCCTAGGCTCCGGGCAGACTCCTTCTCAAATCCTTAACTCTCTACACATTGAAACTGGTATATATAGGTCTCGGCCCATATTAGATGCGACTGGGCCATTCGTGCGATTGGACCATGCGTATGGTTCAATCGTACGACTGGACCATGCGTATGGTTCAATCGTACGACTGGACCATGCGTATGGTTCAATCGTACGACTGGACCATGCGTATGGTTCAATCGTACGACTGGACCATTCTTATGGTTCAATCGTGCGATTGGACCATTCTTATGGTTCAGTCTTACGAATGCCCCAATCACATCTCTCAGTCGCACGACTAGTCCATTTGCATGGCTCAGTCGTACGATTGAGTCTCATTCGCATATGCTCCTACGAATGAACCAGTTTCATGTGTTTACAACATATCAGGTGTATTACATTAAGCCTAGACTATTCGGCAAGTGACAAACACACTATATATGACTATATATGCTCCAACAAATTCCCCCTTGGACGTTGCTTGCGAATAGTAGATAACACCTCTTACAATCTTCAGTCAATCTTTGCTCTGGTTTCCAATAGAATCAAATGAAAAACCATATTAGCCAACGCTGTCGATCCGTCAGGTTGCTACAGTATCCCTGAAAATGAATTTAGGCATAACGGCTTTCGTTTACTTTGCAGAACACCATCACAGTAGCAAGATTCCCCATATGACTGATTTTTCCAGATAATGACATGAACAGTTTTCCATTGCTTTAATCTTCACACATTCTAACCTGATTAACATTAGCAACTGTAGAAATTACCCCTCACATTCAGCATATCCTAATATATAAACATTGTACTCTCCTGGCGTCTTCATACGGTGTATTGGGCAAAAGGTTGAAGGTTCCAATCCACAGCTGACAATATTAAACAAATCAGCATGAACGTAGATTCTTCATCAGAAACCTGCTCACATAATCACTTTCTGATTGCGTCTTCAATTTCTCTATACATGGATTCCCCCTAAGAATGAGAATCCTCTCTGTGTGGATAAATATAACTAGATTGGCCCATAAGTAGTCAGATGCTCCTGACTATCCCACAAAATCAGCACCGATTGCTGACATCTTCTCTTCTTTCTTTCGTGTTCCAAATACATTCACCTATTCTGAAAGTCCGACGAATAATGGGGTATACATCGAACTTATTTGACAAAAGAACCTCAGGGTGAATATGCTTTGCTCATCCTCAAATCTGTGCAAGAAGCAGTTCCAGACTTCTTTTTTTATACTGTCTAAACCTATTCTCCCCCTAAAATTTTAAAACCGTAATGGATTAGCGTTTTAGGATTTTAATAGGCAAAGAAATAAGACCAATTTTAATTAAACTACTTAAAATTAAGCAAATAAAATAAAAAATTGAAAAATAAAAGAAAATTTACGCGACACATCGGACTACACATGGTCATCTTCAGGAATGACCTCACTTTTCTTTTTAACGCCGTTGACCTCTAACAGATATAGAAAACGTGGTTTGTCAAAAGCCTTTGTATAGAGGTCAGCGCGTTGAAAATCTGTGTTTATTTTTACCACATCGATTAAGTTCTTTTCAAAGCAATGACGTATAAAGTGATATTTAATTCCGATGTGTTTGGTCTTGTGATGTTGGACCGGTTTTTAGTGACTGGAGTTGCAGCAGAGTTATCAACAAAGATAGGAGTAGAGAGAATTTCAAACCGTAATCCCGCATTTGCTGTTGAATCCATATGATTTGTGAATAGCAACTTGCAGCAGCAACGTATTCGGCTTCACAGGTTGACAATGCAACCGAGGTCTGCTTCTTACACTGCCAGGTTACTAATCTTCTCCCAAAGAACTGATACCCTGCTGATGTAGACTTGTAGTTCATCTTGCAGCCGCCATAATCCAAGTCGCTATACGTCGTAAGCTCAAAGTCATTATCATGAGGATATCACAACCCAAGTTTAGGTGTACCCTTCAGATAACGAAAAATCCTTTTGACCCAATAAGATGGTTCACCTTAGCTTTGCATGATATCGTGAACATAAACATGTAGCATACATGATATCAGGTCGTGAGGCAGTGAGATACATGAGAGATCCAATCATCCCTCGGTACATAGTAGCATCTATCAGATCACCATTCTTGTCGGGTGCTACATCATGGTTTGTAGCAAGTGGAGTTCCAACTGTAGAAGCATTCTCCATGTCAAACCGACTGAGAATATCACCCACATACTTGGTCTGATGTAGGAAAATCCCATTTGGTGTCTGATCCATCTATAACCCGAGAAAGAACTTCATCTCTCCCATTGCACTCATCTCAAACTCCGCCTTCATTACTGCTTCAAACTCTTTACATAATTCTTCGTTCTTGGAACCGAAGATTATATCATCAACATAGATTTGTACCAGCAGTAAATCCCCATCTTTTTCCTTGATAAACAATGTACAGTCAATGACTCCCCTATGAAAACCGTGTTTCACAAATGAGTCAAGAGTTTCTCATACTAGGCCCTCGGAGCTTGATGAAGCCCGTATAGCGCCTTGTCGAGTTTGTAAACTCTGTCCCAATGATATGGATCCTCAAATCCCTTGGGTTGACTGACATACACTGTTTCTCGAATCTCACCATGAAGGAACGCACTCTTCACATCTAGTTGATAAACTTTGATCTTCATATAAGATGCATAGGCAAGGAAGATGTGGATTGCTTCCATTCTTGCCACGGGTGCAAACACTTCATTGTAGTCAATACCCTCAACTTGTCGAAATCCCTGAACAACAAGCCGAGCCTTGTTTCTGATGATCACTCCTTGATCATCTTTCTTGCATTTCAAGACCCATTTGGTGCCAATGACCTTAGCACCTTTAGGTCTATCCACTAGAGTCCATACACCCAACTTCTTGAACTGAAGAAGTTCTTCTTGCATGGCACTCACCCATGCCTCATCATTCAGGGCTTCACTAACATACTTTGGCTCAAACTGAGACACAAAGCAACGATAGGCACCGTTGTGAAGGTATACCTTTTCCATCACAGAGGCATAATCAGCTGAGTACAACTGATTTCTAGTCTGAACTCCTGATCTCACATCTCCAATGACAATATCCAAAGGATGATAGACATTTAGACGTGAGCCAGGAGTTGTTGGAACAACCACCTCAGAATCAAGATTGTGAACATTTGGTTCTGGATCTGAGGCAATAGGAGTCTGAGGTTCAGAAGGCTCAGAAGCATCACTGTCAGATGCTTGTGGACTTGTGGTAGTCGGAACCTGTTTATCCTGGTTGTTTTGATCATTCTCCATATTTTTTTCATCAAAGGAAGAGTCACTCACATCAAGTGCTCCCCCTGAGTTGGTAGATGATTGACTTTGTGAACCGGATGGTGTTGAGTCTTGAGACGGTGTGTTCAAGACACCGTATATCATCTTGTTTGCCAACTCGTCTTCGGATGTGGAGAGAGGTATGTTGAAGGACTTGAAGAATCCATTATAGTCAAAGAAGTAAGCAGGCCCTTTTCTAGCAGGCGGTGTGGTGTATCTCTGAACATCAACATTACACCACATCTCTACTTGACCCGTTGAGTTGTTATAAACTCTCTTGTTTGATATGTTGTATCCTAGAAAGATCCCTTCATCAACCTTCTCGCTGAATTGTCCCTCCTGAGTCTTCTTCAGCAGGGTGCACGGAGCGCCAACGGCTCGAGATACTCTAAGTTAGGTTTACGTCGTTGTAGTAACTCGTAGCACGTTTTTCCATGGCGTTTAACTACCAGAACTCGATTGAGCGTATAACATGCATTTGCAACCGCCTCATTCCAGAATTGAATAGGTAGTTTCGAGTCTGCTAGCATAGTCCGTGCGGTCTCTATCAAGCTGCAATTCTTTTGTTCAGCAACATCGTTCATGTTGGAGCATATATAGTCATATATAGTGTGTCCGTCGCTTGTCGAATAGGCTAGGCTTAATGTTATACACCTGATATGTTGTAAACACATGAAACTGGGTCATTCGCAGGAGCATATGCGAATGAGACTCAGTCGTACGACTGAGCCATGCTAATGGACCAGTCATGCGACTGAGAGATGCGATTGGGACATTCGTAAGACTGAACCATAAGTATGGTCCAGTCATACGATTGAACCATACACATGGTCCAGTCGTACGATTGAACCATACGCATGGTCCAATCGCACGAATGGGCCCAGTCACATCTAATATAGGCCGAGGCCTATATATACCAGTTTCAATGTGTAGAGAGATTAAGGGTTTGAGAGAGTGTGTGCCCGTGAGCCAAGGGTTGTCGGATGAGAGGGGAGATCATGCTCGATCTTCCCCTTGCCAAGTGTCTTGATTCTTATGTTGTAACGACCTTGTAATCGTTAGGTTTTATCAATGAAACCATTCAATTATAGTTTGTATTATTGTTTGACTTTTTGTTTGTGCTGTTGTTTATCCTTCCGTCAAGAACATGCTCGGATGTTTATCGATCCAAAAACCGACTTCACAGTTCATTTAAGAAGTGTAGGCAGAGTAAATTGATGCACAATTCCTTTTTCCTTGTAGTAGGCCTCCATCCACTGATTCTTGAACTCGGTTCCGTTGTCTGAGCGCACTTGTCGTACTTTCAGCTTGCATAGGGATTCCAGTGTAGTTACTAATTCCTTTAAGGATTCAAATGTTTCTGATTTGGACTTCAGAAACATTACCCAAGAGAATCTTAAGTAGTCATCAGTAACTACGTAGCAGTACAAGTCACCTGCGATGCTTCTTATACTGGCTGGACCAAACAGATCCATGTGAAGAAGCTCAAGAGGTAGTTCTATGGAATGAACATTCTTTTCCTTATGAGACTTCTTTGTCTATTTGCCCTTCTTGCACGCAACACAGAAATCCGGGAGTTGGAAGTTTTTGACGTTCACTCCCCTCACTAGATCATTCTGGATCAAGTGATTCATCTTCCTTGGATTTATGTGTCCCATTCTTCTATGCCAGGAGATGGAATCCTTCTCAGTAGCTTTGGACAAGAAGCACTAAACTTCACGATCCATTGTGGAGGCCTTTGAATGATCCAAGACATAAAGATCATTATATCTTGAAGCTGACATTAGGATTTGGTCCTCCGGGATCACGTAGTCCTTCTTCAGAACGTAGCACTTCTTGTTGTCAAAGACTACTTTGAAGCCTTTATCACATATTTGAGAAACAGAAAGTAAGTTATTTTGTAACTGTTGGACATAGTTTACCTTGTCAAACTTAACTTTCTGATTTCCCACTTCCACTTGGGCGGTGATGTACTCGCCTTTGTTTCCAGCAAATGAAACATGCCCTCCTTTGATTTGTTTGATGTTTGATAAGAGAGCTTTGTTCCCCGTCATGTGCCTGGATGCTCCGCTATCTACAATCCACGTGTTAGTCTCAGCACTATAGCGAACACCCTGCATATTCAGTGAAAACATTAGTTCATGTTAGGAACCCAAGCCTTCACTGGCTTGGGTTTCCCCGAGGCATCACACAACATAAACTCAACCCATTGACCATTTGAGGTTGAGGGAAGCTAAGATGTCTGTTTGTTCTCATTTTCAGACACTGAGGCAGATTTTTCTTTCCATAGACCAGCTTTGTGTAAGGCCTGTTTGTGATAAACAGACGACTGGCTGATGGGTTGAACTTTGGATTCACTAGCCCTTTTAGGAGGCGTCACTGAGTTCCTCTTAAAATATCTAGTTTTAGATGCAGGAAGTTCATCTTTCCTCCTAGGTGTCTGATAATAAGGACAATTAGACGCAATGTGACCATACTCTCCACAATTGTAGCAAGATCTGCTTTCAAATTTACGGTTTATTTGTTTTTGTGGAGATGTAGGTGTCACACGGATGACCTTATTTTGTTTAGATTAAGACACTTCTTTGTTAGATGTATGGTCGGGTTTTACAAACTTAACTGCTTTACCTGGTTTTACATCTTTTGTTTCTTGTTTACCTGGACTTTGACATGATACTCATGATTGATTAGGTTTAATAATCTTTTTGGGTTCTGATTTGACTTTGTTTGAACCTGACTTTAAATTAACCTTTTCAAACTCTTTTACCAGGTTAACACAAGGCATCTTTCCTTTTGCCTTTGAAGTGGACTCCTTTTGTTTAGTCCCAGATTCAATTGATTTACTTGTGGAATCTGGGTCACCAACAAGAGGAGTGGTCACCATATGATCCTTGATGGGGTTATTATTAATTGGTTTACTTTTGGTGTTCATCAAGGTCTCAGGTGGTGGCGGAACCACTTTGTATCCCAATCCCTCCCCGTTGTTTCTTTCTCTCACTAAGTGTTGGACAATATGAGATGAGCTTGTCCAACTGTGCAGTTTTTGTTTTAAGGAGTTGACTTCTACTTCTAAAACTGCTTTCTGCTTCTTAATGTCCTCTAGGGAGTTAAGATAGTACCTAATGTCATTAGCTTGGTTAAAGGCAACTACTTCTGTTTCCCTAAGCTGTTTGTTCAAAAGGTCTATCTTTTCCTTGTAACTGTGCTTATTTTGTTTTAAAACTCTATTAGCTTCAGTGTACAGTTCCAAATCCTTTACTAAGTATCATTATGATCTAATAACCTAGAAAATTTTAAATCTATGCTTTCTCTAAATTTATTAGAATCAAAACAAGCATGATTATTAAACAATTGGTCAGTAGTACTTACCTGAGATGTTGAAGAGGAATCAGCCATGTGTGTAGAATCTGTTGTCTCTGGTTCTGGTGATTCTGACGTTGATGTAGATTTTTCTTCTTCAGGCAGGTGGTTGACCACAGGTGCAGTGTCTTCAGAATTAGACATCGCAAGCTCTACTGCTATGTCTCCCTCACTGGAGGAACCGTCATCTATGTCCTCCACACTAGGTATGTTGGACTCTCCCGATGAGATGAACCGAAAGCTCCAGTCCTGTCCTTCATCATTGTTAGCAGTCAAGGATTTAGGGTCCTTGCTTGATGAAGTAGAACTACCAGATGTGGCTTTGTCCTGACGGTTAAAGGACGAGATAGGATTGCCATTACCAGTCTTCTTTGGCTTCACACACTCCCGTTTGAAGTGCCCCTTCTCACCACAGTTGAAACAGGTTACCTTTGACTTGTCGAAGCCAAAGGTCGTGTCCTTGGTTGCAACCAAGTTCTGTCCGGTCTTCTTGACAAACTTTTTAGCTCGTCGGACAGCACTTGCCAAGGCCCACATTATATCCATCCGTTCCAACTCCATCTCATCCACCTTTTCATAGTCCTCACTGCTAGGTGGCAATTTCCTATCTTTCTAGCAATTAGTCCATCATAAGAGTGGACTACAGTAGCTAAGAGGTCCATGTGTTCTCTGGCCACCTCAATAGTCACGTTACCGAAGTTATCGGTTTTCAATTTTGCTGCATTGGCTTCTAGTATAATATACTGGGTACCAGACGACCCTGACGTTTCGGACCCTGAAGTAGATGCTTGTGCTGGACTTGCTGAGCTTGAGACGAAGGCAGTCTGCAGTGGTGCTCCAGATGTCTTGGCATGAGGAGTTGCATTGTAAAGTGCCAGATTCTGATCATAGTTTGCCTTTTGGGCTCTATACTTCATCCTAAGCTCCTCCTCTCTCAGTTTCAGAATGAAGTCATTTATATCTAACTTCGATAGCATCCCATTCTGTTTGAGATTTGAAACGAAAGAAGCACATTTTTCTGGTAATCCATCTGCAAAGTTGGAAACCTTATCCTCCATCGCCATAGTTACTCCATGAGTGTGCATCTCACTCATCAAGTGGTAGAATCTATTGATCACATCATCCAGGCTTTCCTTTCCCATTGAAGAGAAGTTGTCAAACTCCTTCAAAGCTTTGGCCTTAATGGCCTTGAGTGAGGCATTTCTGTCATACCTCTTCTCCAACGCATGTGACATCCGTCACCGCAAGGTCCGTCGATTAACGTGATTATCTGTTAACTTTTCTTTGATTATCATTCCTCATCTTTATTAACTTCTTGTGTGGATATCATACTTGCTTTATAATCTTTGAGCTTGTGTTACCTTCGTGAACGTGTGCTATGCTTAAAACTTTTACCAATTTCATCACCATTATCACTAAATATATCATTTTTATTTAAAATCTTTGTCATTAATAAAATCATTTTTAAGTTCCAATTATCATTAAATACATTTTTAACATTAATATAACAAACACTTTTAAAGTCTTTTTCAACCGAAACAAACTTTGGGAACTCGGGGGTTAAGTGCAGGAACTAAAATTGACATTTTGCAAACTTGGGATGGGTATAAAAACCCCATTTTCCAGCCCAAACTTCATCTTCTTCATTCTTCTTCTTCACTTTCATCTCCTTCCTTGCACCAAAACTGCCCCATTTTGTCTCGTTTTCGTCGTCTAGACTTCATCTACAACCTAGTCTACTCCATCCTTGCAGGTAGACAACCTTGGTTGTCCTTTTCTTGCTTGTTTACTGCTGTCCATTTCTAGGGTTTCGGGTGTTCGGGTCAACCCGAACACAAGAGGTCGTGTGGGTGTGTGTGATGTCTTTCTGCGTGTGCTTCTTGTTTGTGTGTGTATGTAGTGTGTTACTGGAAGTCCTTGTGGTGTAAAACTCGTGCATGGAGCAGCCGGAGGCTGCTCTACACTTCATCAGTCGCGAACCTGCAGTTCAGGCGACTGGGTCTGTCATGCGACTGAGCCATGTGACTGGGTGAGTCATGCGACTGTGCCATTCGGGTGACTGAGTTGTGAGACTGGGGATGTCATGCGACTGATTCGTGCGATCGAATGAATGTGTGCGATTGAGTCAATGCAGATGAATGTGTGCGATTGAGTCAATGCGGATGAATGTTGTGTGCAGTTGAGTCATGCGACCGAATGAATGTATGCGATTGTGCGTGCATCGCACGACTGAAGGCCAATCGTACGATTGAAGGTTTAGTCGTACGAATGAAGCTGATTCGTACGAATGAAGGTTGATTCGTGCGTATGGAGGTTAAGTCGTGCGATTGGGTGTTATGTGGTACGACTGAATGCCAGTCGTGCGAATGAAGGTTCAATCGTACGAATGAAGCTGATTCGTACGATTGAGGGTTGATTTGTACGAATGGAGTGTTGAGTCGAGCGTCTGGTCCTATCGTGTGATTGATGATGCTGTGTGTGTGAATTTCCTTCTTTATTGTCGTGTGATGATAAGGTAACATCAACACAAATGTCATTGCTCGACCACAAAGATTAAAGTCAACGCTATCAAGGCCACAAATACTATTCCAAATCAAATCAACCTAACATTTTACAATTATCAACAACTGATTTGTGACTACTAATATTTAACAAATACTTTTCCTATAATAATGGATCTTTTACACAATATCACCAGCAATGGCAACGATTTCTAGTACTTGGATCTACATAAGATCTAATACGTGTGTCAGCTTGTGTGTGTTACCCGCGATCGAACCGATACAACCCGAACCGACTGAACATTACTATTTGCTACATACATATCATTAATGCTTAACAATAACTGTCACTAGGTGTTTGACCGTTCTTTGCATACAACTGTTGGGAACCCTGATCATTCATACCTACCACTTAACTAGTGAGTTTCGTGGCCCCTTTTTATGCTTATACAACTTTACAATCATTACAAACATAGGGTAAAAGTATGCCTACTCGTTTTCTATGTTGTACAACTTACATACAATTTACATACTTGGAATCAACGTGCTACTGTTTTGTGAGTACTTATCTGATACATGCTTGAGTCTGCTGTGTGGTTCTTTCTTACAACCATTTAATTCCAGTGTGGAACCGACGGATAGGTATTGGTAGTACTACTGGGTTGAACCCCCACCCTCGTTGTTGGTATACTAGTTAGTACCAATAGTCGCCAGGAACGGGCCTTGGGTGAATATATTCCGACAAGATTCTTTGTGTACGTCGTTAGGTTTGGTTGTAAAGCTCATGTCATGTGATTTTTCTTACTTATAACTGTATTCACAGTATTCCGCCACAACTTTTATACAACATCAATTACTTATTTACATTTAAACCTGCGAGCTCACCAATAATTTTGTTGACCATTTTGAGCATATCTTTTCAGGTGATCATGCTAATTGAATATCTAGGTGTGCTGCCTTAGTGGAGACCCTAGGATGCATTTTGAGACTAAACATTGTCTTTTGGAAAACATTGTTGTAGTTTCTTTAAACAACATTATACTTTTGTAACTTGTTCGGGTTGTGGGAATAGCATACAATGTTATCATCTTTGTTTATGTGAATCACGTATCATGTTATGCTTATGGCTATGTTGTCGTGAATATTGACTAAACACGACACAAGTCCCCTTGTTGTCGGGTGTTGTAATGAAACGCTTGTCATCATTTATTATATTGCATCTCTATCGCTTACCAGGTGTTATGACGATCCCGTCTCGTTACATCCCCGTGTTTCCGCTTTTAGCGGGGGTGTGACAGACTGGTATCAGAGCCATTGGTTATAGAGAATTAGGCAATTCACTTGACCTAGACTATAACCTAGGAACCTTCATTTGTCTCCAATCGCACATTCCATACGCACGACTGAATCTAATCGCACAATTGAATTCATTCGCACCTCTCATTCGCATGACTGAGTCATCCGCATTGGCCATCCGCATTTGTCCAATTGCACGATTGACTCATCCGCATTAGTCCAATTGCACGAGTGACTCATTCGCACAAGTAAATCAGTTGAGTTCTAAAGTTCAAAGTTAAAGAGATGGAAGATCAATTCTCTGCATTTATTGCTGGTAGGGACTCACGGATCCAGAACCTTTTGCTTCTGGAAAATGAGATTGGGAATCATAATAAACACCTAAACTTATAACGTTAGATGATTACCCACAATGAAAGCAGAGATTCGAGATCTATCTCAATGAAGTTGATCCCAACCTTTGGGAATCTATTGAGATAGGTTATAGTATGCCAGTTGGTGCTGATGGTGTTAAATTAACATTGGGAGGTATGACTGATAGCCAGAAGGGAAAATACAATGATGAAAAGAAGGTGTATGCCCTGTTGACTCAGTAACATCAAGTATAGACCAAGAACCGATTCTACAGTATCGTACAGAGACAGATGCAAATGGACACACTGATGAACATCAATCGCACGATTGATGAAATGGGCGAATGACTCAATCACACGAATGAACCATGCGTATGATTTTAGTCACACGACTGGTTCAACCGCATAGAACAACATATGACTCAGCTAAGTCGCAGGCTCATTCGCACGACTAAGACTCAGTTGCACTGTCCATTCGCACGACAGAACAGAATGATTCAAGTCCACTAAATTCAAATGTCATTCGCTTACACAAACTCTAATGTTTATTTATCTTGTGTAACAGAAATATGGCGAGTAGATGGACTATGAGCACAAAGCATAACCTCTGTACGCATCTTGATGTCACCTCCCGGAATGCTTCTGATTTTGCTGGGGTTATTGCCTTCCTATGGAGATCGAGGATCTTCAAGGCCATATCTACCCCATGCACACCATACGATCGATTCAGCAGGCTTTTTGGGAAAACGTTGTAGTAGACAGGTCTGCTGAACCGCATCGTATTCGGAGTTCCATATTTGGTGAAGAGATTGAGATCAGCAAGGAAGATCTGAGGAGGGTGTTAGAGTTGGGAGATGATGATGACTGCCCAACCAGACTGCATCACTAATAGTTCGAGGTTGTTTCCTTCGGGCTAAGTACGCTAGGGATATAAACGCAGGTGTGCTCAGCAAGAGCAACCTGTGCCCCCAATTCAAGTATTTAGCCCATGTGCTGCTCAAGTGCATAGCCGCGAGGAAGGGAGGCTTTGATGAGATGTCAGACTAAATCCAGAATGCTTACGTAGCTCTGGTACTGAACAATCTGTTCAGTTTCTCACGTATGATCTTCATTTACTGGGTCAAGAATATAAAGGCCAAACGCAAGGAAGGCTTCTGCATGTACCCCCGATTCCTTCAGATGATCATAGACTAGAAGCTTCCTTTGCTGCCTAAGGAGAGTGAGGATGTAGTTACACTAGAGGTGATGGATGACACCACCCTCGGGAGGATGAAGGTATAGCGGGGCAAGCAGGTGAATCCCCCGGTAAGGAGATTGTTTGGGCATCTGGCCTAGGAGGATTATGTGGCGCTAGCTAGGAGGAAGTGGCGTCACGATGACAGTGACTCAGATTCTGAGCCTATTGCTCTACCCTCTGATGATCTGACGATGATGACCACAGTGATAGTTAAGGAGGTGAGGGTCCGGGTGGATCCGAGCCGGCTCCAATCCACCCTAACTTCCACCTAGATGATGAGGAGGAGTCAGACGAGGAGCCAGTGGTACGGACGGTGGGAAGCTGGTCGTAGCCACTGAGAGAGGGCTTAGGGCGGTTGGTGGATGCCAGGGTGAGTCTAGGGATGCTGTTACTGCTGATACTGATCCATCTTACACCCTGGACCAGCCATCAGCCAAGGGGGAGCCTCTATCTCTAAGGGCTCCAAGAAGAAGAGGATGGCTTCCCTTATGGCAAAAAGGGTAAGAGGCCTAGATTACTTTGACCCCATCCACTACCACTACCATAGCCACCACTACTGCCACAACCACCACCACATCTACCACATCCACCACAGCTACCACCACCACTACCACACCTCCTACCACTACTACCACACTCCTAACCACCACTACTATAACCACCCATTCACCATCCACTCTTATCCCACCACCCATATTCACCACATCCACCACTACCACCACCAGCCACCAAGCAGGTCCATCAACCCACACTACCTTCACCACAGGACCCACTCGGTAGAGGAACAGCTACTAGCAGCACTAAACCGGATGGTGCTTAAGCTGTCAGCTGCTGATGAGCAAAGAGCAACACAGCTAAGTCAGCTTGTGGAGCTCAATGCTGCTCAAGCACAACATATTTCCCAACTCCAGAAGTAGAATGATCAATCAGTTAAGAGGATTGAGGAGTTGGAGGCAAAGAGTAAGATGATCATGCTCAAACTGAAAGGATCAAAAGATGAGCCTCTGAAGATAAGGAAGGTGATAGAGGATGGTGGTGGTGATGATGATGATGATGATGATGGTGAAGATGATGAGTCTGATGACAAAGATGACAATGTTGATGAAGGGTCAAAGGAAAGAAGAGAGGGGATGACGATGAAAAAGGTGATCCAGCTGCATCAGCCTCAGCTCAAGGTTAAGAAAGAAGGACAAAGAAAGCACAAGACCAAGGAGCATCGTCCTCAACCCCTGTTGTTGAAGAGTTGACTGATAAAGACAAAAAAATGACTAGATGTTATGTATTGAAAACTTTTGTACTTGAATCTTGTATTACAGTTTTGTAATTAATGTTTATATATATTTAATGTTTTAAATGTCTTGATTAATTACTAATGGTTGACGTGTTACATGTTTAAATCAAGTAGATCAAACACTCAGCAAGATGAATATGATATTGCTCCCCTTCAGCATATCAAGCCTCAACTCACAATGATTCTTGATTTGTAAGGGATTGTCAGAAGGTCGGTGAGCTACACTCCCGAAGAAGTAGAAATCACACATGACTTGACTGATGAGCAACTTGCAGAGATGTTCAGGCTAAATCCAGATGAGATTGTGAAAGATGCACTACTATTTGATGTGACAAGTAACGATGAGCTAAACGACGTAGATGAAATAGAGATTGAGGATGTCACAGCTGAGCACTATCCAGAGTACACTGACCGAGAGGGCAATGTGATCCCCAACTTGCTCTCGACAGTGCTACATTCGACAAACTGGATGAGATGGAAAAAGAGACAGAGAAAAATGAAAGCCAAGCCCAAGCCTCGGACGCTGATGTTGATATAAAGAAGGCTGAATGGGCAGCTTGTTTTGCTGAGATACGAGCCCAACGCATGCTCAAAAGCCAATGCCTACACCAAGCTCTACAAGTTAAGAAACCTCTAAAGGTGTTGGGCAAGATTATTGCGTGGGCGTATTTTGAGGATCTTAATGTTTATGCAGTTAAGAGGGAGAAGGGAATAGAGTACTTCATATTCCCACATGATCTGAAGGCTCTCCCTGGTTTTAAGCTCAACCAGCTGGCACACTTAAACTTGCTATATGTTGATCCTAGAAAATGTTAGGCTGGTTTGAGGCTGCACTAAAGAAGGAATACCACACCAGATGGGTAAACTTCAGACCTCAACAACCGAAGAGGTACATCCGAAGGTCTGAAGTGGATCCATTTCTGGAAATCCTGAGGGGTGCTGAAGTGGAGTCCTCCGCGCACAATGTCCAAGATTCCCTTAAGGGAAATGTCACATGACTTCACTCCACACTTCCAATGGTGGTATTATGATTGATGAACAGGCGAAACGGTCATAGTTCTACAGAGAGAGAGCAAAATGGAAACTATCTGGGTGTTCGACCCTATGTGGCTAACCAACTTGTCTGCAGACGATGTCTATACATTATACAAGTGGCCACTATTCTATGACGCGCAAGATACAGTACAAGCCCTCTAGTTCCAGAACATTATACGACTCTATTTTGCGTTTGAGATACATGTAGGAGTTACTAGAGAGGAGAAGCACAAGAGATTTGAGGAGTTAATGAAGAATGTCAGACACTAATGTAAACTAGGTCCAAGGGGGAGTTTGTTGATACATATGTACCTAGTTTAGGAGCTTAATGTAAAATGTCTGTCATGTCTTACATATATGTAATGAATGAGTTGAATGAAATACAATATGTGATTGATGCTTATAATGTTTAATGTTTCATTTTTTATTATGTAATAAAGCATATTGAACTAACTATATAGGTTTGAGGTTATTGTACATAGCTCTTAGTCAATAATGATTGAGAAACATGTTCAAACTTAATCATATGAAGTCTTCATGCAAATGGACCATGCTAATGGACCATACGCATGAATACTTCATGCTAATAGACCAGTTGCACGACTGAACCAGGAGACTGGATCAGTCGCACGATTGAGACATAAGATTGGTTCAGTCGCACGATTGAATCTTTAGTTATGCGTATGAATCAATTGCATGATTTAGTCGTACGATTGACAAACCCTAACCTATAAATACCACCTAATTCGTGGAAAAACATAACACTTGAAGAATTTCGACTCATATTCGTACCTAGCTGTCTAGAGACTATAGAGAACCTGTTCCAACTTCATAGTTCGCAGTTGATCTTGTTCTAATCATTCTTAACGTTTCTTTAATCGTTAGATTGATCTGAACTGTGTTCTCACTGATTGGATCATCAATCAAATAGGATTCCGCACTATTGATCTGGTTTCACGCATTATCAGTTAGTCCTCCGTACGTATACGGTCCTAACATTTATTTACTCATGTATCATTTTAAGTATGGTCCACCCGGTAACACACGGGTCACTAACCTAGTAAGATATACATGAGATGCGGAACAAGTAAATTACAATGCAAAGGTTATCTTACTAGTTTGGTAAATGGAAATAAAATGTAAACAATTTCGAAAAAAGGCACATATTATATTAATAAATAAGTCTAATAAAAATATAAAATTTGAAAGAAAGATATGGTGTTAAGACAAAGACTAAATAAAGTAAAACATATGTTCATGAAGATTCAAATACTTTTTTGTAGACAATGTTAGAAGTTTAATTTGTGACTTGTTTGCGTTTATCTAAAATTAGTAAAATCAATTAATACTTTTTATATATATGTCCAAGGTTATGGTAGGAAAAAATATGTAGGTTATAATTAAAAAAATTAAATCTTTAAAAATTATGAATATATTAAAATGTTTTTAAGTTTTGAGAAAACTAAGAAAATCATCATCCATCAATCACATAAATTCTAATAAATTTATTATTTTTATTAGTAAAGAGTATATTTGTAAAATTAGTATCCCATTATTTTTGGTAGGTAGTTAGTTATTTTAATTCAAATCCCTATATTTTCTACTTTCAATTTCAATTAATATATTAAATTCTTTTTTGAACAAATGCATATTATAATTTCTTATATAAAAGTTCCATACCACAATTAAATTCAACATTTCAATTTCAAAATATCATATTGGCATGGATGCACATATGACGATTTGGGATGAAAAATTCAAAAATGCATATTATTCATGATATTTAAAACAACGTCAATATTGTTATGAGAAAGACTAGGAATACCACCACCCTTTCCTCTAGCAAGAGTACATTCAATTGATTTAGCACCTGAGAAACCCAAATTACCATCAATTTTTGAGTATCGGAAATAATGGTATTTTACGACCTTAAGGAAGATGAAAAAGCAACCCCTTTGCTTAAACTACATTTGAGGTTAACTAATTCGTCATCTAATACCTCAATTTTCGTAAGTATAAGTAGATGCATATGTTTTCTAGAGATGTTTTGGAACAAGCCAGTTCTAAATACATATGCTAGGTTACGTATATGTAACTACGAGTTACATATTTAAAATTATGTGTTATGCATACGTAATTATATTGATTTGCATATGCATTAATTGAGTTACGTATGCATAACCATAGTTTACTTATATGTAACTGTAGTTACGTATGTATATGTATACTGATACCAGCTAGATATATGAAACTATAATTTAGTCCATGATTATGTTTTTTTGATTCTATTTTTTTGGGTTTTTCGTTGTATTACATATCTAACTAGTGCTAGTTAGATTTATGCATGTTTAAAAATACATCACCATATATGATAAACATGTTTATATATACGTAAACATATCTGTGAACATGTTTACATATATGTAAGCATATAAATAATTACTGATATCTACAAAATAAAATTACTATCATTGTTCGAGTATGGTTAAATATTATGTTTGGTTTTTAATAAACATGTTTAATTTTAAATAAAAGTTATGTTGTTTTTAATTTTGAAGAGATATAAATAGATAATTAAAGGATGTTGGTTATTTCTAAATATAAACTTACAATCTACCTAATATACCATTAAATCATTTAATTAAATCAATTATCTATTAAATTTTTACAAGTTTATCATTGATTGATATCATTGATTAATGGTTTAAAAGTAGTTTTTTTGGTTTTATTATAAGTGAATATTTTCTTAGGAACCCTCCCCTATAAAAATATTTTTAAAATAAATATGATGAAGATATGTGGTAAAGTGTACGTGACGTGTAGATGCACAACTTAGTTAGACGTCATGTGAATAAGAGTTATTATTTTATTATATGTTATAAATTATAAATTCAAACAAGTCAAAACGCTAACAACTTAATAAATATATAATTATGCACAGATCAAAATCAAACTGTGTATAAAAGAAAATAATGAGAGAACCATAATGAAGACATTCTCGAATCATTTCATACATAAGTTCAACGTGTGATACATAGACATACGAATTTTATGATTGATTAGTTTCAATTTAAAAATGAAATAAAAGTTGTGGCAAAAAATGGAAAAAATAGAGTAGAGTTATCAATTGATGCGGTGTATAAATATGTTTTGGCTCTTTATGATTGAATTGTTTCTTGATTATACACTTGAATATGATGAAATGAATTCAGATTTGAGAGGATCTTGAACAATACATATGAACGAATGTAGATGTATGTACATACTCCGACACATATATATATGATCAAGTTTATTGTCATTAGATCAAGTTTACTTCTTGCTACTCTAAACCTTTATACATACATAACTTTTACATATTGACACAAGAGCATATATAACTTCAAGTTTGAATTTGCATTTTATTTCTTTAATTATCTTTTTTATTTCATTTTTTATTTTAGTTTATTATTATCTTTAATTGTTAGGTTGGGCTTCTTTCATTGTTAGTCATTTTTGTTGATTTATAAAATATAAAAACGCTATTATTTGAACATTTGGTTCAATCTACCGTTTTTTATTGTCAGATCGTTGAGCCATCGGATTGTTTTCGTTACTGCATTATTTGGTATTAGAGCTTTTGGTTTGTCAAATGGCTCGACATGAAGGCGGATGTTTTTTTGTTCGAAGAGTCGCCGGCCGAGGCATCGACAAGAACATTGGTGGTTCATGTGCTCGTGGAGATGGATTCAACCATGACTGTAGATCTGCTGGACGAGGCAACGATATCAGGAACAGAGATCCATGGGATTTTAAGATAAAACAACTCGAGCGGGTTCTTTGAAAACGTTTCATGGGATTTTGGCCTCCCACATACGAAAACGTTTTGAGAACTTCTTTAGCATATTGAGGTTGACTTAATGTAATTCCAGCTGAGTTTTGCTGTACCTCTACCCCAAGGAAATACTTCATTTAACTTGCCTAGATCCATCATTTCAAATTCATTTTGCATTGATCTCTAAAAAATGCTCACACATTATAGGATCATTTCCTGCATATAAATAGTCATCAACATAAAGACTTACAATAATAATATTATTTTGGACCTTCTTTATGAATAATGTGTGATCATATTTGCTCTTCTTGAAGCCCTCTCGTCTAAAGTACCTGTTCAAGTTTTGTTAGACGGAGGTAGTACCCACTGTTTTATGCAGACCCGCATGGCTGCATACTTGAATCTGCAGATCGAAGCTATTACTCCCTTCTCGGTCCTTGAATTCTTGGTAATGCCTTTCGGCCTTACCAATACTCCATCAACCTTCCAACGCCTTATGAATGACATCTTCCGCCCATTTCTTCATAATTTTATTCTCGTTTTCTTTGACGACATTCTCCATCTACAGTCCCACTTGGTCGGCTCATTTATCTCATGTTCGAAGTGTTCTTCAAACTCTTCTTGATAATAAACTGGTTGCCAAGTGTTCCAAATGTTTCTTTGGTCAAACCAAGATGGCCTATTTAGGCCACTTGATCTGTAGCGAAGGGGTGGCGGTTGATCCATTCAAAATTGACAGTATTCAACGTTGGCCACCCCTCTAACTGATTTGTTAAGAAAAGATTCATTTGTGGGGACTCCCAAAGCAGACGACGCATTTGCTACTCTCAAACACATGCTCAGTTCTACTCCCTTTCTTCGCCTTCCAGATTTTACCAAACCATTTACAATTGAAACATATGCGTCCAGTTCTGGCATTGGTGCTATTTTGTCACAATATAAGCATCCCATATCCTTTGCAACCAAAAATTAAGCGCTTGAATGTAACAAGCCTCAACATATCAGCACGAGACGTTCCTTGTAACACAAGCCATTGCTAAATGATGCCAATATTCACTTGGGCAACGTTTTATGGTAATTACCAATCAACAGTCCTTACGAACCTTTGCGACCAGGTGATTCAAACACCTGATCGACATAAATGGTCGGGTAAATTACTTGGGCATGATTTTGATGTTGTTTATCGCCCAGGTAAACAAAACAGTGCTGCTAATGCTCTTTCTCGTGTTCACATGCTTTTCCTATTTGCCATTTCCAACCAAGAACTCTCTTTTTTACCCGACTTACGTTGTGCTCTCCAACCCGATCCTAATTTACTCAACATTTGTCACTCTTTCTCATGATCCAACTCAATTTCCTGGCTACATTTTTCGTGATGACTTGCTGTTCTATCTGGTAATTGGAATGAAAATGTTCAAATTGAGGAGAAAGTGGGTCTGATTGTATAAGAACTCAGAATTGAGGTGGGAAACAAATTACAAAGAAGGAGATGAGAATGATTGAGTCATAAGATCTAACATATTTTCTTTCTCCTCATGTTCATGCAATATATTACTTAAATAAAGGGGTAACCTATGTCTGTTAGGATTTGGCTGACGTGGCTCCCATGTGGTACTGAAACTTCTTTGACAAGATTCTATTTCTTTTACTTTTCTTTGAACCTAGCTCCCATCTGGTTTATGAATCCTATTCAGTTCATTGCTACTAGTGGATTGATCCATTGGGTTCATGACAATACCGCCCCCATTAGAAACCACCTTGTCCGCAAGAGGAAAATGAGGAAATTGCTCCTCGAGCTGAGTATGATCCTCCAATGTGGCTACGTCTAAAGGAAGTCCAGCCCAATGGATAACACTTTGACGAACCAATTGATTACCTTTATAGACGGTCCGGGTTTGCAACAGTTGTTGTGGTTGAAGAATAATAGTAGAAGTGAAATCCACGAGATGTAATGGAGTGACTTGGGTAGCCGGTTTGCCGATACATTTACGAAGGAGGGAAACATAATAAAACTAGGTGAATGCGAGTTGTATGAGGTAACTCAAGTTTGTAAGCAACTGCTTTGATCTTGGCAATGATGCGATACGAACCAAAGTATCGTGGGCCTAGTTTGTGGTGACGCTTTAATCGAATGGAACCTTGGTGATAGGGTTGGAGTTTAACGTAGACCCAATCGTCAATCTGAAATTGAACATCGCGATGATGTTTGTCAGCGGTGAGTTTCTTACGAGTCTGAGCCTTTTGACGATTGATTTTTAACATGGACAATAATGTATCACGCTCCATAAACTGGTCTACCAAGGTAGTGTTATTGGTGGAGTCACGAAGATAGTGAGCAATTGTGGGTGGGGTGCGACCGTACAAATTTCAAAAGGTGTCATTTGAGAAGAGGTTTGATAAGAGGTGTTGTACCAAAATTCCGCCCATGGGAGGAATTGTAGCCATTTCTGCGGTTGGTCTGCCATAGAACACCGGAGGTACATTTCTAAACATCGATTGAGTGCTTCGGATTGCCCATCCATTTGTGGGTGATAGGCAGTACTAAACTGAGGGTAGTACCGTGCAATCGATGTAATTCCTTCTAAAAATCTGTCATAAAACAACCATCCTGATCGGTGACAATTGTCAATGCAACACCATGAAGCCAAATAATCTCATTAATAAAGGCAGTAGCAACAGAAAAACTGGTGAAGGAAATTGGTAAGGCTATAAAGTGACCATATTTGGAAAGACGGTCAACAACCACCATAATAACCGTCTTGCCATGGGAGACTGGCAAGCACGTGATGAAATCCATGGAAATGTCCTAAAAAACTGCTTATGGGATAGGCAAGGGTTGAAGTAATCCACCCGGTGACAAGAAAGAGGGTTTGGTTTGTTGACAAATATGGCAGTGAGCGACAAAGTCTTTTACATCAACCTTTTTGTTTTTCCAATAAAATTGGTGGACAAACGCTGATACATTCGTGTAACCCCCGAGTGACCCCCGATAACCGAAGAGTGAAATTCAGTAAGTAATTGTTGGCGTAGGGCTGTATCCTTCAGAACACATAGGCGACCGTGAAATAATAATAACCCATCTTTTAGCCGATACTCTGGCAAGGTGGAGGAATCAGATGTGTAATGCTGAATTAACTGTTGCAGGGCATCATTAGCTTGAGTGGCCTGGTAAAGTTGTTGCAGTAAGGATGGAATAAATTGCAGACAGGGCCATAAGATGGTCAGAATGTATTCGAGATAATGCATCAGCAACCCCGTTTTGGTTACCGGCTCGATACAAAATGTCAAAGTCAAATCCCAACAATTTTCCCAACCATTTTTGCTGTTCAGGAGTTTGAATTACCTGATCCTAGAGACACTTAAGAGATTTTTGATCGGTCACAATGGTAAATTTATGACCAAGTAGGTATTGACACCACTTAGCAATAGTTTGGGTGATGGCATACATTTCCCGATGATAAGCCAATGTTTGCTGCATTCGAGGACATAATTTCTTACTAAAATAGGCCAAGGGGTGTTTTTCTTGAGACAACACAACACCAATACCGCTACCCGAGGCACCCGTCTCAATCGTAAATGGTTTAGTAAAATCATGCAAACACAATATTGGTGTCGAACTTAAAAGAGATTTAAGTTGGGTAAAGACGTGCAAGGTGGTAAAATCCAAAAGAAAGCATCTTTTCTCAAGAGATCAGTAAGAGGACCCGCAATTGAAGCGTAGTTCTTAATAAAACGACGATAATAGTCGGTAAGCCCCAAAAACCGACGAACATCCTTAACGTTCTTTGGTACCGACCACTATTTATTTTTTCGGGTTCGACGACGCACCTTCTGCTAAAATAATATGGCCTAAGTAAACCACCTAAGTTTGGTCAAAAGTGCATTTTGACAACTTAGCCACCAATTGATGAGTTTGGAGCAATTGTAATGTAAGACAAATGTGTTGTAAGTGATCCTCCCAAGTTTTGCTATAAATCAATATGTTGTTAAAAATACCAAAATGAAACGACGGAGAAAGGGTCGAAAGACGTTGTTCATGAGTTGTTGAAAGGTTGAGGGAGCTTTAGTGAGCCCAAAAGGCATCGCCAAAAACTCATAATGCCCATCATGGGTTCGAAACGTTGTTTTCATAGCATCACCAGTGGCGAGACGAATTTGATGGTACCCTGCTAAGACGTCCAATTTGGAAAATAACAAGCCCCATATAATTAATCAAACAACTCATCAATTGATGGAATAGGAAAACGATCTCGTATGGTAATCAAGTTTAAGGCTCGATAATTAACGCAAAATCGCCTAGTACCGTCCTACTTTCAAACTAACTACACAGGGGATGAAAATACACTAGTACTAGGCCTGATAATACCTTGTTGAAGCATCTTGTTAACCAACTTTTCAATTTCTTGCTTCTGAAAATGTGGATAATGGTAGGGATGAACAGTAACCGGTGTATTGCCCGGAGCAAGTTCAATGTGGTGATCCTAAGAGCGAGAGGGGGGTAAACCTTATGGAGTAGTAAACACAGTGGAGAATTTGGTCAAAACCTTTTGCAAGTTTGATGGATAAACTAGAGTAGTAGCATCATGTGGTAATAAAGTAAGATGATAGAGTTGACCAATACTTTCAGATTGTAACAGTTGGCGAAACCCATAAGCTGAATCGATTATGCCACCGGAGTAACATCGCCGAGCCACTTAATCGACTTTTCATTTAAGGTAAAAGCAAAAGTAGAGGTGGAATAATCGGTGAGAACTGGATTGAGGGTCACCAACCAAGAAACCCCTAAGACCATATCCCACACTTGCAAGGGCAAAACGTAGAAATCAACGACAATCGACTGCCCCTGAATAACCTATGTTTGGCAATGCTAGAGCAAGGTAGTCGTTCCCCACTTCCCACTAACACCAAAAACGCAGGTATGTATTCAATAATGAAATTAAGAAACTGGGCGATACGACTCTAAACAAAACAGTGAGTACTACCACCGTCTAAAACGACCTGAACCGGTTTCCCTTGAACCAAACCGGTGAAACGCAACGTGGTGGTGGAGCATTCCCTAGATAACGCATTATACAAAATAGCTAATTGAGCTTTAAGCTTATCCAATTGTAATTTCTCCACAAGGACGGCGTCAGTACCTTCTAAAGACGTGGAGTCCGGCGAACCCCCAGTATTCGGTAAATCCTCATCGAAAAAAGCAGCTGTGGGGAGGATGTACACTTGTGATCCCATGTGTATTTTTCATCACAACGATAACATAATCCCAAAGCAGGATATACTTTGACGCCAACTGGAAACCTATAACTAAAGCAAATACTACAAATCTAAATTTAAGGTATCTTAGATAAAGCATTATCTAAGATAAGGTGGTCATGACATGTCCATGACTTACCTTTTGTCACCAACTAAAGTTGGTAACTATACTAACTGATAAAGGATGAACAGTGAATTAAAGTATGGTCAACTACATGGGTGTGGAAAAGCGCCATGCAACATATAAGAGATTTGTAGCAGACTATTAAAAGGACCATACTTATGTCCACTAGTTCATAGTACTGTCTTCCGAAGGTTAACTGGCTTCGGAAGAACAAGTTCTTCCGAGACCATTTATACTTCGGAAGAGACTACTTCTTCCGAAGCTTGCGACTTCTTCATTTCTGCATACGTTGGAAGTCATTGTCTTGATTTCTTCTAAGTCTTGAACTTTGAAAGAGAAGACTTTGTCTTTAAAAGCTGAAGTTTTCCTTCGGAAGATGATCTTGCACTTGCCTTCGGAAGAACTCTATTTGCCTTCGGAAGTTTCACACTTAGCTTTGGAAGTCCTTTATTAGTTGCACTAAAATTATATAAGTATTTGATTTTGGTTGCACTAGCCTTTTTAGATCCAACATACCTGTGTCGTTGAAACCAATGGTGACACTGTTCTGACCGTAGTGTCTAATGGAGTAGGTTTAGGCATGGGAAGGAGTGGTTTAGACGAGCCCAAGGAAACCCAGTCCAGACCCTTTTCAAATTGGACTCTTTGTTCATGTAATTGGGCTTTATCCAAGGAAACCCAGTCCAGATCCTGATAGTACTTGAATAGAAATCGAAGTACCTGGCGGCTTGGGCCACCCACCGTTCTGGATGTTTGCCATTGAAACAAGCCAAATACACCAGTGCCGGTTTGTGACGACCTAACACCGATGAACGGTCATCATCGGAATTACCACTACCTTTGTCTTCGCTTTGTTCTTTATGCCAAACCCTTATGTATGAATTTCATACATCCACAACCAGGAGTCACATGGGGATTACCCAGACCTTCCATCGACTATCTTCAAACCATTTTTTAAGTATGGCCACCACATTGGATTACCAACTTCCTTCACTATTTTGACAGTGGCCTAAGTATTATTAATGAAATTATTCGGCTGCATGGGATTCCTGTTGATATTGTTATGGATCGAGATCCCCGTTTTATATCTGATTTTTGGAAAGAATTGCACCGACGCCAAGGCATAACTCTCTCTTTCAACACCGCCTACCACCCTCAATCTTATAGGAAAATAAGTGCCTCGAGATGTTGCTATGTCACCGATTATCCGAAAGAGTGGTTAAAGTTTTTACGAATTTTGGTACAATACTTCGTACTAGACAACAGCAAAGATGACATCTTTTGAGGTTCTATATGGCCATCCTCCTCCCACCATACCTCGGTATATACGTGACACTTGGGGAATCAACTTATTGATATGTTTTTTGATCTTCTAGAAAAAAAAGCTATACATGGCAAACCCAACTTCATTTTCATCAGACATGCCTTGATCAAATTGATAATCATCCATCCAAACAGGTTGTTTCCTCATTCGAGTGCATGTCGCGGTTTGCATATGAGAATTTGTTGCAACACCTATATCTGGACTGACATCTTCATTTGAGACATTTTGAATATCATAAGGTCAAGTGTTACCTTGCATTGGTGAGTTGTTTTCATTTTCTTGACTTGAGTTTATGGAATTATATGTTATATTACCTGCGGGTGAGTGCAATCGCTATGACTGTCCGATATGATTGATATGAAATCACAGCTATCATAATTCGACAGTTATGTCAGTTCTGGAGAGGTTACTGTTGTTTGTGAGAGTTAATAGGTTTTCTTGGTTCTTTCAGATAATTGATGGGTATATTAGTAATCAAGTTCAGGTTGGATTGCATGTTACTGATAATTGATGCTTTAGGTATCAAACGGTAAGTTTATAATTCAACTAACAGGATGTTTTGCAATTGACATAATGCTTTGAATGTAATTTTCTGAGTATTTATGTTCAAGTTTATTGTTTGGCTATAGTGAAAATGATTATGATCATCTCATTATTTGAAAAGGAATAATTTGTTGAGTAAACAGTTTAGAAGTAGCCATAACAAATTAATTATTACTCTTATTAGTTGATGGACATTTCACATGCTACAAAACATTCATTAATTACTTTGATGCATTTGTAGTTTGATGGCTTTTGCTTAAGGTGTAATTTTAATCATATGAACTATTAATTGTTGTCAGAAGTTTGATTGAATTCTGATAGTTTTCTCTTTTTATCTAACTTTCTTATCTGTTTAATGAATATGTTTTGTGATTACGAAAAATCAAAAAGTTTAAAAGGCTAATTAAAATGATGATATATTTTGGTCAATAGAGCAAGTTAAGATGTATGTATTAAAAATAAACATGATTAACTTTTGACCTGTATTACATAATCCTTTTGCAGCTATTTTAATTCAACGCGTTTAAGGCATTCATAAGTAAATAGGAATCACAACATCTACTTAAGCACAAACTTCATTTATATATATATGAAAATGCTTTAGTTTTTAACTAGCCTATTGCAGCTTTCTAATTATAGCAATGGGTTTTCAAGTGTTGTGGAGTTTTGATCCTACTTGTTTCACGCTTTAAGGTTAAAGAGAGATTAGGAAATAGAATGTGGACACATCAGGTGACAAGAATTAAACTCGAAAAATTTATACTTTTGAAGGTGACCGCAAGGAGGTTATGGATTAATTGAATACATATGTTTTCGTTCGTGCCACTAGTCTACATTAGCAATATGCTTTTGTTATCCTTTCAAATAAAGTTACTAGATGTGAAGTTATGGGGCTTCTGATTCATTTTAGTGTTGTTTCAGGGAAAGTTATATTGCTTGATTATTTCACCATCTCCCTTTAAAGGAGCGTTTAGTTGAAAGAATGAAATGGAATTGAGAAACTAGTATAATTTTCAAATAAAATTATGTTTGAGTGGTTAATAAAATGTAAAACCCAAAGGAATGTTCCACTTCAATTCCCTTGGTTGTGGGATTTCAAATTCCCTCCTTAGGTGGAAGGATTTTGAAATCCCACAACCAAGGAAATCGAGGTTAAACATTCCCTTGAGTTTTACATTTTATTATTCACTCAAACATAATTTTACTTGAAAATTATATTAATTTCTCAATTCCTTCCATTACATTTCATTCTTCCAACCAAACGCTCCCTAAAGGTAATTACTTGCTTTCTCTTATTTGCTTTCAAGTTGATGACTGCTTCATAAACTATAAATCTGTTGGTAGGTTTGCATAAAATTAGAAACAAATTTTCTATACTCATGTGTAAACACCTGTTTAATTCTTTATAGCCGGCCATTTTTTGGTATAAATATAATTCTATATTTTAACAGCTATAATGTTAGCATGGACTATAGTTTTACTGCTCAACAATCAGGATACACTAAAACTTGCTCAACATGAACTCGATATTCATGTCAGAAAAGAAGATTGGTGGATGAATAAGACATTAAAAACTTAGTCTACAATCTATTGTCTGTATGATAGCCATTGATTTATTAAGACTTTCACATAGTTTAACTTCTAATTACTTAGTGTAGGTTTTTTGTTTATTTTTTAAATCATATGTTTAGTTAAGTTGATTAATGTATCTATATGCCATTTCTATACATATTTTTCAATTTAATATAAACTTTAAAAAATTGGTGTTTGTGAAGGAACTTGATCATGTAAAACAAGTTGAAAATTTACAAGGATCTTGCTTGTATAGGAGAAGGTATTCTTTTAAATTTGTTTTCCCCGCAATCAACAATTAATTTTCAAGATGATGGACAATTAAATATTTTACTAAAAAATTGGTGTTTGTGAAGGAACTTGATCATGTTGAAAATTTTCAAGGATTCTTGCTTGTATAGAAGAAGGTACTCTTTTAAATTTGTTTTCCCCGCAATCAACAATTAATTTTCAAGACGATGGACAATTAAATATTTTACTATTCTTTACTTGACTTAAGTAGAACTAATAACCTACGTTATGATCTTTGTGTGGTAGAAATTATAGCTACTGGTAGGGTTTTGTAATGTTTTTAGTTTTATTCTTCTTTGGCAACACATTCAAGAAGAAGTTAAGGCCATTAGGGAGATGGAGAAGTTTGCCTACCGGCCATGGGAACAACAAATGTGAGTTGATGTGAAGCTAATTAATGAAGTATGTTTGGAGCCAAGGAAATAAAAGCGTATCAAGAACAACATATGTCCTGTGGACATAAATCTCCACCGACCCACCATTTTTTATTTTTAATTGTATATTTTATCATCACTGAAGCTATAGTTGTAACACATTTTACTGATATACAATGCTTATCTTTTGTTTAGGTGCTTGAGGGCGAATTTGCTTTAGGATGGCATGCCTTCATATATAGAAAATACTTTTGCTCTTTATTATATTGTGTTAGGTCTAGGATCAATAGATCTAGTCCATTTTTTATAGGCTTAGAAGGTCCATGATAGCCTTTATTTGCTCTGGACTTGCTTCGATTCCTCTCTTCGTCACCATGTATCCTTGAAATTTTCCTACTTTGACCCCAAAGTGACATTGGGAGGGTTTAACTTCATATTGAATTTATCAATGATGTCGAATGCTTTCTTCAAGTGTTGGAGGTGATCTTGTTCTTTCTTTGATTTGACCACCATATCATCAATGTATACCTCTATGGTGTCCCCTAGTTTTTCTTTAAACATCATATTCACCAGCCTTTGATATGTGGCACTTGCATATTTTAGTCCAAAAGGCATAGCAATATAGCAATACATACCTGAAAAGGTGATGAATGCAATATCCTCCTGGTCAGATGGTTCCATTTGTATTTGTTGGAAACTAGTTGATGTATCCACAAAGGTAAGGATTTCATGCCCTGCTGTTGCATCCTACCATGGAGTCAATGTGTGGCAATGGAAAAGGATCTTTGGGGCACATTTTGTTCAGGTCTGTGTAATCAACACAAACTCTCCATTTCCCATTCTTCTTTCGTACCACCATCACATTTGCAAGCCATCTTGGGAATTTAACTTCTCTGATCATTCCTGCTTTCATTAGTTTATCTACTTCTTCTTGGATGATTGCGTTCCTTTCAGGAGCAAACTTTCTTCTTTTTTGATGTACAGGCCTGCAAGTGGAGTTTGCATTTAATTTATGAGTAATGATATCTTTGGATATACCTGTCATATCATCATCCTTCCATGCGAAAGAGGATGCCCTATCCTTAAGGAATGTTATGATTTTTGATTCGATATCCTTAAGGATATTGGATCCTATTAGAGCCTTTTTCTCAGTATCCTCTGGATCTAAGGATATTTCCTCTACTTCTTTCTGATCAGCCTCAAAGACTCCACGAGGCTTGTTCTTTAATTGCTATGCTGATTGAGTCTTCGTCGAAGCCTTCATTGAGGAGGTATAACAGTTCTTAGCCTCCTGTTGGTCACTGCTTATCTTAACCACCCCCATGGAGTAGGAAGCTTCACACATTGATGGTAGGATGAGGGTACAACCTTCATGTCATGGATCCATGGCCTGCCCAGGATGATGATACAACAGGATAAGAAATCTATCACACAGAATTTCTGCATGGTGTTCATTCCTTCAATATACACATGGAGTTTGATGTCCCCTACTATATTCTTTGTTTCCCCACTAAAACCTACTAGCACAGAAGATTTTGAGAGGATTTCTTTCTCATCGATGTCCATCTTCTTCAAAACATCTAGCTAGATGATGTTTATAGAGCTTCCTCCATCTACAAGTATCTTGCGCACAAAACAGTTAGCGATGTATAATGTAATTACCAACCCGTCATGGTGAGGATCTTGGATGGTGGATAAATCATCCTCGTCTAAGGATATGATCTTTTCATCGGTGAGGCTGGTGTTACGGATGGGCCTGTCCCCATACTCAGCTTTAGCTTCCTTGGCATGTCGTTTGGCTGAAGAGTACGACGTCCCACAGATGTCGGATCCTCCAGAGATGAAATTGATAGTCTTTGTGTCTAGAGGTGGAGATGCCGCTCTGCTTGGGGTCTTCTCAGCATCTTAAGCTTTAGTCTTCTTTCTTGGAAGTAATTCCTTTAGGTGACCTTTGCTCAGGAGATAGCTTTATTTCCTTCCTCAAGGCAATGCATTCATCAGTAAGATGACCAAAGTCTTCATGGTAAGCGCACCATTTTGACTTATCCTTTTTTTCTAGAATCTTTTCATTCTTCCTTGGCCATATTTCTTTTTCACTTAAACCCTGCATAGCATATATTAGTTCAGTTGTGTCAGCAAGGAAACAATATTCCAAAACTCGAGGATATTCTTCGTCGTCCTCGTCTTCTTCCACTACATTTATCCTTGGGCTATCCTGCTTGGAGTAGGGCCTTGCTCGGTATGACTTGTTTGGAGATTCCACCTTCCTATTGTTGGGTTCATACTTGGGAATATCTAGCTTCCTGTGTATTCTTTTGTCATCTTCCAGGCGAATGAATCGAAGTGCTCTGGTCCTCACTTCGTCTAGATTCCTGCAAGGATTCATTACAAGGTCATCATAGAATTGTGAGCTCTTGTGTAATCCCACTTTGAGAGCTTCTACGGTAGCAGCCATATCCAAGTTTGGAATCTCCAATGCTTCTCGGCTAAAACTAGTAATGAAGTCTCTCAAGGATTCTGTATCCTTCTGAATCACCCGGTATAGGTCACCCGTTAGCTTTTCAAAGGTTCGGCTACAAGAAAACTAGTTATTAAACATGTTAATTAAAGAGCAAAGGAAGTAATCATATTGTAAGGTATATTGAGTAGCCACTTTAAGGCTGGCCCTGTTAAAGTTGATCTAAATCCTTTGCATAAGCATGCTTCTTTGATGTTGGGTGGAATAGGATTTATCTCCATCCTTCTCTTTATTGGGCTACATGTTCTTCTAGATCCGGGTCCCATCATACATCTTCATCTTGGGGGTCTGGAATCGTTTGAGGATCTCGATTCCAGATATATGCCATGTGAACCTAGACAGCTTGTGACTTTCTACTTAGATTTCATATATAGGTATGATAACTCCAGGAACACTTGTTATCATGTTCCTTAGATCTTGTAATTTCTTAGCTAATCCTGCATTCATGTCTACCATATTTGGATTAGTCATAAAGGACGCATTATTGAAGTTGTTACCGGTTTGAGGATATATTATCCCCATAGGTTGATGGTTCCTCGCCATGGTGTATCCTGGCATTATGGGTTGGTCAGTTGTAGCCTCTGTCCTTATCGGAATGAAATCTCCCTGATGCATCTCGCTTTTTTGAGCTTCAGAGACTCCTGCATTGTAGTGGGGTGCAGACGTCGTTAAGGATCCTTGCTGTATGAAAGTTCCCTGAGATTGCTCCCCCATGTATCCTAACATATGAGATGTTTGAGGGATCCTTGATCCTAAGGCATTAGTTATCAAGGATCCTGATTGCTGTAGCATATTGGATCTCGAAGGATACGTCATTGGTGTCGTAGCTTTTTGAAGGAAACTGGTTCCCGTGGGGTACTCGATTAAGGATTCAGCTCATTGAAAACCATTGGCTCCTGAAGGATTCGTCATCGAGGGTCCGGTCTGCCGAAGGATGCTGGATCCTAAAGGATACGCCATCGAAGATCCGGACTGATGAGAGATGCCTGATCCTGACAGATAAGCCGTCTAGGATCCAGATTGCTGAAGGATACTTGATCCCGAAGGATACACCATTGAGGATCCTTATCGTTGGAGGGATTGAGAATCCGGGGGGCTGAAATGGAGCATCCTTGGGATCAGCCGAGTGTCCTTTTCTATAGGTTGGTTGGATTTCTTAAGCTGTTCAATTTCTTTGAAGAGATTGACGTTGGTTCTCGGCTGTTGCTCATTTGCTCCTTTACCTGCTTAATCAGAGAAAGAATGTCTTTGTTAGAAACAAAAAGGTCTATGGATTGAACCTTATTTCAAGTGAAGACAGGTTGTTTTTGTCTTCTTAGTGGCTCGTCCCTTCTTCCTTGATTCCCCACAAAGGTGCTAGTTCTTTGAGATGAGCTGGCTAAGGTAACGAAAATGGTTGAGGTAGGAGGTTGAGTCGACATGTTAGGGAGGAAGGTAAATGAGAATAGGGTTTTGATATGGTTTTTTGACGATAAAGGCACTAGTTGCCCCATGGTGGGCGCAAATTGTTTCGGGATAAAATCTACTAAGAGTCTTGTATCCTGAATTAGTATGTGAGGCGGTATATCCTTGATCGTGAGTAGTCGAACAAATGAACAAAATATGTAATGAACAGCTAGAAAATGTTTGAACAACGGATTTGGTTATGAGGGAAAAAGCCCTTGGAGCGTTAGCACCACCGGCATAAAAAACCCCGGTTGGTGAAAATTATCACCAACTAGTTTATTGATCTTTTGAACAAATAAATACAACGATTTTTGGAGTGTCGAATCGGTGAGAGCTAAGTGTTATGGTAGTCAATCAAATATGTGTTGTGTGAGTGTAAAGTAGTAATTGGATGTCAAGTGTGCGAGCTGAATGATGTGTCCTATGTTCACTAATGGCACTCAATATTTATAGCTAAGTAGTTTCAACTAACTTCCTATAAACTTGGTCATGGACGTTGTGGTCAATGTGACCGTTAGTGGACTTAGTTCATGCGGCTTCTAACATTTCTCTTCCACAAACCTTGGAATATTTAGTTATCTCGCTTCCCCCACGTTCAAATTAAAGTAGACCAAGTCAATTCAATCGATCGTTGGTTATACGTCGCTGCCTTTCGTGGATCCTGTATCCTTGAGGATACGATATCGTTTGAAAATTCCTTGAGGATACGATATCGTTTGAAAATTCCTTCCCCAACAACAATCACCAAACATCACATCAAATCACACAAATCAAAACCTTAGCAGCCGTCACATCATCAAACACTAAAATCAATATCATTCGTTCATTCATTGTTTATTCAACTATAATCATTAACATGTTTTTAATGAAATACGTTTGAATTGAATATTTGTCTGCTCATTAATTGTGTTTCATTCATTGTGTTGATCTTATTCTTTAATCATTATTGATATTGAAATTAATATAAACAATTAAACCAAGTTAACGTTGATTCTGAAAATGTTGACTTGACTTCAATCAACACTGATAATTCCTGATTGCGGTCCTAGAATTGATAAGTGGTATCAGAGCCTAGTGCTTATTAATTTAGATAGATTGATCTATCAGTGTTAGTTGTGTCTAATTGTTTTAAGAATTCTTTAGATTTGTCAATGTTTATTGATTAGATCTATTGTTCTTTTTTTTTGAGCAAAGATTTTGTGTGATATTTGATTTGTCGTTCAACAATACATTGTTCGAATAACTTGAATCTATATTCAAATCAATTGAATAGCAGATCTTAGTTATTGATTAACATCAATAAATTATTCATATCCATTGAACAAATTCATTAGTTAAAGTCTTAGATCTTAACTAGTCATTAGCAACTTTGGTGGATCATCTTACCAATCTCCAAAGTTGGAAACCAAAGCAGATTTTAAATCCTGGAAAATCAAATTCAGGAATCATATAAATTTTACAGACTCTGACTTATGGGTTTCAATAACTGAAGATCCTTATATTCCACCCACCCTTGGGCCAGATTATAATGACAATAATCAACCCATAAGTACAAAAGATCTGTCACTTGATGATATTAAGAAGGTTAAAATTGATATTAAAGCATACAACTTGCTTAGTATGGCTTTGCCAGAGGAAATATTAATCAGGTGTGAAAATTACAAAACAACAAATTCCTTATGGAAGATTCTTTATACACTCTGTGAAGGGAGTGATGAAATCCGAAGCATTAGGAAGGACACCCTTGGTTCACAATATGAAACATTTCATCATATTGAGGGTGAATCAATTCCTCAACAACTCCATAGATTTATGCAACTTGTTACATAAATGAATATTTTAGAGTTGAAATACACAAATAAGGAATTGAACAAGAAAATGCTCCATACTTTACCAGAAAGTTGGAAGCAAACTATATTCATGTTCAAGAACACCATAGACTTCAAAGCAGTTGGACTAGATACTCTAGCGGCTAAAGTTTAGGCTCTTGAAATGGATGAGAAATCAAGAAACATGAGTGTGAGAACTCATGTATCACCATATCACTTTAAAGAAACAAGAAGTGTTGGAAGTGCATTTATGTCCAACAATGATGGTGATAACTCTTGTACTTTGAGTGAAGATGAAGAGGAAGTAAGTTTCTATGCTTCAAAACCTCCTAAGAAATCTTCTCAAAGTAAGACAAGAAAAGAGAAAGAACTGATGATCGAAGAGATACATCATCAGATTAGTCATCAATCAATAATCAATCAGAGTCCATCACTATCATTCTGGACTCTGAAGAACAAAAAATAGCTTTTGCAGCTTTCAGTTCAAGCTTTCAAGCTTACCTAGGAAGCTCATTAAACCTCTACCAACGTATGCCAACAAGACTTGGAAGAACTACCTCCGGATGTAGTGGAAGAGATGGATTGACACTGGCAAATAGCAATGATTGCCTATAGATCCATACAATATCTAAGAAGAAACACGAATTTGGCTGCTGCAAGTAAATCATCACGGATTGGTGTTGATAAGTCAAAGGTAAGATGCTTCAAGTGTAATCTCTATGGACACTTCTCTAAAGAATGCAATCAACAAAATCCTGACTCAACACAACATCAGCAACATCAGTATAAACAACCTTCATAATCTCAAAGATCATTCAGGCAGCCACAACTTGCCAACTCATCCCCACTATCCACTAATACATCAGCAGGAACAAGCAATTCAAAAGAATCTAGGCTGATCATTCTTTAAGATGGAACCTATGATTGGAGTATGTATGAGAAGGAAGTCTTGGAAGAAAATCAAGCTCTAATGGCTCACATGGAAAACAAATTTCCACCCATGGCAAGTGAGGTAAGAGACAGGTTATGTTCATCAATATGTGTCGAGGAAGTAGATAGATATAAAGTCCATGCTTAATAATTGGCTGATAAAGTCAAAGAAACAATGATTTTGAATGAATTTCATGTAAGAGAACATAAATTATATCAAATAAAAATTAACTCTTTACAAAAGGATTTAGATAAAATTATTTCTGAAAATTACAATTTAAAAGCACAAGTTGAGCATCTAACCACTTCCTTAACTAAATCCATGGCTGATCATGCATCAACTGAAGTGAAACTTCAGAAGTTTCAACTTTCATCTCAACAGTATGAGAAATTATTAAATTCTCATATTGAATCAAAGAACAGGTCTGGGTTGGGATTTATATCTATGGCACCTCCTATTAACAATAATTATGTTCCTTTGCCTGAATCAATAACAAATAACTTGTCAAATCATTTTGTGCTAAGCACCAATATAGGAACAAGTTCTAATCAACAAAACATTGATAATAAATCTGAGGTGAATGAAACTGAGTCTTCTAAATCAGACAAGATTAATCAAATGAATTTAGAATTTAACTGTGATGAGTGTGATGACTTGGATGGTTCTGATGAACATGATGATGATCTCCTAAATAAGGGTAAGAATATTGTTTTTGAAACAAATATTCCAAAAGTGCTTGAAGAAACAAAGCTGCCATACCCTCCTTAACAAAGAAACACGGTGAAGACCATATGTAAAAGAATAGCTCAATTTAATGAAGGACTTCAAGAACTAAATCATCAACAAAAATGTTCCAATGAAGTGAATGAGAAGTGTGCCTCTACTGAGGAAAGACACAAATCATCCGTGGAAAAGGAAAAGAAAAGGCTTTCAGCTGATCATCAATGGAAGAAGAATCTTTCTTCGGTATCAGATCTACGGAAGAAGAAAACGTCTTTAGTAAAAGTTAATGCTGATTCGGTAGATGATCTACGGAAGAGGAATTCGGAAAAAACAAACCAAACCTCCACAAAATGGAAAAGAAAGAATCAACTTCAAAGTTGAAAAAGGATGCAAAGCCTCAGAAGTTAGCAAATCATAAGAAATTAAATGATTCTGACAAAGAATCAGATGATATGTATTGCAAATGGTGTGACATGAAAAACCATAATACTGAAGATTATTACTTCAGTAGTTATTGTTCTATTTGCAATATGAACAATCACATGACATCTGACTGCTACTTCAACGAACACTGTGCTATCTACAGTAAAAATAACCATTTAACTCAGGAATGTTATTTCAACAAAAAGAACAAGACAAAAGGCACAAAGAAGAAACAATCAGATAAATCTAAATCAGACACTCAATCTACTGATTGTGAAAAGTATTCAAAACTGAAGAAGTCAGAAGAAAAAAAAACCAAAATCAAAGGAAAAGACATCCATTGATGTTCATCCTTTAAAGAAAAGAACAACTTTCCAGCAATCAAAAACACCTCATAAAAGGGTGGATTTGACTGAAAAGAAAACAAAGGCTGATGATGCTTTCTTTGATAAATTTGAAAAGAGAATTGATATACCTCATTCAAAACAAAAGATAGTGAAACATTTAATAATCAAGATTCATCATCAAAATCAAAGCCTCAAATGTCCAAAACTAGTTCATCAACATCTCCTTCAACAGAATCATCCTCATCTGAAACAACTCAGAATGAATAAAGCAAAACTAAAACTTAAACTTCAAGACTTATTCATGAAGGAGTAACTATTTTAGACACTACTAGAAAACCCAAGATCATTAAGGCTTGGGTTGTGAATTCTAACTGATTTATTTCTGAATGTAGGAATAATATTGGAGAGTTAACAACAAGTGGTATGTTGACGGTGGTTATTCCAGGCATATGATAGGAAATTGTTCACTTCTCCATGACTTCAAACATAAAAATACATCTTATGTGGTATTTGGTGGGGATAAGAAGGGAGGTAAAATTGTTGGTGAAGGAATGGTAACAAATGGTGTGCTCAAGTTTGAGAAAATAAACTATTGTGAAAATTTACAGTATAATTTACTGAGGGTGTCTCAAATTTGTGATCAAAATTATACTACATTGTTTCATAACACTAACTGTTACATTTTTAAGCCAGGTTTTTCTATTCTAGAAGATTGGGTGCTGCTTAAAGCATCAAGAAAAGGAAACACTTATGTTTTGGACAAGAACAACACCTCTCTCACAAGACATGAAACATGTTTCTTATCTAAGTCATCAGAAGATGAATCTCAATTGTGGCATAGAAGGCTTGTCTATTCTAACATGAAACTACCAAAGAAAGAGTTTCATTGCTCAACTCATTGTTCTTCTTATTACAAAGGAAAACAACATAGAGTGTCTCATAAATCTAAAAACTATCAATACTAATACTACACCACGCAAATTGCTTCACATGGATATGTTTGGTCCTACCAATGTGATAAGCATTGGAAAGAGACAATATTGTTTGTGATAGTTGATGATTTCACAAGATTTACATGGGTCTTTTTCTTAAAACAAAAGAGTGAAACATCAGAATTATTAATGGACTTTGTAATCAACATTGAGAATCAACTTGATGCAAAAGTTAAAGTTTTTAGGAGTGACAATGGTACTGAATTTGTCAATTTTGACTTGGATTCCTTTTGCAGGACCAAAGGTATTGCACGGAAATTTAGTGCACCAAGAACTCCATAACAGAATGGAGTTGTTGAAAGTAGATATAGAACTCTTATTGAAGCAGCTAGAACAATGTTAACTGACTCACAATTGCCTATCACCTTTTGGGCTGAGGCAGTGAATACCGCATGCAATGTTCAAAACAGAACATTAATTGTTAAAGAACATAACAAAATTCCTTATGAGCTTTTATTTAAAGAAAACCATACATAGGATATCTTAGAGTTTTTAGGTGTCATTTATCAGTTTTAAACATAAAAGAATCATCGGGAAAATTTTCAGAAAAAGCATATGATGGTTTCTTTGTTGGATATTCTTCAACATCTATATCTTATAGGATCTATATTCCTCAACATAACATTATGGAAGAAACTCCTAATGTATCTTTTGATGAATCCGTATTTACTAAATCAGTTAAAGGATCATCATGGTTGTTTGATATAGATGCTCTAACAGAGTCATTTAACTATGATTATTTGAACAATGCAGGAATTCGATGACATATGTTATCCATTTGTTCCACCTAATATGAATGAAGTGACATTTTCTACTGATCCTCCAAGGATACACACATCCTCATATGGAAACACATCAACAGTAGCTGTTGACAATGCATTTGCAGATATACACTGTACATCCGAAGATGTGAATGCTGTCCCTGCAACTACTCCATGCTCTCAAGTGAATGCAACAAATGTTAGAAATGTTTCAAGTCCTCACTTATCATTCGGAGAAGTTCCTGTAACTCCTACGAAAGAGCAAAATGATTCCAGAGAAGCCCCTACAGCTCCTACGGAAGACACTCATTCTGCTATTGATATTCAACCTAAGGAAGATCATTCAACACCAATGATGAACAGTTTGACTACTTCCTAAACTCTTAATCTGGTTTGGCTCAGTGTGCAACAATGGATATGACTAACTTGGAATCATCTATTCCAGTTGAATCAAATCCATCAACAAGAATCCATAAGACTCATCCAGTCAATAACATCATTGGAGATCCCGCTAAAAGAACTAAAAGAAGCCTAAGTGGTACTGCCGACATTTGTCTTTTCACTTGTATTCTTTCACAACTAGTTCCTCCAAACATCACTGCTGCTTTGAAGGACAATAGCTAGATTGAAGCTATGCAAGAAGAGCTTCAACAATTTAGAAAGCAAAAAGTGTGGTCTCTAGTTGATTTACCTGAAGGCCAACATCCTATTGGAACTAGATGGCTCTTCAAAAATAAACTGGATGATAGAGGGATTAATGTAAGAAATAAAGCAAGGTTGATTGCTCAAGGATACACACAAGAAGAGGAATAGACTATGATGAAGTTTTTGCACCAGTTGCAAGAATTGAAGCCATAAGAGTGTTCCTAGCTTATGCATCATATAAGAAGTTCACTGTGTATCAATGGATGTCAAGTGTGCCTTCCTATATGGGAAAATTGATGAGGAAGTTTATGTGTGATAACCCCTGGTTTTGAAGATCCTCATTACCTCAAATGGTATACAAACTTTATAAAGCCTTGTATGGTCTTCACCAAGCACCAAGAAAGTGGTATGAAACACTATCATCTTTTCTGCTCAAGCATGGATACAAAAGGGGAACCATTGATCAGATTCTCTTCCTCAAACAAGAACATCAAGATCTCTTGGTTGTTCAAATATGTTGATGACAATATATTTGGATCAACTAATTAGAGATTATGTGTAAGTTCTAAAGAATTGATGAAATTAGAATTTCAGATGAGCTTAATGGGAAAATTAACTTTCTTTCTTGGTCTTCAACTTCATCAAAAGATAGATGGGATATTCATCAATCAAGAAAAATATATACATAAAATATTGAAGAAGTTTAATCTTGCTGATGCATCTTCATGCAAAACACCAGCCTCAACAATTGAAAAGATTGTACCTAATCCTTTAGAAAAATCTATTGATCAAAGATTATATTGATCAATGATAGGATCACTTATGTATTTAACTGCCAGTAGGCCTGACATTATGTTTGCTGTGTGTGTTTGTGCTAGGTACTAATCTGATCCAAAAGAATCTCAACTGAATGCTGTGAAAAGGATCTTCAGATATCTCAAAGGAAACCATGACTTGGTCTTTGGTATCCAAAAGATGGTGACTTCACACTCTAATCATATTCAGACAGTGACTATGGTGGATGCAACATCAACAGAAAATCCATAATTGGTGGATGTCAATTCATCGAACCACGACTAGTATCATGGCAATGCAAGAAGCAAACCAATGTATCTGTATCCACAACTGAGGTTGAGTACATAGCTGCTTCAGCTCGTTGCTCTCAAGTCCTTTGGTTGCAAAACCAATTGCTTGACTATGGTTACAATTTCCTTCAAACTTCAATTTACATAGACAATTCTCCTACTATGTTTATAATTGCTAATCCTGTGCAACATAGTAAAACAAACCATATTGAAATAAGATATCATTTTCTGAGAGATTGCTCAGAAAATGGTTTGATTAAGTTATTCAAAGTGGATACAACAAATCAACTTGCTAATTTATTAACTAAAGCCTTTGATTCAGTCAGATTTAATTTTCTAATTGAGTCTCTAGGCATGATTAACTTAGATTAATCATTTTGAACAAACAAAGAAAATCATGTGTCTGTAACTAGTTATAAATAGATTGCCTTCGGAAGAAATGCTTGTCATAGTACAATTATTCTTTCGAGAGCAATTTACCTTCGGAAGAAACTTCTGAAGTATCTTTCAAAGCATGTAATGATGCTTTAGCATGACATATACATGGGAAATGATAGTACACTATATCTTTGCTTATTCCTGTATTCATATATTGTTGGGACCGAGTATTTGCATGAAATACCTAGTGATTAGCGTGTAAACCAGATCAAATAGTGCGGAATCCTATTTAATTGGCGATCCAATCAGTGAGAACACACGAAGAATCAATAAAGAATTGAAACTAAAGTTAGAAATCGATTGGAAATCGATCTAATGTGTTCTATGAACTTGGAGAACGAATTGGAAAACTTCTGGACTGCTAGGGTACGTTTGGATTCATAATAGAATGAATGCCCTTCTTTTTTTCATGAATTGGATTGTATTTATAGGTTAGTATTGTTCATTCGGGAGACTGGACCATTCGCATGGTTCAGTCGTGCGATTGAAGTATGCGGTTGATCCATACGCACGACTGAGTGTTCAGTCGTGCGACTGAGCCAATCTTATGTGTCAATCATACGACATCCAGTCTCCTGGTTCAGTCGTGCGACTGAGTCAATCGTATGAAGTTATTCATGCGTGTGGTCCATTCGCATGAGCCATTCGCATGAAAACTACATTATGTTAAGTTGGAATGTATTCATTAATAAACATTATGTGTAACCATTCAAACAATCACTATCCTAATTAACTAATGGGTTTGATAGAACACAAGAAAACAAGTTTAACCTTTTAAACTTTCTGGAAAAACGCAGCGGAAGTATAGCTTTATAACATGTTAATAAGCTGAAAATTTCATGTTCTAAATGATGTTTTAAGATGGAAAAACAAACCCAAATCAAAAGGATCTTTAATATGTGAATAAGCAAGCTATATAAACACATAAAACATTCATAATGTGACAACCAAACAAGCTGCCAAACTACCTCCTTCCAGCAGCTAAATCGACCAAGAGAAGAAGGATGATGAATGCTCAAAATCTCGGCCAAAACTCCAAGGAAGGAGCCCTCAAGCTTGTATACCCCAAGCCTCCTTGCAAAGCACCTTCTTGTTAGGAAGAATCAACACAAAACCAACCAAAATCGCTCTCAAAACTCCAATGCTGCTGCTCCTGGCCGTAGCTTTTAGAGAGAGAGAGAGCCCCTTTTGGTGTTCTTGCATGTATTGAGATATGAGAGAAAAGGTTTTTTTTTCAAGACAAGTATTGATGTGTGTAACTATCAAGGCCAAGGATCCAAAGAAAATAAAGGGGGGGGGGGGGCGAAAATTTTAAAAGGGAGGCTTCCCTCTTATAAAATTAACACACACACATATATTTAGTCTTGTAACTAGTTTATGCAATTAACCATTTAATTGTATAAGTAGTATACTCTCATTATTATTTGGTGTTATCCAACTAATTTAGATAAGACATCAAATAATATTATTGAACAAAATATTATACTAATAAGGTGTTCATTCTCATATGCAACTTATTTAGAAAAACCCATTTTCTAAATTGGTGTAATTATTTATTTGCATGATCATATCATCAATTGAATATTAATGGGTGTTTGCTTAGCTTGTTATTGGGTATAACCTGACTTGGATCATTACGTATTAACCGCATCAATATTCTATTTGTCTTGGGCATATAGAACCCTACAATCTCCCACTTGCCCAAGATTCATAGAAGATTGATGCAAGCAGTAAATACCGCCTAACAACGGTTTACTACCCTTAATACGCATGACTTACAACCATTAAATAACATCATCCCTTTCAAGTACCCTACTTGAAATGATTTAGGTGAATCAATCATCTATCCTTTTGTTACAGATGTCATGTTAAATCCAAGAACATAGAGTGATCATTCCTTGTTGATTTAACTTATTAGGCCTTAGACATCTAACTGTCAACGAATAAGAGGAACAAAATCCATCTTGACCACATACGTTTCTCACAAACACCTCGTGTCATACTTGAACATACCCTTATGTACTGTCCACTATTTCAGGACAGTGAAGAACAAGCTCAAGGTATAACACTTGATGAATATCAAAACCCATATGTATCTCAGGTCTGAGGATACCAAATGATATTCGCCTTTACTCAAATTTAATTATGATCAATCAATAAGATTCCATGTAGTAAAATTTGAGATGTGGGTTAGTCCAATATTTGTATCCACAAATATCTATGAACCTTGGTAGCAACCCATTGCTCTATATTCATCCTTATGAATATAAACCAATCCAAGTTCATAATAATCTTACCCTCACACTTGTTCCCACAAGTATGAACGACTACGGATATTTAGAGTAAACAATTTACTCATGGATTAAACATGCTAAATTGGAACATTAATTGAAACATTATAACCAAATAATTTTATTCAAATAATAAAGAGTTCCACATATCCAAATACAAAATTTACAGATCAAATCCAATCACTAGAATATCGAAGTCCCATGGCACAAGTATGACCTTCATGCTTTGCCTTTTCAAGGATCTTCGTGAGAGGATCCGCAATGTTCTGATCCATGTGAACTTTGCGAATACATATCTTTCCCTTTTCAACTTCATCTCATATGTAGTTGAATCTCCGCTTAATGTGCCTAGTCTTTTGATGAGCACGAGGTTCCTTGATTTGAGCAATCGCACCCTCGTTATCACAAAAGATCTCTAGGGGGTCCTGAATGGAAGGGACAACCCCCAGATCAGCAATGAATTTCATTAACCATGTAGCTTCTTGAGCTGCCAATGAGGCGGCGACGTATTCTGATTCTATAGTTGATAGAGCCACCACATCTTGTTTGGAGCTTTTCCAAGAGACCGCTCCTCCATTCAGAATGAAAATATATCCCGATTGTGACCGAGAATCATCACGATTGGTTTGGAAACTCGCATCCGTGTAACCTTTTACAATGAGTTCCTCATCACCAGATCCATAGATTAAGAACATATCTCTTGTTCTCCTTAGGTACTTAAGTATGTTCTTAACAGCCATCCAATGACTGTTTCCAGGATTTTGCTGGTAACGGATTGTCATGCTTAAGGCACATGACACGTCCGGTCGAGTGCATATCATTGCATACATGATGGATCCAATAGCAGATGCGTATGGGATTGCCTTCATTTTATCTTGCTCATCCCTTGAGTTAGGACATTGAGTCGTACTCAATATTGTTCCTCTTTGAATAGGTACGATACCTTTCTTAGAGTTCTCCATCTTGAACCTTTTTTAGATCTTATCAATGTATGCATTTTGGTTTAAACCAATCAACCGCCTTGATCTATCCATATAGATCTTTATTCCCAGAATATAGGCGGCTTCACCAAGATCCTTGATGGAAAACAACTTCCAAGCCAGGTTTTTACACCTTCCAAGGTTGGAATGTCATTTCCAAATAGTAGTATGTCATCAACATACAATACTAGGAAAGTTACTGTGCTCCCACTAGCCTTCTTATACACACAAGCCTCATCAGCGTTTTTGATGAAGCCAAATTTCTTTACCTCCTCATCAAAACGATGATTCCAGCTTCTTGACGCTTGCTTCAATCCATAGATTGATTTCTTTAACTTGCATACTTTATTAGGATGTTTTGGATCGACAAAACCTTCAGGATGAACCATATAGACATCTTCCTCAAGATATCCATTTAGGAAAGCGGTTTTGACATCCATTTGCCAAATCTCATAATCATAATGAGCAGCTATGGCAAACAATATCCTTATAGAATTTTGCATCGCAACAGGTGAGAAGGTTTTATCATAATCAACCCCTTGAGTTTGAGTGAAACCCTTTGCTACAAGTCTAGCATTATAAGTATCCAAGTTTTCATGCATATCGGTTTTCTTCTTGAAAACCCACTTACTTCCCACTACCTTGGAATTAAGAGGTGGTACAACAAGTTCCCAAACTTGATTGTCATACATGGATTGCATCTCAACGTTCATGGCCTCAAGCCATTTGTCACAATCCAAATTGGACACTGCATCATGGTATGTGGTTGGTTCATCTGAATCTACCACATAGCATCCATCCATGAAAAATCCGTATCTTTCAGGTGGATTACTAGTTCTACCACTTCTATGAACATTTTGTGTGTATTGATCAACCACTTGATCAACTTCAACATCCTCATGTTGAATGCTAGTTTCAACCAAACGTGCATCGGGTTGTGGTTCTTGATCCTCCTCAAGATCCACTGTTCTACTACTAGTTCCTTCCATAAGGAACTTTGCTTCTAAGAACTCACTCTTTCTGGCAACAAACACCTTTTGTTCTAGTGGATCATAGAAATAATATCCCATAGAATCTCTAGGATATCCAATAAAGATACACTTTGTGGATCGGACTTCCAATTTATTTGGGGTGGGAGTCTTAACATAAGCCTCACAACCCCAGACCCTTAAGTATGATAGGGATGGAACTATTCCATGCCATATCTCAAAAGGTGTCCTTTCCACCTTTTTGGTTGGGGCCATATTTAAAATACGGGCCGCAGAGAGCAAAGCGAAATCCCAAAATGATAGAGGTAATGTGCTTCTAGCCATCATAGGTCAGACCATATCCAATAAGGTTCGATTCCTCCTCTCAGACACACCATTGTGTTGTGGTGTTCCAGGTGGAGTGAGTTGTGAGACAATCCCACAACTCCTAAGATGATCTTGAAAAGCATCACTTAGGTATTCACCTCCTCTATCGGCACAGAGAACTTAATTGACTTGTTGAGTTGATTTTCCACTTCATTCTTGAAGATTTTGAACATTTCAAAAGCTTCATCTTTGTGCCTTAATAAGTACACATACCCATAGCGACTATAATCGTTGATAAAGGTAATGAAGTATCATTCACCATTCCTAGTCATTGGCTTAAAAGGACCACATATATCCGAATGTATGATTCCTAATAAATCTTTTGCCCTTTCGTTAGTTCCACTAAAGGGTGCCTTAGTCATTTTACCTTGTAAACAAAATTCACATACATCAAATGAATCACATTCATTTGTTTTTAAAAGACCATTCTTTTGAAGTGTTTGTATACGTTTCTTGTTTATATGACCAAGACGACAATGCCAAAGATAGGTATCACTCAAATCCAACTTGAGTTTCTTGGTGTTAGTATGGTATAATGAATTATTTAAAGCATTTTCATGAACCAATTCATAAATACCATTAATGGGAATTGCTTTAAAATAGAACATATCATTTAAAGAAACATGAATATCATTTTCAACAAAAGATAATACATAATCATAATGTCTTAATTAGGATACAGAAATAATGTTCCTAGTCAAACTAGAAGCATACAAAATATTCTTCAAAATAACATCCAAGCCACTTGGAAGTTTTAGGATGTAGTCCCCATGAGCTTCAACTTGGACTTTGGTTCCATTGCCCATGAAGAGGCTAACATTCCCTTGATTGAAGTCCCTACTTCTTTTGAACCCCTGCAACAAATTGCAAATATGAGTTCCACATCCGTATCCAATACCCATGTGTTAGAAGATGTAACATTAAGATCAATATGAATCATATATATTGTACCTGAGGTCTGCCCGACATCCCTCTTTGCTTTCAACTCTTGGAGATGGACAGGACAATTCCTTGCCCAATGTCCAATCTCCCCACACTTGAAGCATGGGTCATTGGTAGCAACATTTTGCTTCTTCTCTTGTGGTTTGGGTGGCACCCTTGCCACCCCTTTCCCCTTTCCCCATACGGTCCCTTACCCTGGCAACCTTTGCCTTGGGTGCGGGATGGGGTCTTTTCTTGTTCCCACCTTCATTGATGGTGAGAACGGGTAAAACCCTTTTACCCTGGCCGCCTTGGCCGTTTTCAGCATTGAGTGAAGCTCACCAATGCTTTTGTCCCAAGCATTCATGTTGTAGTTCAACACGAATGTCTCGAACTTCTTGGTAAGGCCATTAAGGATCAAATCCGTGGCCAATTCCTTTGAGACAAGACAATTAAGCCTCTCGAGGCGGTCAATATGACTTTTCATCTTAAGTACATAAGATGAAACAGATTGGTTGTCGTCCATACGACATGCATGGAGTGCTCGAACCGTTTCGAAGCGCTCAACCCTTGCTTGCGTTTGGAACGTTTCTTTTAGCTGGGTTATCATGTCGTAAGGCCGTGATGTTCATACTCCTTTTGGAGATCCGAGTCATGCTCGCTAGCATGAGATAAGACACTTGGACAGAGTCCTCAGTGTACTTGAGCCAATCGTTGTAGGCCTCCTCATTATCCTCAGTAGGTTGATCGGGGATAGGGTCGTCTAAAACATGATCTTCTCTCTTGCTTGAGAACGATTCTCAAGTTTCGATCCTCAGTAGACGTTCCTTTTGGAGGATCGCTTGTAATGATTGGTTGGACGCGGATGAGTTATCGTGATTTTCATTGTTGGTGCCATCTAAAAAATTTAACAAAGATCTATTTTAGTATTTTCGATTGTTATTTTTATATATTATGACTTTTAAGGTCATTTTTATATTAAAGTCTAGAACCCAACATTACATTTAAATTGTGGTTAGGTGACCTTTATCCCACGATTTAAATTAATAAGGTGGTCAACGATTGACGGTTGCAACCATTTGCAACTTCTAGAAATATGGGATCGACTTGAAACATCATATGTAAAGTCGGCATGTTAATCCCATCAACACCATTTGGAAACCACACCGTAGGTGATCCATTTGACATGGTTTGCAAATCAAGATACCCTACTTACACCTACGTGTGAGTTTGTCAAAATAAGTGGTTAGGTGACCTTTATCCCACAAATAAGGCATTCTCACCTCAAGTCGCAAGTTCCCTCAAAATGGTTAGGTGACCTTTATCCCACTAAGAGTTCCCAAGTGACTCAAGTGTTGTGTAAAATGACGGTGTTGATCTTGTTTAAAAATTTTAGAGATTTCATAATACAAGTTTTAGAAAACTCTATGTACTTGTATTTGCATGCTCTCAAATACAAGGTACCCTATGGTCCTTTGATTAAAACCTATTTTAATCTTTAAAATCATTAAATCATTTTAATAACCTTTTATTACATTTTAACGATTAAGAGCCATCATTTTTATAACTTGTTATGTTTGTTAATTAGTTTGTAATGCATGTCAAAATTTCAACCATACAATCAAATAACAAACATTCAAACAAGCATAAACATACAAACATGAGTGCATAACCATAGCCACTAAGTTGACAACACTTGTTTGCCATCACAAGTGTCATCATAAGGTCTTTCCTAAGGGTTGAAATCAACACAAAATGAGGTCATCATAGACCCCCACTTGAACTTGCATCCATATGCTTCAAGTTCCATGTCTTTGATGTCCATCTTTGGGTCTTGATCTTGTGCATCTTCCTTTTACAAAAATGTATCCTAATACATTTTTTCTAATAAAAGAAATGCACCTAATCTATTAATTACATAATCAAATGAACAAATAATTACAACCCAAATAATAAACATAATATTACAACCCAATTGAATGAATAAAACCAACCATTCCAATCATTCAAATCAAAAGGCCAAAGGCTAGGTTATGCACACTAACATCCAATGATCATATCATCCAAACATATAATGAAACCCCACTTAAAACCACCAAATTTCAGCCAACATAAACTGAAATTTTGGGTTTTAAACATTGTCCAAACAATCAACATTTCATAATATATATCTTTCAAGGTCTAATCACTAGCATGTGTGATATGACCTTGAAAGTTGGGGAATCATTCATACAAAATATAGCAGCCCAAAATCAACCTATAATAAGTTGATAATACTTCTTTAAAACCGATTTTAAAGACTAAGAACAAGCAAGTTATCCACATAACCGGCTCTTGATGCCATTGATGGGTTTGATAGAACACAAGAAAACAAGTTTAACCTTTTAAACTTTCTGAAAAACGCAGCGGAAGTATAGCTTTATAACATGTTAATAAGCTGAAAATTTCATGTTCTAAATGATGTTTTAAGATGGAAAAACAAACCCAAATCAAAAGGATCTTTAATATGTGAATAAGCAAGCTATATAAACACATAAAACATTCATAATGTGACAACCAAACAAGCTGCCAAACTACCTCCTTCCAGCAGCTAAATCGACCAAGAGAAGAAGGATGATGAATGCTCAAAATCTCGGCCAAAACTCCAAGGAAGGAGCCCTCAAGCTTGTATACCCCAAGCCTCCTTGCAAAGCACCTTCTTGTTAGGAAGAATCAACACCAAAACCAACCAAAATCGCTCTCAAAACTCCAAATGCTGCTGCTCCTGGCCGTAGCTTTTAGAGAGAGAGAGAGAGCCCCTTTTGGTGTTCTTGCATGTATTGAGATATGAGAGAAAAGGTTTTTTTCAAGACAAGTATTGATGTGTGTAACTATTAAGGCCAAGGATCCAATGAAAATAAAAGGGGGGGGGGGGCGGCTGAAAATAAAAGGGGGGGGGGCGGCCGAAAATTTTAAAAGGGAGGCTTCCCTCTTATAAAATTTAACACACACATATATATTTAGTCTTGTAACTAGTTTATGCAATTAACCATTTAATTGTATAAGTAGTATACTCTCATTATTATTTGGTGTTATCTAACTAATTTAGATAAGACATCAAATAATATTATTCAACAAAATATTATACTAATAAGGTGTTCATTCTCATATGCAACTTATTTAGAAAAACCCATTTTCTAATTGGTGTAAATATTTAATTGCATGATCATATCATCAATTGAATATTAATGGGTGTTTGCTAAGCTTGTTATTGGGTATAACCCGACTGGATCATTACGTACTAACCGCATCAATATTCTATGTGTCTTGGGCATATAGAACCCTACATTAACCAATTCAATATCGACTCATTAACGAAATATTAGTCATTACAAATCACAAACAACCAATATCATTTCATTAATCATATCAAATTACATCAGAATCAGATAAACATGATCTATTACATTACATATCATGATCTAGGGACATACATGCATCAACAAACTCCCCCTTGGACCTAGATCTCTCTAATGTCTTGTTTTCTGCATCACCTCCTCATATTTCTTGTACTTGTCCTCTTTTGTGACTCCCGCGTGAATCTCAAACGTGAAGCAGAGTCTTATGACATTTTGGAACTGGAGGGCTTGTACAATATCTTGCATATCATAGAACAGTGGCCACTTGTATAGCGTGTAGACATCATTTGCTGACAAATTTGTAAGCCACATTGGGTCGAATACCCTGATCGTATCCATTTGGCCCTCTTTGTTTAGAACTATGACCGCTTCTGCTGTTCTCCAATCGTAGTACCACCACTTAAAGTGTGGAGTGAAGTCCTGTGGCATTTCCCGGAGTGGGATTCTTGACATTGTGCGCGGAGGATTCCACTTCAACACTATCTTCGGCTTTCCAGTAGTGGCATCAATCTCAGACCTTCTGATATACCTTGTAGGCTGTTGGGGTCTGAAATTAACCACCTGGTGTGGTACTCCTTCTTTAGGGCAGCCTCGAACCAGCCTGACATCTTCCTCGGGTCAGCATACAAAAGCTTTAGTTTGGCCAGCTGGTTGAGCTCAAAATGTGGTAGAGTCTTCAGATCATGTGGGAATCTGAATTACTCTATGCCCTTTTCCCTCCTAACTGCATATATGTTAAGATCCTCCAAATACGCCCACGCTATGATCCTGCCAGTCACCTTATGATGTTTCTTGACTCTGTAGAGTATGGTGTAGGCATCCTGTTTCGGTGCAGCGCGTTGGGCTCTAACTTCTTCAAAACACGCAGCCCACTCAGCCTTTCGGACATCGACATCATCATTTGAGGCTTGGGCCGTTTCCTCTACTTTCTCCGACTCTTTCTCCATCTTGTCTAACACCTCAAAAGTATCGCCGACGAGGGATTCACCCAGATTGGGAACCACATTTCCCTCATTGTCAGCGTACTGAGAGTAATGCTCTGTAGTGACATCCTCAATCTCGATTTCATTAACATCGTTAAGCTCATCATCACTGGTCGAGTTACATATGTATGTGATGGATGGGCTGAGGATCTAGCTTGGTGGGTAGCGGTGGTGGTGGTGGCTGTAGTGAAGATGGGTCTGTGAAATGGTGGAGGTGAGGTGGGAGTGAAAGATATGGTGGTAGATGGAATTTGTACAGTGGTGGGAGGTGAGGTGGTAGTAGTAGTAGTTGTGGTGGCTGTGGCTGTGGAAGTGGTTGTGGTGGTGGCAGATGTGGTGGCTATGATTGTGGAAGTGGTAGTGGTGGTGGCAGATGTGGTTGTGGAGGTAACGAAAGTGAGACGTCTTTTCTCCTTCTTCTGACCATGGGGTTGAGCTATCCTTTTCCTCCTCATTCCCGTTGAGGTGGATGCTCCCCTTACAACCCTACTAGCTGACTCCGGTGCATAACTCGGATCAGTGGCTGTCTCTCCTGAGTCTCTTGGACGTTCACCAACCGCCCTTAGCCCATGTTCTGTGGGAACAACCTTGCTTCCCACAGTACGTGTCAAGGGCTCATCTTCAGACTCCTCTTCCCTCTCATCAGAAACAAAATCCTGATGGAAACCAGCAGACTCAGTTTCATCGTGGGTGGATGGTGGAGATGGTATATCAGTGGTAGTGGCCCTAGATGGAATGGGGCCTGTATCTCCACCATCACCACTGTCGTCATCATCGTCGTCATCAACTGGTAGACCAATAGGCTCAGAATCAGAGTCACTGTCATCATGATGCCATTTTCGTCTCCCCGGCACCACATATTTCTCATTTGCCAAATGGCCAATCAACCTCTTCACTTGGGGCTTCACTTGTTTGCCCCTATACACCCTCATCCGACCCAAGGTCGTGCCATCCATAATTTCCAAAGTAACTGCATCATGACTCTCCTTTGGGAGAAGTGGTAGCTTTTCGTTGAAGATTAGCTGTAGAAACCTGGGGTACATACAAAATCCTTCCTTCCCTTTTGCTTCCAGGTTCTCTACCAAATAGGAAAAGATCATACTCGAAAAGCTGAAAGGGTGGTTCAGCACCAGTGCCACGAAGGCATTTTGAATCTGATCTGATAGATCATCGAACCCACCCCTCCTCGAAGCAATACACTTTAGGATCACATGCGCCAAGTATTTGTACTAGGGGCACAGGTTGCTCTTATTGAGCACACCCGAGTTTTATGTCCCCTGCGTACTTGATAGCGAGGAAGCAGCCTCTCACAGTCAGTGGATGTAATTTGGTGGGGTGATTCGTATCGTCCCCAAATTCAAGAACTCTCTGGAAATCAGCAACAGTAACCTTGATATCATGACCCAGAATGGAGCTCTGTATACTGTACGGCTCACGAAAGCGATCAACTGAGGCATTCTCCTAGAATGCCTAGTGTAATGACCTGTAGGGCATGCAAGGTGTAGATATAGCCTTATGTATCCGAAGCGTCTAAGGAAGGCTATAATCTCTGTGAACTCGGCCCCGTTCCGAGAAGTATGATCCAAGTGAGCACATATGTTGTGCTTTGGATTAATGGACCATCTATCAGCCATTTTTCTAAAACACAAGACACAAAATCATTAGTACATAATACATCAAAATTCAGTTCTAAGTGTAATGTTAAATTCATTCTGATTCATTCATGCGAATGAATCATGCGACTGGAGTCAGTCGTTTGTTCTTTCGTGCGACTGAGCTCGTTCGGGTGAATGAGACATGCGACTGAGTTCAATCTGCTGACTGAGTTTGGCTGAGGCATGTAATAGCAGGGATACGGATATGACATTGGACCCTGAGGGACAAAATATGCAGGTGAAACAGGTTGTGAATGATGACCAGAACTAGCAGGATGTTGCCCCATGTTTTGTGGACTAGTGCTTGGAAAAGTCACAAAGGGTGCAGAGGAGTTAGATCCAGATGATCTACACTCTCTTGCAAAGTGTCCAAGCCTTTGGCATTTATGACACCTCAACTTACTCTTGTCAAAACCAACTTTGGTTTTGCCAGAGAGTCCTGGAAATTTCCTGCCAGTTCTCTTGTAGAACTTCTGAGATCTGATATTAATCAAGGCCATTTGGCTTAGAATATCCATCTCTTCTAGATCATCATCAGCTATTCCTTTCAAATCATCCATGATAAAACATAAATTGTCACTATTACAGCCTAAGTGACTATCAACACCAATAAATGCATGATCTGAACTGTTTGGAGAGAAATCTATATGCTCATCATAATTACTTTCAGATGCAGCATATTCTGACTCATGACCAACCAAGGCAGTGTTCCCTGGTACAAAGTCATCAGTGAGCTTTCCTGATGATGCCAGTTTCCTTTTCTGCTCTATCTCTCTCTCAAATGTAAGCAGTTTCCCATGAAGTTGGGTGAGAGATAGTTTATCCAGATTTGCACTGGAGCGTAGGACAATAGTGTATGTGTCCTATCTCTCAGGCAGTGATCTAAGGAATCTGTTGTTCATCTAGCTATTGGTATATTCATGTTTGACCATTTTTAGCTCAGAGATCAAACAGGAAAAACGCTCAAACTGTTAAGTCAGTGTCTCACCCTTCCTATGAGAGAATGTTTAATATTGTTGGGCAAGGATTTCTCTATTGTTTGCTAAGACCTCATTAGTTCCACCGAATTGTTCCTTCAGTGCATTCCAGAGGTCATGAGCAGTTTCATGATGCATAAGCCCTGAATAGATTTCATTCGGCAATGCCATGGCCAGAATTCCATGGGCTTTAGCATCAATCTCAAACAGTTTCTGATCTTCATCTGAGTATTGTTCCTTCTTCTTCGGAACCATTTGATTGGTTTCCGGATTGTTCACCATAGGCTTATGTGGACCATGTACCACTGATGTCCAACAACCTGAACTGTTAACAGACAGGTGATGAAGCATTCTTCGTTGCCATATGTTATACTCAGTCCTAACCAGCATTGGAGGCTTGGTTGAGGAACCGGTATTGTGAGGGTCATTAGAAGAAGTAGTCATTCTCAGATTCAACCAAAATCAATTAAGTTTTAATAGATTTAGAACAGAACACAACAGACCAAATTGAACCAAGAGAAAACAGAAAGCAACAAAACGAAAGTAGCAGAAATTCAATTTAACTATAACCAATTCTTGCAAATATGCCAATTCAATCAAATGTAGATATCAATTAGCAGTTTCAATGATCAATTGTTAGATCGATCAATGATAACCGGCTCTGATACCAATTGTTAGGATCAGTGATCTACGTTTGATTGATTAGAGAGTATTGCAGCGAAAATCAAACAATGAATTTAGACAATTCACAAGAATACAGTTGATATTTAAAGTAAGAACAAACGATTATAGAAAGAATTCTGCAAATCAAAGATTTCATTCAATACGCGCTTTCGTGGTGGCAAAATGTCACACTTACAATCAGGTCAATCATCCCTTATATAGGAATGTTGTGGTGGAACATTCCTTATATAGGAGATGTGACGTCTGTTGATGTCACTTGATAGTGACATCTAACAAAATTATTCAACTACTGAGAGTTAACACAACTACTGAAGATGTCAAAACAGCTGACATCTTCTTACAAAAATACTAAGTGTTAACTATCACTACAACTACTGAAAAGAAACTACTGAAACTACAACGACTGAAGACATGCTCTTCAGTCGTTTTACAAATACTGAAACAAAAAGAAAACACTGAAGGAAACCATCACAACAACTGAAGAATGCTTCCTCAGCTGTTGTAACAAACTCTGAAGACATTAGTACTTGTACTTGAACTTCAGCTGTTGTCATCAACTGATGTCTTCAGCTGTTGTTCAGTCTTGTACTTCAGCTGTTGATCTTCAGTACTTTGGTCTTCAGCTGTTGATCTTCAGACTTTGGTCTTCAGTTTTGAAGTCTTCAGTACTTTAGTCTTCAGCTTTTTAAGTCTTCAGTACTTAAGTCTTCAGCTGTTTAAGTCTTCAGTACTTAAGTCTTCAGTTGTTGTCTTTAGTCTTTGATCTTCAGCTTTGAAGTCTTCAGTACTTTTTCTTCAGTTGTTGCCTTCAAACTTTGTCAAACAGCTGATCAAGTCTTTAGCAGTTGTTGTGAGTCTGTGGGACTTAGGGGTTTTTCTGATCAGGCTCATTGGTTCTTTTGGTCCAACAAACTCCCCCTGAACCAATGCAGCCAAAACCTCTAAACTTATTGAAGATGTCCCACTTATTATGGCAGAAAGATTTGGTCTTTTTGTCTTCTAGATCAGCTCAGAAGTGACCCATGTAAGCACAGGCCTGGGAAGAAGTCTCAATGATCTGTTTGGCAAGGATGAATGGGAACTCTGTCTTGGGGAACTGGACACAGAGCTGTTACCCCATCCATGAGATCTACTTCCCAACAATGAGTCTGTATGACTCCCTTGTAGGCCTCAAGGAAGGTTATCTGTTCCTCCATGGTAAGTTCTTCATCTCCTCCTTCAAAAAGTGATTCTGGCCATATATTCAGATAGGTATTTGACCTGTTTCCCATTTTTGAGTTCCACAGTTGTTATTACTCTATAAGCAAATTCATCAGGGTGATTACCCTCTAACTTCCTCAAGCCTCTTATATACTAACCCCTTTTTCACCATTTTGTTTTCTAGCATCTTTTGTGGGGTCAGGTTGGCTTTATAGGCTTTCTTGAAGTCATCTAGGATTTCCCAGGGTGATACTACAAAGACCAGTGAGATCACTTCATCTACAATCTTCTTCACTTGGCCGATGTATCTCTGTGGAATGTTTTTCTTGTGAATCCTATGAGACACCCTGGGATCAGGCCAAATCCTCACTCTCTCCTTTTGATATTGAAATGTATGTTTAAGAGTGTATAATCTGAGAGCATGCTTCTTCATGTTGATGATTGAAGATGTGGCAGCATATGCTTTGTCAACTCTTCTCAACAATTCCTCATCATGTTGTTTGTGAAGCTCTTCTTCTTCTAGCTTCACTTTCATAATTTGTCTTTGAGTTTCAGGAGTAATTGTTGGAGAGTGACTTGTGGCCTTAGGCAACTGTATAACAGCTAAGAGTGGCAACCTATCTTCATCTTCATCATTTTCTTCGTCATCTTCTTCTAGCCTCAGTACCCTTTTCTTCCTCTTCTGGGGTACTTCATCGGCTATTGGTTTTGTGGGTAAGGGAATTGGTTTAGTGGGTTGTGGTTGTGGTGGATTTGGTGTGGGAATGTTGACAGGCTGTTCTAGCATTCTGGATGTGAGGTCGGCTTTAGATTGCTTGACTAGTTCAGTCCTGCTCCCAGCACCAGCTTCGTTTAAGGCTTCAATAACCAATCCTTTTGTGTATACTTCAGACGAACAGATCTTGGTGGTTATTGCCAAGATGTTGTCCCTGGACCATGCCTTGATCTCAATCAATGATCTACCCAGATATTTCGCTATGAACCTGATCATGATCTCTAACCTTTCCCTTTCCAACACATCATAACTTGCCCATCTAGCTTGGATTTCTTCAATCTCTAGTCTTCTAATTTCTGAGTCAATTTTTTCAGTGTCGTGGCCTTGCCTAACAACCGATCAATGATGTTATCCATTGATCGGCTGTGTTCGGCATCAGCCTTCTTCACCATTGTCTCCAAGTCAGTCTCCTTCTCATTCTTCCTTTTCTTGTATGTGACATGAAAGTCTTTAGTACTTTCAGTCACTTTCTCCATGTCAGCATCCTTCACCTTCTCCTTTTCAGTTTCTTTCCTATCTGCCATCCTCTTTCTTTTTGCTTTCACTGACTGAATCTCCCCCTTTTTGGTTGCATTGGTTGCAAGGGTTGATTTTCAGAAAGCCTTTTGCTCACATCATCCTCTATCATGGGTTGTATAACTGAGGGAAGCCTCTCATCAAGGGTTTTAAGGACCATATCAGTGATAGTTGATGTGATGAGAGGTAAGGAATGTTGAAATAGCAGCTATTTGCTCAGGGGGTTCTGTCCCTGAGAAATAGTGCCAGAAGCAGAGGCAGGTGGCTGAGTGTTTTGGAGTGGCTCAGTGTATGGGAGACCTTCAGAGGAAGTGCCATCTGTGGTTGTGAGGGGTAGATGGTCTTTGATCCTGAGAAATATTGGCAAGCAGCTCTTTGAGTCTGCTCACCTCATCTCGAGGATGGTGTTTTGGGCTAAAACATCATAAAAGAAGCCCAGGTCATCATCAGTGTTTACTGAATCACCTGACCTCCTGATAGAATCAGGATGAACATGCTCTGAGTGTAGATCAGTAGTAGCATGTTCCCCTTGGTCATGGTACTGGGGACTTCCTGCCTCAGACCATGTCCTTCATCAGCAGTTGCCTCTGGTGAGGTCTTATGAATGTTACCAACTTCATCCTGATCATATGCTGAAGCAGGAGAAGTGGCAGCCTCACCAGAAATTCGAATCTCCATTTCTACACCTGGAGATTGAATATGGTAACCCCTATGCTGTGGGGTGTCAGAAGCACTTTGGTCCTCCCCCTCAATGGTTGGGGCTATCCCAGTTGTGATTGGTATCTGGGGAGGGGGTGAGGAGTGCAACTGAGTCAGCACTTTGGCAATTATGATGGTAGGACTTTGGGGGCGGTTGCAGTGGGAGAGGGTGTGAAGGCAGTATGCACCCGGGGAGAGTGGTGCGTTTCAATGGCAACCTCCTCAAGTGAGGAAGGTTCCAGATGTGTAGGTGCCCCAGAGGTGGTTGCTACAGGCTCCTGTTGAGAGGAAACCTGAGCGGTTGAGGGTGAGTGAGTCCTTGTATCTACTTGGGGGTTATGACCAGTAGATATAACCTGCGTTTGTGTTGCAGGGGCATCCTCAGGGGACTCATTTCCCTGAGTAGCCTTTTTGGCTTTCTTGTGTTTGGGTTTGGTGGGGACAATGGATTTGAGGTGGTGGCTGTGGGTTCCAGCTGCGTGGGTTTTCGCAGTTTGGCAGCCAGTTTGAGTGACTGGTCTGAGTTGTGCCTGGAGTATACTTCAGGCAATACACCGTGGCAGGGACTCCAAGGCCAACAAGTCCTCCAGCTTTCAGCTGGTTTACTATAATGGCCATTAGGAACCGAGGATATAATATCCATCGGTTAGCTATAGGCTTGGAGGCCATATCCTTGAGTTCAAGAAATAATATTTCAGAAAAATTTAAGTTTGTTGGTCAAGGATAGAGAATAATACCTGCTGCCACCTCGTCGACATTTGATCCCAAGAAGAAGTCTTAGGAGCTAAGCATACATTCACCATATGAAAAATTAGTCGTTCCGCATCATGGAAATGTTTCTTCAGGATGGTAGAGGCACTAAGGTTACCCTGGTATCCATGTTGGGCAAATGATAGATCAGTGGTGCCCTTTGGATACCCAGTGGGGAAAGTGGCATCATCCAGTTGTAGGGTTTGGCGAAGGATTTCTGGAGTGATGACCACCTGACGATTGTTGACGAACGACTGGAGAGAGTCGGTGTCATTCTCCCCAGTGAAGGGTGACGTTCGTCCAGAACTGATGGAGTGATTCGGCATGAATGGTAGGATTTAGAAGGAAAGCCGTTTTGTATGGAGAGTTGATCATTAGATCAATGGCATTATCAAACTTTGTCCAGAAGGGTGATTTGGTAAGGTAAGCAACACAGTTGTGTCGTGGTTTAAGCTTCATGTTCGCCATTGATGTGAGAGAAGGTTCTGAGTTTTTGAACGTTAGGTTTGAGATGATGAAGCTCTGTAAGACAAGGTATTTATAGGGTATGGGTTATAAAGCAACTGAAGGGTTTGGTATGAGTCATCAGTAGTTTTAAGCGACTGATGACGTGGTATTAACCTTCAGATGTTGAAACAACTGAAGTCTTGGTTTTAGGCGTGGTAGTTATAAAACTACTAAAGACCATGGTTTTAGCTTCAGATGTTGGAAAAAACTGATAACTGGTGTTAGTCATCAGTAGTTATGAAACTACTGAAGACATGGTTTTGTCATCATTGTTGTAACAGCTGACGACGTGGGTTAGTCATCAGTAGTTGTGAAACTACTGAAGACGTGGTTTTGTCATCAGTTGTTGAACAGTGACACGTGGTGTTAGTCATCATAGTGAAACTACTAAGACGTGTTTGTCATCAGTTGTTGTAACAGCTGACGACGTGGTGTTAGTCATTAGTAGTTGTGAAACTACTGAAGACGTGGTTTTGTCATCAGTTGTTTAAGATGAAGTAGTAGTTTTAGAAACACTGAAGAGAAATTCTCATCAGTAGTTTCGTCAATTCATAGCTTTTCACTGTTTCATACTGTCCTCAACACTTACTCATCAGTCTTTTTGGCTGTTTTTCAGTTGTTTCATAGGACGTTAGTACTTATCTGTTTGTACTTATATTGTAGTTATGACTGTATCAGTTCTTGTAACAGAATCAGTACTTATTTGTGATATGGTTACAAATGATCATCAGTACTTATTTACTGAGATCATCAGTAGTTATCACTTATTCTAGCTGCAGCATACCAAGCCTTAACACTAGGTTTTGGAAAGTCGAACTATCCAAAGGCTTAGTAAAATGTCTGCAAGCTCATCAGCACTAGGCACAAACTTTGGATCAATCAGACCTTTTTCAAAACAGTCCCTAATAAAATGATGTCTGATCTCTATGTTTGGTCCTAGAGTGCTGGACAGGATTCTTGACAATGCAAAGAGCTGAAGCACTATCCATTAATAATGGAGTCTTAGTCTCTGTAATGCCATAATCCAAAAGTTGGTTCTGAAGCCAGAGTACCTGAGAAGTACAGCTTGCAGCAGCAATGTACTCTGCTTCAGCAGTGGATGTAGCAACAGATGTTTGTTTCTTACTCTGCCAAGAAATCAAACAGTTGCCTAGGAATTGACATCCACCAGAAGTTGACTTTCTGGTTAACTTACACCCTGCATAGTCACTATCAGAAAAAGCAACCAATTTGCAAGAGTGTCCAGTGGAATACCATAAACCTAGAGATTGTGTACCTTGCAGATATCTAAAGATCCTTTTGACTGCAATCAAGTGAGACTCTTTAGGAGCAGCCTGAAATCTAGCACAAACACACATTGCAAACATAATATCTGGTCTAGAAGCTGTTAAGTACATCAAGGACCCAATCATACATCTGTAAAGTGTTTCATCAACAGCTTTACCTTTCTGATCTGCATCCAGTTGTGTGGTGTTGCACATGGGAGTAGAACAGGGCTTACAATTTTGTAAATCAAACTTATTCAAAAGATCTTTTGTATATTTAGACTGATGAATGAAAGTCCCATCAGCCTTTTGTTTGATTTGCAATCCTAGAAAGAACTGTAATTCTCCCATTGCACTCATTTCAAACTTCTTATGCATTAAATTGGTAAAGTCATCACACAACTGGGGATCAGAGGATGCAAAAATAATATCATCAACATAAATTTGAACAAGTAGCTTATGCTGATCCACCTTCTTAATGAATAAAGTTTTATCTATGGAGCCTCTAGTGAAATTATTTTGAAGAAGAAAATTTGATAATGTCTCATACCAGGCTCTAGGAGCTTGTTTCAACCCATAAAGAGCCTTATCAAGCTTGTATACCCAATCTGGATGTTTATTATCCTCAAAACCTGGTGGTTGACACACATAAACTTCTTCTTTTATTTTACCATATAAAAATGCACTTTTAACATCCATTTGAAAAACTTTATAATTATGAAATGCAGCATAGGCTAGGAACAATCTAATTGCCTCCAGTCTGGCTACAGGGGCAAAGGTCTCATCATAATCAATACCTTCTTCTTGTGAAAACCCCTGAACAACCAGTCTGGCCTTGTTCTTAACAATAAGCCCATTTTCATCTGTTTTGTTCCTAAACACCCATTTAGTGCCTATTGCACACTTACCTGGGGGTAGAGGAACCAGTTCCCACACTTGCTGTTTCTTGAACTGAAGTAGCTCAAGCTGCATGGCTTCCACCCATCCATTGTCTCTCAAAGCAACATGATAGTTCTTTGGCTCTTGCTGACTGATGAAGAGAGCATAGAAGCACAAGTTAGACAATTGACTTCTGGTTGAGACGCCAACATTGATACCACCAATGATTTGAGACATGGGGTGATTCTTCAGCTCTTGGTGCACAATAAGATCAGTGCAAGTGTTGGTAGCCGGTTCAGCATCAGCAGATGTTGATTCAGATTCTTGAAACCAAGTATTAGATGGCAAATCAAACGATGTAGAGGAATCAGAAATCTCATCAGCATTTGTTGTGGATGGCTGCTGAAGGTACAGGAACATCAAGTTTAGCAGACTCAGGCAGTTGGTCACTGAACTTGAGAAGGTGAGTACTGATATCATCATCATCTTCAGTACCACAAGGTGGAAGACTTGCTGCAGAAGATGATTTATCCACATGATCTGCAACAGCTGGAGTTTGATAAGGAGCATATTGCAGTATGTCCAGATCAAACAACTCCACAGGGTTTTGTGGAATTTTATCCTTAGGAGATTCATTGAATTTCACATGCAAGGTTTCTTCAACTATCTTTGTTCTGCAGTTGAAGACTCTGTAAGCCTTGCAAGTGGATGAATAACCTACAAAATACCCTGCATCCACCTTAGGATCAAATTTGTGGAGTTGACCCTTTGTGTTGAGAATGAAACAAGGACATCCAAAGGCTCTGAAGAATGAAATCAAAGGAGCCAAATGATGTAGAGCTTCATATGGAGTCTTCATCAACCTCTGATTTACTAACACTCTATTCTGCACATAGCAAGCTGTATTGACAGCTTCAGCCCAAAAGGTCAAAGGCAAACCAGAGTCAGCCAACATGGACCTTGCAGCTTCAATTAAAGTCCTGTTCTTTCTCTCCACTACTCCATTTTGTTCTGGAGTCCTTGGGATGCTAAACTGCCTTTTGATTCCTTTTGAAAGATAAAAATCATCAAGTGTATGGTTTCTGAATTCAGTACCATTGTCACTCCTTATACACTTGACTGATAGGGAATACTGCTTCTCAACATACCACAAAGTTTATAATCTTCTGAGCAACCTCATCCTTTGAATGTAGAAAGAAAGTCCATACGATCTGAGTAATCATCCACAATTACCAGACAGTATTTCTTCTTTGCCATGCTCATCACTCTCACAGGACCAAATAGATCCATGTGCAGTAACTGCAAGCAGGCAGTGGACTTAGGTCTTCAATGGGAGGGAATGAGACTTTGTGCTGTTTTCCTTTCAAACAAGCAGTGCAGGCTTCATCACAGTGGAACTCCTTTATTGATAAACCTCTCACTAAATGATTGTGGATCAGCTGATTCATGTTTCTGAGATTGACATGACCCAGCCTTCTATGCCATAGTTTAGATTCCTGAAGAGAGGCTTTGGAGAATAGCATGGATGACCCTTCAAATCAATCTTCTTTGACAAATCCAAGGCATACACTCTTCCGATCCTGTTGCCCTTCAGGAGAGTATGTTCATCCATTACCTTGTCAATCAGCCTCAGAACTTGGGAAGACAGAATCCTGCAGTTCTGGCTTGTGAAAAGTGCAACATGCCCTTTATCACACATCTGACTGACACTCAGCAGATTATACTTGAGATTCTCCACATGGTTGACATCATCAAACCTGATTTGTCCATTAGACACATATCCTTTCCCAATGATGTAACCTCTGGCATCATTTCCAAATGAAACAAATCCCTTCTTTCCTGAGAGTAGTCATTAAGAAGAGAACTGCTCCCAGTCATATGCATAGATCCTCCACTGTCCACATACCAGATGCTCCTTTGGCATGTTGAAGAACCCTGCATAAAAGAAAACTAGTTAGATTTTGAGACCCAAACCTTTTTGGTTTTGGGTCTGTTTTCATCAACAGATGCAACCATAACTTGTTTCTTATGATTAACAGCTGAAGAAGAGATGGTGCTGAAATGGATTCCTTGGATTTGGGCTTGGAATGCCTTTTCAGTGATTTGATCACAGGTGCATCTAGTTGGTTAACTCTCCCCAACAAATGCTGAACCATCATAACAAGTTGTGTCTGATTTGTAGCCAAAGCTTTCAGCTCTTGTGACATATCAGTACTTGTGTTTGATGAGTTCCTGTGATCCACCATTTCCTCCTTAATTAACAGACTTAGTCTGATGTTTATCATGAGGAGCACCATCAGCTGTTTTGTGATTAACCTTATCCTTCTTTTTGAATTTGGTTGAAGGCTTGGGTTTATCACAATGGAATGATTGCGGTACAAACTTGGTCTCAAACTCAGTTTTCATTTCATCCATCTGGATTTTAATGAGCTTATCTCTGTTGAGTTTGGAACCCTTTCTGTACCAACATTCATCAGAAAGATGATTGAATTTACCACATATTTCACATGGCTTATTCTTCATCTTGGATTGATCAACTGCTGATGAGGAAACTACTGAAGGTGTGCTCTTCAGTACTTTCTCCTTTCAGTAATTTTGTTCAGTACTGAAGAATCTGTAACAACTGAAGAGTTGTTCTTCAGCTGTTTATTGTCAGCAGTTGTTATCCATTTATTTCAGCTGATTTGAAATGCTTTTCAGTTGTTGTAACTTGCCCTTCAGTACTTAAGTTACTTTGAGGGACAACATCTGAAATACTCAGCTTCATGTGCTTATCAGTAGTTAACCCATCAGCCAATTGACTTGCTGAGGTATCAACCCTTATTTCATCTTGTGATTTTGGGAGATCACTTGTGGATGATGCACATGATAATGTGGTTTGGAGATTGCTTTCACTTTCAGATTTTACTATTGGTTTTGGAGTAAAATCTGTTGGAGGTGCAATATGGTTTAACCAATTCCAAACTTCACATTCGAAGCAGATTGCTTACTGAGCAGCATTTCAAATCCCTTGCAGGATGACACCCAGCGGTCACACTCAACTTGGGTAACTGCAAGTTTTTCTTTGAGTTCCTTATGGTTCTCAAGAATGACCTCTAGCTTAGCCTTTTCATCATTTAATTGGCATTTAAGCTTATAAATCTCATCATCTTTGTCCTTAAGGACAGACTCATATTCAGCTTTTCTTTTGGAAATAGTTTGCTCAAGCTCTAGATTTTGATTAATTACAGCTACATTTGCTTCTCTAATAGAGACAAATGCATCTATGCAAGATTCAGAACAAAGCTTGGCCTTAGCCTCAGAAGATACCTGGGTTACCTGTGAAGAAGATGCATTGGAGCAAGAACCCTCAGTAGATTCCAGGGCCATGAGAGCTAGATTCCCAAAAGGATGTTCACCACCATGTTGACCATCACCAGTAAATAATTGCTCAGTACCAGAGAGATCATCTGGTAAACTGCTCCAGTCAACATTACCAGGGGTGAAAAAGCTGTGATGAGGTTGTGAATGAGATGGTAGAGGCTCAGGTAATGCTTGTGGTTGTTGTGCAGTAGGAACTTGAACTGGATTTGGCTGAGGCATGTAATAGCAGGGATACGGATATGACATTGGACCCTGAGGGACAAAATATGCAGGTGAAACAGGTTGTGAATGATGACCACAGAACTAGCAGGATGTTGCCCCTGTTTTGTGGACTAGTGCTTGGAAAAGTCACAAAGGGTGCAGAGGAGTTAGATCCAGATGATCTACACTCTCTTGCAAAGTGTCCAAGCCTTTGGCATTTGTGACACCTCAACTTACTCTTGTCAAAACCAACTTTGGTTTTGCCAGAGAGTCCTGGAAATTTCCTGCCAGTCCTCTTGTAGAACTTCTGAGATCTGATATTAATCAAGGCCATTTGGCTCAGAATATCCATCTCTTCTAGATCATCATCAGCTATTCCTTTCAAATCATCCATGATAAAACATAATTGTCACTATTACAGCCTGAGTGACTATCAACACCAACAAATGCATGATCTGAACTGTTTGAAGAGAAATCTATATGCTCATCATAATTACTTTCAGATGCAGCATATTCTGACTCATGACCAACCAAGGCAGTGTTCCCTGGTACAATTCATCAGTGAGCTTTCCTGATGATGCCAGTTTCCTTTTCTGCTCTATCTCTCTCTCAAATGTAAGCAGTTTCCCATGAAGTTGGGTGAGAGATAGTTTATCCAGATTTGCACTGGAGCGTAGGACAATAGTGTATGTGTCCCATCTCTCAGGCAGTGATCTAAGGAATCTGTTGTTCATCTGGCTATTGGTATATTCATGTTTGACCATTTTTAGCTCAGAGATCAAACAGGAAAAACGCTCAAACTGTTGAGTCAGTGTCTCACCCTTCCTATGAGAGAATGTTTCATTTGTTGGGCAAGGATTTCTCTGTTGTTTGCTAAGACCTCATCAGTTCCACGAATTGTTCCTTCAGTGCATTCCAGAGGTCATGAGCAGTTTCATGATGCATAAGCCCTGAATAGATTTCATTCGGCAGTGCCATGGCCAGAATTCCATGGGCTTTAGCATCAATCTCAAACAGTTTCCGATCTTCATCTGAGTATTGTTCCTTCTTCTTCGGAACCATTTGATTGGTTTCCGGATTGTTCACCATAGGCTTATGTGGACCATGTACCACTGATGTCCAACAACCTGAACTGTTAACAGACAGTGATGAAGCATTCTTCGTTGCCATATGTTATACTCAGTCCTAACCAGCATCGGAGGCTTGGTTGAAGAACCGGTATTGTGAGGGTCATTAGAAGAAGTAGTCATTCTCAGATTCAACCAAAATCAATTAAGTTTTAACAGATTTAGAACAGAACACAACAGACCAAATTGAACCAAGAGAAAACAAAAGCAATAAAACGAAAGTAGCAGAAATTCAATTTAACTATAACCAATTCTTGCAAATATGCCAATTCAATCAAATGCAGATATCGATTAGCAGTTTCAATGATCAATGATAACCGGCTCTGATACCAATTGTTAGGATCAGTGATCTACGTTGATTGATTAGAGAGTATTGCAGCGGAAATCAAACAATGAATTAGACAATTCACAAGAATACAGTTGATATTCAAGTAAGAACAAACGATTATAGAAAGAATTCTGCAAATCAAAGATTTCATTCAATACGCGCTTTCGTGGTGGCAAAATGTCACACTTACAATCAGGTCAATCATCCCTTATATAGAATGTCGTGGTGGAACATTCCTTATATAGGAGATGTGACGTCTGCTGATGTCACTTGATAGTGACATCTAACAGAATTATTCAAACTACTGAAAGTTAACACAACTACTGAAGATGTCAAAACAGCTGACATCTTCTTACAAAAATACTAAGTGTTAACTATCACTACAACTACTGAAAAGAACTACTGAAACTACAACGACTGAAGACATGCTCTTCAGTCGTTTTACAATACTGAAACAAAAAGAAAACTACTAAAGGAAACCATCACAACAACTGAAGAATGCTTCTTCAGCTGTTGTAACAACTCTGAACTTCAGTACTTGTACTTGAACTTCAGCTGTTGTCATCAGCTGATGTCTTCAGCTTTGTCTTCAGTCTTTGTACTTTAGCTGTTGATCTTCAGTACTTTGGTCTTCAGCTGTTGATCTTCAGACTTTGGTCTTCAGCTGTTGAAGTCTTCAGTACTTTAGTCTTCAGCTGTTTAAGTCTTCAGTACTTAAGTCTTCAGCTTTTTAGATTCTTCAGTACTTAAGTCTTCAGTTTGGTCTTCATCTTTGATCTTCAGCTGTTAAGTCTTCAGTACTTTGTTCTTCAACTGTTGCCTTCAGACTTTGTCAAGCAGCTGATCAAGTCTTCAGTAGTTGTTGTGACGTCTATGGGACTTAGGGGTTTTTCTGATCACTCATTAGTTTCTTTTTGGTCCAACACAAACCTTACGACCAGTCGCTTGTCCCCACTGTCAGTCGCCTGTGTTCGATCTTGACCAATCAAGTAATTTAACATGGTTTCATGGTCCATAGACTCCATCTTGTCACTATACCTATTAAACTTAATTTTGACATTTTGCTTAGTTTATGTAGGTTTATTAGGGCATTTTTCAGTCCCGTTCTTGTTCATTCGAGTCACAGATTTGGATTCCAGATCTTCTGATTTCGGTAGATTTAACTGCATGTACCTGTCATAATCGTCAATCGAATGTCAGAAGACACAGCAATGTGAACACAGATCTCTAGAATTTTGGCAGAGTAAGGGAAGAAATGCGATTTGGTTGCGATGGGTCGATTGGGAGTGATGATAAAATGCGATCGACTGAGGCCCTTTAATACTGACCTAAGTTCAATCGGACCGACTGGCCTCATTCGCTCAGTTCATTCGGGTGACTGAGGTTCAGTCATGCGTTGGCCCAGTCAGTCGCTTTCCAGTTGGCCGACTGAGTCTCAGTCTGTCGACTGACTCATTCGTGCCCTTTCATTCGCACCGTCAGTTACCAACCGAGTCTCATCGGTCGACTGACTCATTCGCACCCTGTCATTCGTTCGAATGGATCATTCTTATACGCCATTCGGGTGAATGACTAAATTTCATGTCCAGTTGTGCGAATGGGATCCATTCGCATGGTTGGTCCATATTCATGGTCCAATCGTGCGAATGGGTCACACTTAGTAAATTTTCTGCCATTTTGAACATTTTACTTTTAAGAACCTTTTAACTTTTGAAATAAACATTATGAGTTTTTGATCATCTCAGACATGATCATTTTAACCAATTTAGTCACCTCAGACATGACTCTTTTAAACACTTTGTCACCTCAGACGTGACTGCTTTAAACTTGAAAATTCATGTGGTCATCTCAGACATGACCCTTTTAGTGAGTTGATCCCTTATCGATTTTCATGATGTAGTCCGACAAACAAACAAAACTAAAGGACTAAGTGAATAAAAAAACTAAACTAACGTACAAAAAATAAAAACTTGTTTTTGGCTTTTTGTGAGGGATAAATCCTAAGATGGAAGTCTACGGGATTTGGTTCCGGAATAGGCAGCTTCAACTTAGATTGACCACACTGGACCAATTCAATTTTGGAATCATACATGCAAGTCAAATCATTTGGGACTTGTTATCAAAATCTTTTGATGCTCTATTCTTGGTTTTCATCCAGAGTTGTTAGCAACTTTTAAGAAATCATACTGGAACTATTAGATTACCACATTGATTTGAACTTTCAAGAATTGCAGCCACAATGATTGTCAATATGTTTGTCCTCTTAAATCCATACACAGACTTTTGACACAGACTGGTGATAATTTAGGTTTAATTATTTCAACTAACATTTGTGGATCCCACACTTATATGGTAATCAACATTCCCCAGGAGCTTTTGAGCGGTCTACGGGTATTTTCACAAGAAGAGACTATTCTTAGAGCTTTCAAAGAGAACCCATCCTCAGGTTAGTGCCATCGCACAACAGAGAGGCGGCAAACAACAATGAATTATAGAATATCTATGTTTATGCTTATCCTCAGTCAGTGCCATCGCACAGCAAGAGGCACACAACCTATCTCCTTGTTAGAGCAGCTTATTTTATTTTGCACAAAATACACCAACATATAGTCATTAGCTTGATAGCATTTTTCTTTCATTTTTTCATGCTTTGCTCTATTTATGGTCATCCGCACACATTTGTGGCGTTTACATGCTCATTACCCCTTATTGGAATATTGTTGATTGTGTTAACCAGTGATAAGATGGAAGCCCACTGTCAGTTGAACAAATTAGTTGATCTTGAGATCACCAGTAGGTCTAATCATCTATTGTGTTGAATCTACCGACATATCAATTGTGATCTAGCAACCTCTAGGTCTACTCTCGTTGTGTTACCTTAGGAGTTACCAGTTTTTCTATCATCTTCCCTTTTTATATTGCTTAGACTACACAAACTTATACTTTGAATTTTTGCATCATTTCTGAATTAAATTTAAAGTCCCTCTTGATTTGTTCCTGTGTACTATCATATTCCAAAGGGTTGAATCGGTATCACATATACGATCTACCTTATATCAGCTTTCCACTCCTTCTCCCTCGTCTTTTTTTTTATAATGTTACTTGCTGACTTATTCTCTCCCTAAGTTACTAACATCATAACTGGTTTAATTATTTTAGAATATTAATAAACAACAGAATAACATGAGTTTAATTTTAAACAGACTAAATTAACCAAATAAAATAAAATAAAATGAAAAATTAACTAAGCTACACCGGACTACACATGATCATCATCAGGAATAACCTCACTTTTCTTTTTAACGCCATTGACCTCTAGCAAATATTGAAAACGTGGTTTATCAAAGGCTTTAGTATAGAGGTTAGCGTGTTGAAAATCAGTATATTTTTTACCACATCAATGAAGTTCTTTTCAAAACAATCTCTTATGAAATGGTATTTAATACCGATATGTTTGGTCTTAGGATGTTGGACCGATTTTTAGTTACTGCAATTGCAGCAGAGTTATCCAAAAATAGAGTAGAAGAAACTTTAATCGTAATCCCGCATTTGCTGTTGAATCCAGATGATTTGTGAACAACAACTTGCAGTAGCAACGTATTCGGCTTCACAGGTTGACAATGCAACCGATGTCTGCTTCTTACACTGCCAGGTAATTATCTTCTCCCAAGAATTGACACCCTGCTAATGTAGACTTGTAATTCATCTTGCAGCCCCCGTAATCCGAGTCACTATACGCCGTGAGTTCAAAGTCATCATCATGAGGATACCACAACCCAAGTGTGGTGTACCCTTCAGATAACGAAATATCCTCTTGACCCCGATCAGATGGTTGACCTTAGGCTTAGCCTGATATCTAGAACATAAACATGTAGCATACATGATATTAGGTCTTGAGGCAGTGAGATACATGAGGGATCCAATCATTCCTTGGTACATTGTGACATCTACAAGATCTCCATTTTCATCAGGTGCTATATCGTGATTCGTAGCAAGTGGAGTTCCAGCAGCAGAAGCATTCTCCATGTCAAAACGACTGAGAATGTCTCCTACATACTTGGTTGATATAGAATATCCCATTTGGAGTCTGATCCACCTGTAACCCGAGAAAGAACTTCATCTCCCCCATAGCACTCATCTCAAATTCTTTCTTCATAACTGCTTCAAACTCTTTGTGTAACTTTACATTCTTTGAACCAAAGATTATGTCATCGACATAGATCTGTACGAGCAGTAGATCGCCATCCTTTTCTTTGATGAACAACGTGCAATCAATAACTCCCCTGCGAAAGCCGTGTTTCACAAGATGAGTCGAGAGTTTCTCATACCAGGCTCTTGGAGCTTGATGAAGCCATATAAAGCCTTGTCGAGTTTATAAACTCTATCCCGATAGTAAGGATCTTCAAATCCCTCGGGTTGACTGACATAGACTGTTTCTCTGATTTCCCCATGAAGGAATGCACTCTTTACATCTAATTGGTAGACTTTAATCTTCATGTACGATACATAGGCAAGGAAGATGCGAATGCTTCCATTCGTGCCACGGGTGCAAACACTTCATTGTAGTCAATTCCCTCGACTTGGTGAAATCCTTGAACCACCAATCGAGCCTTGTTCCTGATAATGACTCCTTGGTCATCCTTCTTGCATTTTAAGACCCATTGGTGCCAATGACCTTAGCACCTTTAGTCTGTCAACCAAAGTCCATACACCTAACTTCTTGAACTGAAGAAGTTCTTCTTGCATGGCACTCACCCATGCCTCATCATTTAGTGCATCACTGACGTATTTTGGCTCAAACTACGAGACAAAACACCGATAAGCACCATCATGAATATATCCCTTTCCATAACGAAGGCGTAATCAGCTGAGTATAGCTGATTTCGGGTTTGTACTCCTGATCTGACATCCCCAATGACATTGTCTAGGGGATATAGACGTTTAGTCGTGATCCTGGAGTAGTAGGAACACTACCTCAGAGCCAGATTATGAGCATTTGGTCTGCATCTGAGGTAGTTGGAGTTTGAGGCTCCGAAGTCGAAGGTGCATCCCTGGTAGATGCTTGTGGACTTTCAGGAACTGGAACCTGTTCCTCCTGACTGTTCTGGTCATCTTCTTCAGCTTCATCTTCAGAGGAGGAGTCATTGTCGTCGACTACTCCCCCTGACTGAGTAGATGATCCTCCTAGTGAGCTTGATGTTGGTGTATTCAAGATATCATACATCATCGTGTAGCTAACTCGTCATCCGAGGGAGAGAGAGATGTTGAAGGACTTGAAGAATCCATCATAGTCGAAGAAATAGGCGGGTCCTTTGCCAGTAGGTGGTGTGGTATATCGCTGAACGTCAACATTACACCACACTTCTACTAGACCTATTGAGTTGTTGTAAACCCTCTTGTTCGGAATGTTGTATCCTAGAAAGATTCCTTCATCCGCCTTCTCACTGAATTTACCTTCTTGTGTTTTCTTCAGAAGTGTGCACGGCGCGCCAAATGGTCCGAGATACTCCAAATTCGGTTTGCGTCTTTGTAGTAGCTCGTAACATGTCTTTCTGTGACGCTTGACAATCAGAACTCGATTCAGTGTATAACATGCATTAGCAACTGCCTCATTCCAAAATTGGATAGGCAGTTTCGAGTCTGCCAGCATAGTCCGTGCTGTCTCAATCAAGCTTCTGTTCTTTCTCTCAGCAACGCCATTCATCTGAGGCGTGTAGGCAGAAGTGAATTGATGTACAATTCCCTTTTCCTTGCAGTAAGCCTCCATCCACTGGTTCTTGAATTCCGTCCCGTTGTCTGAGCGTACTTGTCTAACCTTCAGCTTGTAGAGAGATTCCAGTGTGGTTACTAACTCCTTGAAGACTCAAATGTTTCTGATTTGGCTTCCGAAACATTACCCAAGAGATCCGTGAGTAGTCATCAGTAACCACAAAACTTACAAGTTGCCTGCTATGCTCTTTGTACTGACGGACCAAACAGATCCATGTGAAGAAGTTCAAGAGGAAGTTCTATTGAATGAATTTCTTTTCCTTATGAGACTTCTTCGTCTGTTTGCCTTTCTTGCAAGCTACACAAAAATCAGGAAGCTGGAAGTTCATGACATTAACTCCTCTCACTAGATCCTTCTGAATCAAGTGATTCATCTTTTTGACTAATATGTCCCATTCTCCTATGCCAGGAGATGGAATCCTTCTCAGTGGCTTTAGATAGAAAACACTGAACCTCCTGATCCGTTGTAGCAGCTGTTGACAGATCCAAAACATAGAGGTCTTTATATCTTGAAGCAGTCATCAAAACTTGGTCTTCTGGGATCACGTAATCTTTCTTGAGCACGTAACACTTCTTGTTGTCAAAGATGACTTTAAATCCTTTATCACAGATTTGGGAAACAGAAAGTAAGTTATTTTGGAGTTGTTGAACATAGTTCACCTTATCAAACAACTTTCTGATTTCCCACTTCTCCCTGAGCTGTGATATATCCTCCCTTGTTTCCAGCAAACGAAACATGCCCTCCTTTTATTTACTTGACGTTAGATAAAAGAGCCCTGTTTCCTGTCATGTGCCTGGATGCTCCGCTGTCTACAATCCACGTGTTATTTCAGCACTGTAGCGAGCACCCTGCACATACAATGTAAAGGATTAGTTTAGGTTAGGAACCCAAGCCTTTACTGGCTTGGGTTTCCCAGAGGCATCACACATCATAAATTCAACCCATTGACCCTTAGAGGGTGAGGGTAGCCCAGGTTCCTTCTTGTCATTATCATCAGACACAGAGGTTGACTTCTCTTTCCATAAGCCAGATTTGTGCAATGCCTGTTTGTGATACACAGTCGACTGGCTAACGGGTTGAACTTTATGTGCACTAGTTCTTCTAGGCGGAGTTAAAGAACTCCTCTGAGAAGACCTAGGTTTTGAGTCCTAAAGTTCAATCTTTTTCCTAGGTGTCTGATAATAAAGACAATAGGAAGCAATGTGTCCACATTCTCCACAGTTGTAGCATGACCTGCTATCAACTTTATGATTAAACTTTCTTTGTTGAGACGTGTGTGACACTCTAGTAACATCACTTACTTTAGATTTTGACTCTGGTTCTTTTGATGTTTTCTTGTTTAACAGAGTTACTGTTTTAACATGTTTAATATCTTTTCCTTTTGGTTAACTGGTTTTTGACTATTTGAAGTCCTTTTAGGTTCTGATTTGACTCTGTTTGACCCTGACTTTAAGTTAACCTTTTCAAACTCTTTTTCCAGATTAACACAAGGCAATTTACTCTTTGCCTTTGAAGTGGCCTCCTTTTGTTTGTTTCCAGATTCAATGGTTGAACATGAGGAATCTGGATCACTAACAAGAGGAGTAGACACCACATGATCCTTGATGGGATTGTCATTTACATGTCTACTCTTAGTGTTCATCAAGGTCTCAGGTGGTGGTGGAACCACTTTGTAACCCAAACCCTCCCATTGTTTCTTTCTCTCACTAAGTGTTGGACTATGTGTGATGAACTTGTCCAACTGTGCAGTTTCTGTTTTAATGAGTTTACTTCTACTTCTATAACTGCCTTTTTCTTCTTAGTGTCTTCTAGGGAGTTTAGATAGTACCTAATGTCATTAGCTTGGTTAAATGCAACTACTTCGGTTTCCCTAAGCTGTTTAGTCAAAAGGTCTATCTTTCTTTGTAACTATACTCATTTTGTTTTAATACTCTATTCGCCTCAGTGCACAGTTGTAAATCTTTTACCAAGTTATCATTATGATCTAATAACCTAGAAAATTCTCATCTATGCTATTTCTAAATGTATTAAAATCAAAACAAGCATGATTATTATACTTTTGGTCAGTGGTACTTACCTGAGTTGGTTCAGAAGAGTTAGCCATCAACACAGCATCAGATGTCTCTGGTTCTGGTGATTCTGTCTTTTTGTCCTTGCTTTGGTAGTCTCCTCTTTAGGCTTGTAGCTGACCTCAGTTGCAGTTGTCTCTTCAATATTAGACATCGCTATATCAACTGCTAGATCTCCTTCACTCGTAGAATCATCATCAAAGTCTTCTACACTTGCAATGTTTGATTCCCATGGAGAGACAAACCTAAAGTTCCAGTCCTGTCCTTCATCATCATGAGCAGTCAAGGCTTTTGGATCCTTGCTTGATGAAGTAGAACTAGTAGCTTGCTTGTCTTGACGAGTGAAGGACGAGAATAGGTTCCCGTTACCCGTCTTCTTTGGCTTAACACATTCTCTCTTGAAGTGCCCCTTCTCTCCACAGTTAAAGCAGGTCACTTTGCTCTTGTCAAAGCCAAATGTGGTATCCTATGTAGCTACCAAGTTCTGTCCGGTCTTTTTCACAAACTTCTTTGCCCTCTGGACAGCACTAGCTAAGGCCCACATTATGTCCATTCTCTCTAGCTCCATCTCGTCCACTTGCTCGTAGTCCTCGTCTGACAGATGGCAGTTTCCAATCTTCCCAGCAACAAGTCCATCATAAGAATGAACCACTGCAACCAAAAGATCCATGTGTTCTCGAGCTACTTTTACAGTCACATTACCAAGGTTCTTGGTCTTAAGTCTAGTAGCATTTGTTTCAGATCCAATATGTTGGGTACAAGAAAACCCGACGTGTCTGATCCTGAAGGAGAAGCATGTGAAGGGGCCGATGAGCTAGACACAAACGCAGTCTGGAGAGGTGCTCCAGGTGTCTTAGCTTGAGGCGTGGCATTGTACAAAGCTGGATTCTGAGTATACAAAGACTTCTGAGCTCTGTACTTCATTCTAAGTGCTTCTTCTCGCAGCTTTAGAATGAAGTCATTTATATCTAGCTTTGTCAGCATTCCATTCTGTCTCAGGTTAGACACGAATGAAGCCCACTTTTCGGCAATCCGTCTGCAAAGTTAGTAACTTTCTCTTCCATGGTAGTAGCCACCCCATGTGTATGCAGTTCACTCATCAGATGGTAGAATCTATCAATAACATCGTCCAAACTCTCGTTTCCCATCGATGAGAAGTTATCGAATTCCTTCTTTAACTCCTTAGCCTTGATTGCCTTCAACGAAGCATTCCCGTCGTACCTCTTTTCCAGCTCATCCCATAGTTTCTTGGACTGCTTATTCTCTGAGTACTGGTGGAAAATATCTTAGGGATAGACTGTGTAATCAATGCATAAACCCTCTTCTCTGCATTATATTTAACTTTTTGCGCGTCTGTCATCCCTCCTAAGGTTAGCTTTACTCCATCGGCTCCCACTGGTATACTATATCCAATCTCGATAGCTTCCCACAGATTCGGATCCACTCCATTGAGGTAGATCTCAAAACGTTGTTTCCAGTGGGGAAACTCATCTAACGTTAAGAGCTTCAGTGGTTTATTATGATTACCCACCTCACTCTCAAGTAACAGCAGGTTCTGGATCCTAGAGTCCTTCCCAGCAGTAAAGGCTGACATTTGATCTTCCATGGAGAATAACTTTAAGTCTACTAAGACAAACTGTCAACTGGTGTGACTGAAGGATGCGATTGGGCTATCCGTCCGAATGAACTGAGCGAATGGTTCAATCGTGCAGCTGAACTAAGCGATTGGTTCAGTCGTGCGAATGAAGCTGATGCGTATGTACACTGGGAACGAGTGGTTCAATCGTACGAATGGAGATGCGACTAGGTCCAATCGTGCGTCTGAGCAATGCGAATGAGGTCCAGTCGTGCGAATGGCTCAATCGTGCGACTGAAGTTGCTGTTTTGCGAAAATTCTAGGTTAAACGTGTTTTAGCCGTAAAACTTCGAATTTCGCAAGGTCTAATCGCCTAAGTCCGTAGAAACCAAGCTTTGATGAGCAGGGAACGTCCAAGATCAATTTTGACACAAAAGATTGCGTTTTTAGTGCAAAAACACAAACTTTTTATCAATCTTGATTGAATCACACGTAATCAAGAGCCAAGGTTCTGATACCACTTGTTGGGACCGAGTATTTGCACGAAATACCTAGTGATTAGCGTGTAAACCAGATCAAATAGTACGGAATCCTATTTGATTGGCGATCCAATCAGTGAGAACACACGAAGAATCAATAAAGAATTGAAACTAACATTAGAAATCGATTGGAAATCGATCTAATGTGTTCTATGAACTTGGAAAACGAATTGGAAAACTTCTGGACTGCTAGGGTACGTCTGGATTCGTAATAGAATGAATGCCCTTCTTTTTTTCACGAATTGGATTGTATTTATAGGTTAGTATTGTTCATTCGGGCGACTGGACCATTCGCATGGTTCAGTCGTGCGATTGAAGCATGCAGTTGATCCATACGCACGACTGAATGTTCAGTCGTGCGACTGAGCCAATCTTATGTGTCAATCATACGACTAATCCAGTCCCCTGGTTCAGTCGTGCGACTGAGTCAATCGTATGAAGTTATTCATGAGTGTGGTCCATTCGCATGAGCCATTCGCATGAAAACTACATTATGTTAAGTTGGAATGTATTCATTAATAAACATTATGTGTAACCATTCAAACAATCACTATCCTAATTAACCAATTCAATATCGACTCATTAACGAAATATTAGTCATTACAAATCACAAACAACCAATATCATTTCATTAATCATATCAAATTACATTAGAATCAGATAAACATGATCTATTACATTTCATATCATGATCTAGGGACATACATGCATCAACATAAATATCATTAAAATCTGAGCTAGTTTCTTGATATGTGAGTAGGTTCATCTTGAGTGGAAACTACACTAAGTGCATGCTAAACATAACGCAAAGTGATTGTTTGTGGGAAAATTCATTTTGAGGATACAGAAAGTGAGTCTTATTCTGATGTGATCAAATCACTCATCTAAGCACATTATGTACCAACACTTTATAATATCTATCTTTGTAAGTCATACTCCCTCTGTTTTGTGTAAACAAAGACCTGGGTGTATGATCACCATGTTGTATATCAGTAACCAAATGGTGAAAAGATCATGATCCTCATCATCCCTCTGTTTTGTGTAAACAAAGACCTGGGTTAAAGGCAACTCTGTTTTACGTGAGTAAAGACCTAGTGACCTGATGATGATCATATCTAAGCTCTCAAGAGAATCCTATGTGATCAACTATATATAATCTAGAGCTTTTATATCAATGCATTAATGAGATGTCCAATGTATCTCAAGATAGAACTTATAACTTAGGTACATAGTTATTAAGTGTGAAAAAGTGATGATTTGACTTACAAAGGGAGGACAAAATCTTCAAGAATTGAATGTGAAGCCCTCAATAGTTATTTCCTAACCAACATGAAAACATGATAAACAACATGCGTAGTTGATACATTAACTCTTGTATGGATTTAGAGGATAATATAATTGCAATCAAAACTAAGTTCAGGTATCAATTCAACAAAATAACTCATCAGGAAGAGGCTTAGTATTATAGTATGATCCTATTGTATGTGTATATACATGCTTGTGCACTAACACACTGCCACATGTTCTTCATGATAACATCCTTAGAAATTTATAATAAATGCATTCTGTCATAATTAATCAAAAATTTAGGGGGAGTAGAATCATGAAGATAAGTTAATCCATCACAGATTTATCTATTTCATTATCAATGTGAAGGAATTGGAACCTGAGCACCATCTTAGCTCTTGGATACATGAAGCTTTTAAAATTTAAACTTTCTTGTGCATAATTGTCATGAATACATAGTCAACAAGATCCAAAAGCAATAAAAGGTTCTAAGCAGTGGACTTGGACCATACAATAAAATAAGTTTTTCAGTGTTTTTTATTCGATCAGTAGAAGCCACAGTGCCTTTTTAAGCATCAGCAGAAGCTACAGTGTGGAAACCTTATTAAATTTGTCTATCTGTAGATTGGTAAACTACGGATGAGCAAGTTCAAAAAGTATACTTAATCAACAGAAGTTTTTAAGTCATCCGCAGATGATATACGAAATCCGTAGATATTGTGCGGAAGAACTAAGAACTGCAGATAAGTTAAATTGTTGATGGTCCCACATCATTAAATAAATAAAATTAACGTGTCTGAGAGAGTATAAATGATGTTCTTTCACTTCAATATTCATTATTCATTTTTTCAGAATACTTTTCAGACATAGAAAAACGCACTCAACAAACTTTTCCCCCTTTCTCTAATATTCAAAATTTCTGAATCAAAACATCAAACAATCACATAACTTTGTTCTCAGATCACTGTGTTCAAGGTAAAACATGTCATAATGTTCAATAATGAACCATTTGATTCTTGGTTATTCTCACAACCATCCGCATTCTCATATCAATAATGTGATTCTAACTAAATCTTCTTTATTCTTATGAACAGGTGGATAATAGATTTGCGAGAGAGCACAATGTGTGTGCTTTCTTAAACCCTGACGACCCTATTTCAGAAGGATGCCAAAACATTATTCAATATTTAAGAAGATCCAGGCTATTCTATGCTTTATCAGTAGAGCCAGTGATTCATTAATCACACATTACTGATTTCTGGAACTTCGCAAGAATGGATGAAGATGATCAAGTTATTGTGGCAAATGTGAAGAACCAAAGACTAAGATTGGATGAACAGAAAATAAGAAGGGTTCTTGAGTTGGGAGATATAGAAGCTGGTCACCCTGATGTGTTCGATAATGAATATATAGAGAAAGTCTTTCTACTGATGTGGTATGATGGTGACTTCAAGAAGGGAGAGATAAAGAAAGGAAGACTCTACAAGCCATATAGATTTCTCTGCCACACTTATCTTAAGTGCATCTCAAACAGGAAATCTGGACTTGATAGATTTTCAAGGCATATCTCTTTAGGCGTTATTGGTGTCTTTGAGGGAAGAACATAAAATTACTCAAAGTACATCTTCAACTGCTTATGTGATCATATCAAAGTGTAGAAGGCTAACAAGATGTACATTTTTCCAAGGTTTCTGCAACTGATCATCAATGCTAATATGCCTGGGACTGCTATAGATGGAAATGTGTTTGTTCAAGCATATCTAGGTAGATCTGTTCTGAATAAATTTCCAAGAAGTATGAAGGATAAGACATGCCCATGTTTGCTCATGTGATAGATGCTAATGCAAACATTCCCCAAGAGCTTGTGTGGGAAGATCAACAGGAGGATTCAGCAACCAATTCTGTACAAACCACTCACTCACTAGATCTATCACCTATTCATCAACAACATCAATATCCACAATACCCTTCACCTACTAGTCAAAACACTCAGCCCATTTCACCTATTCTCTCTGTTCACTCTCAACAATCTCTCTCATCCAGCCAAGACACTCAGCCAATCTCTCCTCTTACTCTTCAATCACCAGCTAGCCAACACACAGAACCTATCTCTCTAATTACAAAAAAGCAATCCACTAAGAGCTTTCACACAGGGGAAACAGTCTTAGTCTCTCAAGCCAGTACTGTTCAATTATCATTATCCAAGACTAAATCTCTCGTCCACCAAATGATACTGAACCAATTTCACTAGCCATCGTCAATCAGCAACAACAACAAACTCATCAAGTTGAACCTGTTCAAGCAAATAAGGAATGCTCTAGTTCAGCAAGTGTGGCTCTACTGAAGATCATAAAGATGAAATTGCTGATAAACAAAAGGAAAGGGCAGAAGAAGAAAAGTATGAGGAAGTGATTTCCTATGATGAAGAAGACATCAGTGATTAGGACATCACGGTTAGCAAAAGCTATCTGGTGGCTGAATACAACAAGCTTGTGATAAAGTCTAACTGCAGAAAGAAAAGAATTCAAGAGCTGAAAGAGATTGTAAAAGAAAAAGATGTTCAGCTGATGCAGCAAAAAGCAATCATCCCAAGATTAAAAGAAGATGCTCAATGCAACAATGAAGTCACTGATGCACTGCTGAATGTTGTTGAAGAACAAAAGGAATCTATTGCTAATCAAAAGGCTAAAATAGAAAAGCTTGTGATGGAGAGCACCCGAGCTAAGAAGACTATGAAAGAACAACATGCTGAGGTACAAAGAAAGAATGAAGAGGTTGAGGAGCTGAAGATGAAAATAAGTACCCTGGAATCTAAGTCTGCCACTACTTCAGTACAACAAAAGAACCTACAACATCCTCTAAGCAACTGATTCTATATTCTAGGAAGAGAAAATACTTAGGCTCTACAAAGAAACAGGTAACCAATCTTGATAATTCACCTAAAAGATCAAAGCATACATCATCTGAGCACATTGGTTCAGTAAATGTCTCAACTTCAAAGCCAGTTACTGCTGATGAAGCTGAGAGTGATGTTGAATGGAAATAGCTGACTGAAGAGGTGTCTATCAAAGAACAAGTAGAATCAAATGCTAATGATCTTCTTACAACAAAATACATAATGGAAGAGAGGCCTGAATCAACTATGTTTATGACCATGATCAACCATGGGTTTCCATATGACATGGTTGAAAGGATGAATTTCATGAGATGAAGAATATGCTGAAAGAGTTTGAGCTTGCTAGATTTATAATTCTAAATTATGACTATGAAGCATTCATAACTTTTCAAGCCATTAAGAAAATCAAGAAAGATGTAGGTCACTATGATACAACTAAACTCTCAAAATATAATATGATTTGCTGGTTACAGGGTCATAACTACAAAAGCTATGAACTCAAGGAAAGATTAGTTGGTGAGCTAAGGAGAATGATAGAGCATGTCATGGCTGTTGAGCTTGATACTGGAGTCAGATTCAGAACTGAAGCCCCAAAAGCCTGATGCTGATCATTACAACAAATCCCCTGCTAAACCAGTAACTGTTGAAAGTACAACTCAACACAAAGAAAAAGACAAACTTATTAGAGAACCAAGAGCAGTCATACCTGGCAAAGTGTGGCCATTAGGGACAACAGTCATGGAAATCACACAGAAAAAGTCTACTTTGATAGAATTATTTGACCACATCACAAGCCCAAACTCTATGGAAGATAACAAAATCATGGCATGGAAGTATGATCAAGAATGGGACTATGCTATCATCAAAAGAACATCTGGAAGGGTTTAATACTTCCATGATATAGCATCAGTGCTATGCCTACCTGAATGTGACCTCAATGATTTGCAAAGGTTGATTATCTCTAACTATCCAGTTCACCCAAGAGGAAGAGACTTCTTGGTGTTTGTAGGGAAGCTAAAGACAAAATTCAGAGATGATGTGCTTAAAGAAGCAAGAGAGAGGATGATGAGCACAGGAGAAGGTTACAAAGAATGAAAAGATCAAAATGCAACTCCTCTACAATGGTGGATGATGAGTTCTTAAAGAGGGTTGGATGTCAAAGCAGGAAGTCAGCCGATGATAGAAGAATAGATGGGAATCAATATACATATCCTATAACAGAATGGGGATATGTTGAGAAGACCAAAGAATTGGTGCTGCTGAGGACAGAAGGAAAGAAAGCAGAAAAAATCAGAATTTTTGACCCAATACAGATCAATCTGCTCCACCCAAGCTATACATCATACCTTCATGACAAATTCTTCCCAAAGATGATGATGAAAGGGCTCAAAATGACTTATGTCTATATGTGCACATGATTCAAGTTGTGGATAAGCTTCATGCTAAAGCATACAAGAGAAGAAGGTATAATGCTGGGATGCTAAAAGGAGCTAACATTGAAGATGTATCAGAACTGAGAATCTCAAAAGAAGATGAGCTGGAATAGTCAATAACCAATGTGTGGTAGAAACTCTGAATACAGAAGAAGACATTCTGGGATTGAGCTTTCATACTCTTAAAAAGATATGCAGAATGGAGATCAAATACAAGTATGATGATCAAAAGGATGCAATATCTTACTTTAACAAAAGGATGGTAGCAAGATTGAAAGGACTTTCAATTTTGAAGAGCTGATTACAAGTGTCTAAGCCTAAGGGGAGTATTGTTACATCTAGGATCAATAGATCTACTCCATTTTGTATAGGCTTAGAACTTGAATTAATATCTGTAATGAATGCTTGTAATTCATTATTATGCATACATTAAATGTATAGGTTAACCCATATATATGTGTGTTAATTTATGTATGTTTGCAGGTAAAACATTATAATTAGTGAATTTCTGAAATTAACCAAGTGTAAGAAACATCCGCGGATGAACATTTTGTTCTTCCGTAGACATGTTTCTTACAAGTAAATACATCTGAAGATCTTCTACGGATGAACAACCAAGTCCGAGGATGAAAAAACAATATACCTTCGGAAGACAAGATACCTTCGGAAGAACAAGTTTGCTTAGGAAGAACAAGATTCCTACGGAAGAACAATTATCTACGGAAGACAATATTCCTGCGGAGTCCAAACACTTGTATTCAAATAATACTAGTGTTATAAGTCAACAAGGCAGTTATTCGAATCCCAAGAAATCCGTGATTCCTTAACAGAAACAATTCCAAATCCCAAGAGATCGGTGTTTCTTTGATGGAAACATTATTGTCTATAAATATGGATCCTAGGTTTCAAATCAAGAGGACGGCTTCGATGACAAACATCCAAGCAATAACATTACAATCACCAAACATCACATCAAATCACACAATCAAAACCCTAGCAGCCATCACATCAACAAACACAAAATTAATATCATTCGTTCATTCATTGTTTATTCAACTATAATCATTAACATGTTTTTAATGAAATACATTTGAATTGAATATTTGTCTGATCATTAATTGTGTTTCATTCATTGTGTTGATCTTATTCTATAATCATTATTGATATTGAAATTAATATGAACAATAAAACCAAGTTAACGTTGGTTCCACAAACGTTGACTTGACTTCAATCAACATTGATAATTTTTGATTGTGATCCTAGGATTCAAATATTATAATTTTGTGAAGATTGTTTATCTCATAAATGTATATAAGCTATTTTAGAAATCTTTGAATATACATGTATCACTAAGGATACAAGTAAGGATGCCTTAAAAGTTAGGTATACAAGCAAATTATCATGTTACACTACCCGGCCACCGGACGGGTATAAAACTGGTTTCCTTTAACCATTGGTGAATTTACTTCTTCCCCACTTGTGTCGGGTCTTGAAATTTTCACTTCGTTATTGTCAATGATCAATTCTTCCACTTTCACATTTTCTTTATACCACGCCTAGTTTGCCTCTTCATCAAATATGACATCCCTGCTTATCACAATCTTCTTACTTAAAGGGTCATAAAGCCCATATGCCTTGGATTCTTGGCTAATTCCAAGAAACACTCACTTCTAACTTCTTGCATCTAATTTTATTTGTAGTTGCTTTGGTACATGTACATATCCAACACACCGAAAGTTTTGAAATGCTCTAACACTTGGTTTTTGACCCGTCCAATGCTCTTCTGGAACTTTATCATCTAAACTCCTGCTTATGCACCTGTTTAAGACATGACACACCTATTTTGCTACTTCTGGCAAGAAAACTTTTGGCATTCATTTCTCAGTTAATAAGCAAAGCACCATATTAATCATAGTTCGATTTTGCCGCTCTGCCACCCCATTTTATTGTGGAGTGTAGGCTGCAATGAGTTGTTTTCTTATGCCATGAGATTCACAAAATGCTTTATACTCACTAGAAGTGAATTTCCCACCCCTATCATTTAAGCATTTAATACTCATGCTTGTTTCTTTTCAAACTGCACTTTAAAACTCTTGAACACTTCAAAACTTTCACTTTTATGATATAAGAAGTAGACCCATGTCTTAAGAGTGAAGTCATCAATGGAAACAAGAGTATACCTCTTTCCAATGTTGGAAACTAGAGATATGGGACCACATAAGTCTATATTGCATGGTTCTGAGTGCTTTATGATTCACATGCGCAAACCGTCTATGCCATGTTTGAGTTCATTTTTTTGATGAAGCGAATACCAGAAACATCCTATTCCATGACATTTTAGATGAAATTATCAGACCCTTTGAGGGTGATAAACTTTGCCCACACCTCCTTGAATAACAAGTGTCAAAGCCTTGTCTTGGGGTAGACCAACACTAATGATATTTGAAGTTAATTGAGGCACATAATAAACATTAGGAATAACCTGTGTAATGCCATCAACAATTAAACATATATCTCCCTTTCCCTTCACATCTAGTCTGAGATCATTTCCAAGTTTAACTGTGTGATTGTACATTTCATCCATACGAGTGAACTTGTCACACCCGGCCCTTCATACCACCAATATTGTCCGCTTTGCCCACGAGGAGCTCACGGATTTGCTTTTGGTTGTCCAGGTGAAAACTTCGCAGGGAGGTCACTCATCCCTGGATTTCTCCTACCTGAGCACGCTTAACTACGAAGTTCTCCTCTCATCCATAGCCAATACGCCTAAAACGCGTTGTTGATATTAGAGGCATGACATTACTTATGAACCAGGAATCTCTACTGTGCACGGCCGATGTGGGATTTATGTAGGCTGTCACAAGCACCCCCCGTTTGGACTCATCGTCCTCGATGAGCCCTAGAAGTCACCATCCTTAGTGAGGTATGTCCCACATCCCGAATGGCATAAGAGTGGCTCTAATATGTCACACCCTCAATTTCCCGAAATGGGGTAATATCGTTAGGCGCGTGACATACTAGGATCTTAGCCATTAGTTACACCAAACGACCCAACAGTTACAAAACATAATTTCTCAATTAATTTACAATTTCCAAAATCAGAGTTAAAATGAAAATATGAAAGAAAACAAAAGCGTACAAATTCATAATTCAAATGGCATAAACACGCGCAAAAACCATATAAGTATAATGTGTAGAAAAATTCAATTGTTCTCTGTCGACCCAACAGATAATAGATGATAGATGATATGATGCGATGATCCTAGACGTGCTCGCTTAAGAACCTAAAAGAAACAAGCTAAAGTTTCAACACAAGGTTGGTGAGTTCTCAGCCTCACTTTACCTATTTTATTCGGGGTGAAAGAAATGTATGTTCAAAACATATTTTCATTTGATAAGTAAAACTGTAATGTCACTTGTTTACTAGTGTTGTATCAACTTAAGTCCTAACTTTTGAACCGTTAATGTGTGTACTTTATCGAGGTAATTTTGAGTAGATCTACTTGGTTTGACAAACCCCACCTGGGCTAGTTGCTCTAGCATAACGGTACATCAAACGGGTATTTAATTGACCTAATTTCTGTTGCTGTGACCTGGTGTTCACAACCAAGGCCTTCTTTTACATTGTCAGTTTTGGTTGCGAACTTTACACACTAAGTAACTTGTTGAGTAGACTAGCTATCTAGTGATATTACTTTATTTCCTTAATCAGTTTACTATTATGTTCTGTTTATCAAAACCTATGAACTCACCAATCCTGTGTTGACACTTTAGCTTGTTTCTTTCAAGTTCTTAAGTGAACACATCTAGTTTCACATCATATCATCTATCATTTGTTGGGTCGACAGATAACAATCACATTTTTCTACACATTATACTTATCTGGTTTCTGGGCGTGTTTGCGCCCTTTGAATTATGAATTTATACGCTTCCGCATTTCTTTTATATTTTCATTTTAACTCTGATTTTGGAAAATTTAGATTAATTGAGCAATTATGTTTTGTAACTGTTACGTTGTTTGGTGTAACTAATGACTGAGATCCTCGTATGTCACGCGCCTAACGGTATTACCTCGTTTGTGGAAATTGAGGGTGTGACAGAACCATTCCTTAATTCCTGACATGTGATTTGAACATGCCAAGTCCAAAAACCAAATTCCCTCCTTGTCTTGTTTTCCCTCTTCAATGTCTGTCATTAGCAAGTTGCTTTCTTTCTCATTCTGTAAGGCCCCGTTCCCAGGCACCTCACAGTTGGTTATTCATTGCACTTAAAACATTATAAAGCGAACATTTATTTGCAGTGGAATTTAAAACTTTTATTAATAACTAAAACATGTCATTTACAACATTTGTTTTCATCTCAAAATACAAGACATGTCAAAATACAGATGCCAGCCTCAAAATGCTCCCAGTAGCTTATGCATCCATGCCTGCAACTCCTCAACATCAACATACACCTGCCAACTATCATGCATACAAAAGTCAGCGACGCTGAGTGAGTTCTGGGTTTATTATAAAACATACTTTTCTTTGTTAAAACCATTATTTACTTTCTTTCAAAATCATACTATACTTTACATCGTTCGTGATCATGCATCATACGTACATACAGATTATATCATTTTTATATTCGTCATTACGTTCATTAACTTTGTTCGTTCAACGTATTATATTATCGTTCACTTCTCTTTCTAGATCCGGTCAGACTTTACCCTCTTCGTGGCACTCAGCCACGATTACTGAGGTCGAATGACAAGGATCCTGTTCTGTACATTATTAAAATAATTCATTTACGTTCATTCATACGTTCGTTCTTTCATACATGATCTTTCGTTCATTACTCTTTATTACTCGAATCTTGTCTCGTGCAATATCTAGACTCATGCTCAAAAGCTGATGCTGTGCCGGGGCCTGCTCACAAACCCCGACTCATGTCCGAAGACTGACACAGCACCGGGATACGCGACAAAAATCTCATACTAGTCAATCACAGAGGTTGAACTCTATCTAAGTCTGTTGCAACACAAAGTCGCTCACCTCATTTTCTCGTCTCATGCAATATTCCCGACTCATGTCCGAAGACTGATACTGTGCCGGGGCTTAATAAACAAACCCCCGACTCATGTCCGAAGACTGACACAATATTGGGATACACGACCCGGATCTTATCATCCGTCATTTTCGTCATATGCAATACTCCCAACTCATGTCGAAAGACTGATACTATGCCGGGGCCTGCTCACAAACCCCCGACTCATGTCCGAAGACTGACACAGTACCGGAGTACGCGACCTGTATCCTGTCTCATGCAATACCCCCGACTCATGTCCGAAGACTGATACTGTGCCGGGGCCTGCTCACAAACCCCCGACTCATGTCCGAAGACTGACACAGTACTGGGATACGCGAAAAGGATCTCTTTCAAGTCTGTTGCGACACAGAGTCGCTCACCTGATATCTATGCTTGGTTGTATGCAACACCCACGAAGTTATACGTAACTTGGGTAACCATCATCTATTTCACCCCCAAAATTGTGGGTAACAACACCCCCACCAAAATGGGTAACACCCCACCGAAATGGGTAACACCCCCACCAAAGTGGGTAACATCACCCCCATCGAAATGGGTAACACCCCCACCGAAGTGGGTAACACCCCCACCGAAATGGGTAACACCCCCACCAAAATGGGTAACACCCCCACCGAAGTGGGTAACAACACTGAAGGTCAGTCATATAGACTGGAACCCTTGCGTGCACACTTTAGGATTAGCTGAACCTCACGCGGTAGAGATTAAGGCATTCAGAGCCATGCACCTCTGTACATATTGCATGCAAGCCTTTCTATAATTTCTCTTTATTCATTAATTCATGCATTCATTCTATCATTATGTTCCTCTTTTCATTATCTTCCACTTTACATTACATAATACTTTCATTACATTTATTAACGTTCAACGCAAAGCCAAGGGAAGACATACATACATAATAAGGAACATAAATAAACATACACCATCACCATACAGGCAACATCATACATGCATAACACACATCAAACATAAGCCATCATATCATAACGAGGCCTATCTTCCCATTTTACCCCTTAAAAATTACTTAGAAAACCTCAAGTCCAAATTGGGCGCATGGGACCTTCCAGGCGCATTGGCATAAAAATTCTAAGTGTCAAACAGTCTGGGGGCATGGGCACTATTTGGGTGCTTCTGCCCTGTTCAGGCACATCACTTGACACTTAGCCGTTTCAATCACATGGGCGCATGGGCACTATTTAGGCGCGTGGCCAACACTTGGCCGCATGGCCAACACTTAGACGCATGGGCCACTGTTTAGGCATATGACCCACCTTTGGGCGCATGGCAACACTTAGACGCATGGCCAACATGCTGGGTGCATGGGCCACTATTTAGGCGCATGGCCAACCCTTGGATGCATGGACAACACTTAGACGCATGGCCAACATGCTGGGCGCATGGGCCACTGTTTAGGCGCATGACCCACTCTTAGGCGCATGGCCAACACTTAGGCGTCTGGCCTCTCATGCTGGGCGCATGGACAACTGTTCATGTTCATCAGAACATTCTGAAATATTTTCTATGCTATTAATTTCACCCGATTGCCATTCTAATCATACCCAAACATAGATCTAACATACTAAGGCCCTCTAAACATGCTAATCATCATCACTAACCCATAACCATCACTATAACGTACATACATACATCATTTCGAACGTAAGTCTGTAAACCCACGATTTCTTTAAAAATGTTTACTTAGTATGCATAATAGCCCCAAATCAGTTGAAAGTCAGTAAAAGAGGGGTTCTAGAAACTCACCTTGAGCAGCCTTTGAACAACACACTTCCAGTTTAAGACCCATTTCGGTTCAGCTCTTTAATCCCGAAAACAAACTTTAAACAACATGAACTTCGATCAAGAACTCGAAACCCAGCTGAAACCGAGCTCATAGAAGAGAAGACTTACATTTCACAACTTCTTCTTCCTCTTTCTCTCTCTAGAACCAGGCTCTCTCTCTTCTTCTTTTTTAGGCGCTTGTAGAAGAATGAAAAAGAAAGAATGGGCAACCATGCCCCTTAAATCCTTAAAATAATAAGGTTTGTACTTTGTACACTTTTTCCCCTCCACTTGTGCAGCATTTCTATTCTTTCTATTTACTTTTCTTTTCCTATGTTTGAATAGAAATTCGGCGTGTTCCAAGTCTACCTCCCTAAAGAGGTTTCGTTCCCGAAACCTGTCGCTTCTCGAACAGTTAAGGGTAACACTGTCTCACTTCTTCTTTATCTCGCATTTTAACTTAGATCCCTATAGGCTTCACTACACCCGCACAAGTGAAACCATTATCCTCCTTAGCCTATTCTCTTCTTCTTATTAGTAATGGTCACCAGTTGCTTCTCATGGTTGAATGCTTGGTCCATCTCAGTGTTCTCTAGTAGCATGATCATATCCTCATCGGTTGAGCTCTTTCTTAACGAGATGCATGGAACATCAGATGAATTCCACTTAACTCATCGGGTAACTCCAGTCGATGTGTCACTCCTCCTACCTGGGCAACAGCTGGGAATGACCCTCTACACTTTAGTATTAGCTTTACTCGATTTCAAATCAAGCAATTTGCTTTCCTAGTCGAAGCCTTCCTCATACTTCATTGTCGTAGGTTGTCACCGAACTCTTGGTTGTGCACAGGTGATCAATCCATCTCCTTGAAACACTTGGGGTTTAAGTCATAGACTACTGATCAACTCACCCGGAGATGCATGTCTACCTACCTATGTCTGTCTTGAACAGCCTAGCAGGAACAAGCACCCTCTCTTAATTCTATCGCACAATCCTCTAGGGCATTAGGTAACCTGGTAGACTTACTAATAGCAATTCTTACATCGAAGGGCTCATCGATCTTCCTACCCCTAATGTGCAACATCACAGAAAATAGCGGCAACAAAACTACTACTAGCATCACAATTAAAGCATAGATGCATAAATCTAAACTTGCAAGAACGTACCTGACGTTACCTCGGAGTCTGACCTAGCCTCCTTCCGGTCATAGCGAAGGCTCTAGCCTTCACCCTCTATTCTCATTCCTCGTACCGGAGCTTCCTCCAATCTTCTTCACTCCCGAACCTTCCGCCCTCGGCTTCTTGCAATCCCTACTCATGTGACCTTCCTCACCACAAGAATAACACATCCCCATACCTCAATTCTTCGCCACATGTCTGGTCCTCCCGCAACGGAAACAGAAATTGCCCGCCAATCTACATTTCCCTGGGTGCCTGTGTCCACACTTGTCACACCTTTTCGATCCTGCACCAGTTATGACCACATGCTGATCATCCACTCGTGCACCTTTGCCACCTGGAGCAGCTCCGCCACGTTCCAATCGCTTCCTGTTCCATTTTTGATCACCCTCTCCTTTCTTGCTACTTTCAGTCACCATCAGAGATCTTTAATCATACAATCTTCCCGCCAAATCAACCGTCGACCTAAACATGCTCGGTCGGGTAGTGATCATGTGCCTACGGATGTCCGCTGGCAAGCCTTGAATATACCTCTTGATCTTTCGCGAAAGAGGTGTCACCTGATCCGGCACCAGACGTGCCATCTCATTGAATTTAGCGGCATTGCTGATGTGTCATCGTGCCCGCCTCCAGCTGCAGGAACTCCTCTCAACTTTATCCATCTAAGGATGAGGACAGAACTCCTCAATCACCAGCCTTTTCAACTCCGGCCATCTCATCCTTCCAATAGCTCTGCTACCCTCGGCTTGGACTATACTTTCGCACCAGCACAGAGCCGAGTCCACAAAAGAATGGGCAGCAAACTTTATTTTCTGATCCTCCGACACTCGCTGATATTCAATACCGCTTCCATCTCTCTCTCCCATCGGTGAGCAGTAGCAGCAGTGCCGTTTTCATCCAAAGTTGGGGCATGTATCGTTGAAACACCACATAGTTAAAACCTCGTGCCGCCTCCAGCGCAAGCTCTTCCTCTTCTTCCTCTTCGTCCTCGAAGAAAACCGTTTCAGTCTCGGGTCGTCTCCCTTCACCCAAAGTTCTACCCATTTCCTGTCTCTCCTCATCTCTAACAGCCTTTATAACTTCAGTCATCACAGACGGTAGGATCGTCTGCATAACCTGATGCACTTCCTCCATGACTGTCTTGGGTTCTTCATGGACTACCTTTTTAGCCCTAGACCTTCCTCTTGTGACCCGTGGTTCAGCACCACATCCACCACCGTCTCCACCTCGTGAAGCTTTCGAAGATCTACCGCCAACCATCTTCTAACACACTATAAGATTCAAACACTAACACGGTCATTCCAGGTAACACTGAGTTTATGTCAAGTATAGTAAGTCCCTAATTACAGTGGCCAGTTGTGATTAGCCACTTTTACTCTTCATAACCCAAGCATCTCCTATCCTAACTTAATTAGTATCTAAGTCTACACAATAGCACACAAGCCACATAACATGCACACATAATGCCGGCTAACGTTAACTTACATAAAACATTTACATAAAACCTTTACCTGCAGGCACGTAGCTACTGGGACTGGCATCCCTTTTCCTTTTAGTCCCATTCTCAGTTTATGATTAGGTTTTTCAAAATATTTACTCAATTCACTTAAACTTTTGCTCTGATACCAACTTGTAAGGCCCCGTTCCCGGGCACCTCATAGTTGGTCATTCATTGCACTTAAAACATTATAAATCATACATTTATTTTGCGGCAGAATATAAAACTTTCACTAATAACCAAAACATGTCATTTACAATATTTGTTTTCATCTCAAAATACAAGACATGTCAAAATACGGATGCCAGCCTCAAAATGCTCCCAGTAGCTTATGCATCCATGCCTGTAACTCCTCAACATCAACATATACCTGCCAACTATCATGCACACAAAGTTAGTGACGTTGAGTGAGTTCTAGTTTTATAATAAAACATATTTTTCTTTGTTAAAACCGTTCTTTACTTTCTTTCAAAATCATACTATACTTTACATCGTTCGTGATCATGCATCATACGTACATACAGATAATTCCATTATTATCTTCGTCATTACGTTCATTAACTTTGTTCGTTCAACGTATTATATTATCGTTCACTTCTCTTTCAAGATCCGGTCAGACTTTACCCTCTTCGTGGCACTCAGCCACAATTACTGAGGTCGAATGACAAGGATCCTGTTCTGTACATTATTATGATAATTCATTTACGTTCATTCATACGTTCATTCTTTCATACATGATCTTTCATTCATTACTCTTTATTACTCAAATCTTGTCTCATGCAATATCCTCGACTCATGCTGTGTCGGGGCCTGCTCACAAACCCCTGACTCATGTCCGAAGACTGATATAGCACCGGGATACGTGACAAAAATCCCATACGAGTCAATCACAGGGATTGAGCTCTATCCAAGTCAGTTGCAACACAATGTCTCTCACCTCATTATCTCGTCTCATGCAATATCCTCGACTCATGTCCAAAGACTGATACTGTGCCGAGGCCTGATAAACAAACACCCGACTCATGTCTAAAGACTGACATAGTATCGGGATACGCGACACGGATCTCATTATCCGTCACTTTTGTCATATCAATACTCCCGACTCATGTCCGATGACTGATACTATGCCGAGGCCTGCTCACAAACTCCCGACTCATGTCCGATGACCGACACAGTACGGAGTACGTGACCTGTATCCTGTCTCATGCAATACCCCCGACTCATGTCCGAAGACTGATACTATGCCGGTGCCTGCTCACAAAACCCCGACTCATGTCCGAAGACTGACACAGTACCGGGATACGCGACAAAGATCTCTTTCGAGTCTGTTGTGACGCAGAGTCGCTCACTTCATATCTATGCTTGGCTTTATGCCACACCCCCGAATTTATACGTAAGTCGGGTAACCATCATCTATTCACCCCCAGCATTGTGGGTAACAACACCCCCACCGAAATGGGTAACACCCCCACCGAAATGGGTAACACCCCCACCGAAGTGGGTAACAACACCCCCATCGAAATAGGTAACCCCCCACCGAAGTGGGTAACACCCCCACCGAATGGGTAACACCCCCACTGAAATAGGTAACACCCCCACTGAAGTGTGTAACAACACTGAAGGTCAGTCACATAGACTGGAACCCTTGCGTGCACACTTTAGGATTAGCTGAACCTCACACGGTAGAGCTTAAGGCATTCAGAGTCGTGCACCTCTGTACATATTACTTGCAAGCCTTTCTATACTTTCTCTTTATTCATTAATTCATGCATGCATTCTATCATTATGTTCCTCTTTTCATTATCTTCCACTTTACGTTACATAATACTTTCATTACATTTATTAACCTTCAACGCAAAGCCAAGGGAAGATATACATACATAATAAGGAACATACATAAACATACACCATCACCATACAGGCAACATCATACATGCATAACACACATCAAACATAAGCCATCACATCATAACCAGGCCTATCTTCCCATTTTACCCCTTAAAAATTACTTAGAAAACCTCAAGTCCAAATTGGGCGCATGGGACCTTCCAGGCGCATGGGCACAAAAATTCTAAGTGTAAAATAGTTTGGGCGCATGGGCACTATTTGGCCGCTTCTCTGCCCTGTTCAAGCGCATCACTTGACACTTATCCATTTCAATCACTTGGGCGCATGGGCACTATTTAGGCGCATGGCCAACACTTAGCCGTTTCATTCATTTTCGGCGCATGGGCACTATTTAGGTGCATGGCCAACACTTGGCCGCATGGCCAACACTTGGCCGCATGGCCAACACTTAGACGCATGGCCAACATGCTTGGCGCATGGGCCACTATTTAGGCGCATGCCCAATCCTTGGACGCATGGCCAACACTTAGACGCATGGCCAACATGCTGGGCGCATGGGCCACTGTTTAGGCGCATGACCCACTCTTGGGCGCATGGCCAACACTTAGGCGTCTGGCCTCTCATGCTGGGCGCATGGACAACTGTTCATGTTCATCAGAACATTTTGAAATATTTTCTATGCTATCAATTTCACCCGATTGCCATTCTAATCATACGCAAACATAGATCTAACATACTAAGGCCCTCTAAACATGCTAATCATCATCACTAACCCATAACCATCACTATAACATACATACATGCATCATTTCGAACATAAGTCTGTAAACCCACGGTTTCTTTAAAAATGTTTACTTAGTATGCATAATAGCCCCAAATCAGTTGAAAATCAGTAAAAGAGGGGTTCTAGAAACTCACCTTGAGCAGCCTTTGAACAACACTCTTCCAGTTTAAGACCAATTTCGGTTCAGCTCTTGAATCCCGAAAACAAACTCTAAACAAGAAGAACTTCGGTCAAGAACTCGAAACCCAGCTGAAACCGAGCTCATAGAAGAGAAGACTTACCTTTCACAGCTTCTTCTTCCTCTTTCTCTCTCTAGAACCAGGCTCTCTCTCTCTTCTTCTTTTTCAGGCGCTTGAAGAAGAATTAAAAAGAAAGAATGGGCAACCATGCCCCTTAAATCCTTAAAATAATAAGGTTGTACTTTGTACACTTTTTCCCCTTCACTTGTGCACAATTCTATTCTTTCTATTTACTTTTCTTTTCCTTCCGTTTGAATAGAAATTCAGGGTGTTACACATTCCTTTTAATGTCAACTAAGGCCATCAAGAGCAGCTCTTCGTTTTCCTCACACTCACCATAGTTTACAGTTCTGTCACTAGGTGGACATTCATATTGAAAGTGTCCCAATTGGTGACATTTGTAACACTCAACCATGGATTTATCAAAGTGAGCGTGAGTATCAGATTGGAATCGTCTACGACCTTGCCCTCTACCTTGGTTAAAGTTTCCTCTCATGTGTCCTCTTCCACGGGTTGAGCTTTGATCATTCTCCACCTTTAACACTTGTTCTTTATCTGTTCTTCTTCTAATTTTCTGTTCATGAATGAGCAAAAGGCTCTGCAGCTCATCCACTGTCATTTTGTTCAGATCTTTGGACTCTTCTATTATGCACACCACAAAATTAAAGTTTTCTATCATTGAGCGTAGTACCTTTTCCACGATCTTCGCGTCTAGCATGTCTTCTCCTGAGTTGCACATATCATTAGATATAACCATGACTCGTCCAAAATATTCAGTAATCGTCTCTCTGGTCTTCATGTCCAACATTTCAATTTCTCTTTAAGATCTTTGTAATAGAGCTTTTTTCACTCTAGCATTTCCTTGTCACTTGAGTTTCATCGCATCCCATATCTGCTTGGTTGTTTCTTTTCGAGTTATCGTCGTAAGAATTGATTTATCAATCGATTGTTAAAGATTATTGCATGCCTTCAGATCCTTTAACTTGTTTTCTTCATAATGTTTTTGTTGAGTTGCTGTAGCTTGCTCACCTCCGAATCTTGGTGTACCCTTCATCAACAACATCTATCAATACTCCTTGGATCGAAGGAGATTCTCCATGACCAAACTCCAGTGGTCATAGTCTCCAGAGGGCATATTCAAGATCTCAAGCTGCAATAGGATGCATGCCAGATGGAATCCAAGTCAAGCACCATTGTCGGGGACGAAGGTGGCGACAGAGAGGGGACAAAGAACAACAACCGTTTAGCCATCATCAACACTGGTTCTCTAAACTCCCTATCCAGATTTTCAATCAGAAGATGAACCAAGGTTTTACGAAGATGAAAGCGAGGTAGATGAAGAAGAATATTCGTTTTTGCAAAAGGTTTTTAGTGGAAATACCAGTCAAGAAGACGAGGCAGCAAAAGGAAAAGCCAGTAGCAATCATAATATTACAACAGTTTCATCCGGTAAGTGTGTTGAATCTCTCAAAGTACAAACTGTGGTGGATCATGTTGCTTGTGGTCGAGATTGTGACCCACTAAGTTTGGTAACTCCAACAAACAAAGCTGATGTATTTGGAAATTTGAATTATTCATCATTTAGTAGGGACATTCCAACTGTTATGAAAATTCAAAATAATGGGATAATCATCAATGATTTTGTTTCCAAAGGAATAGTTGTTTGTCAAACAAAAGATGGATTTTATCTCCAACTTCATGTATGTGTAATAAGTTATTCCCTCTCGTGTCCGACTTAAATATAATATGTACTAACACAATTGAAGATAATAGTGCATAATTTGAATTGATTAGGCCATCACAAAAGATTAATGACTCATGAAAAGGTGGGGAATACTTCTACTTTAATGTCTAAGGGGATTGAGTCAAGTTCAGATAATGAAACATCTATTGGTGCAATAATAGAATTGAGGTGATTGGGCTTAGTGATGGGCTAGCACAAGACCAAGTTCCAATCGAGTTATCTAATAGAGCTATGGCTACAAATGAAGTCACTACTGCCATAAAAATCACATTAAGATACATCCCTTTGGCGTGCAAAACACCTCCTACCCATCCTAATCCAAGTTTGAACGAGTATTTTTAACCCGAAGAGTATGATGCAGGAGCATCTATGAATTTCAATTTGTATATTTTTTCAAATTAATTATCTTTTTAGTTTATTTGTTTAGTTTATCTTTATCTTCAGTTTGATAGTATTTAGTATAAATAGAGGGTTGGGTTAACATTAGTGATTAGTATTTTTTGATTGAATTAAATTAAAGAACCTGTGTTCTTGAACCTTTGTGATTTATCTTGAGACTTTGGTTAATTTTTGTTCTTGAGTCATTTGATTGTTTTCATTTTTGCATTATTAGTATCAGAAATGTGTTTTCAAATGGCTTTACGTGAAGGCAAGTGATTTCTTGTCCGAAGAGTCTCCGACCGAGACATCGACAAAAACATTGGTGGTTCACGTACTCGTGATCAAGATTAGGTTTCCAATTGCAGATTCGTTGATAGAGACAGTGGTAAAGTTGGTTCCGACCCATGGGATCGCAAGAACGAGAGACTTAAAAAACATGTCCATGATCCTGAAGCATGGTTGCCGAAAGAAACTAATCCAGATTGCTTCATACATAATGGATACTTTGGAGGAGGAGCATCCTTACGGTACGTGCAATCGTATTGATTTCCCTCCCGTGTATCATGAATACAAGGATAAGGAATGGTATTTATGGGCAACCCGTGTTTGATTGAAAGACTTGAAGAACACGACTCATACATAACTTCTCCATATACTTTTGATTTGTTTCATAATAATAATCAAGTATTAGATCATTGCGAGTCAGGCGAAATAATGGTATTAAACAACACATGATGAATCGAGAGTTGGCAGAGTATGTCAATTTGTCTTTTGGAAAATTTGATGATTTTTGAAAGGTTTTGAGGGTGGTTAAGGATGGTGATATGGTGGCAGAAGGTGATCGATTTTTCTCACGTGAAAAGTGGATTGCAATAATGTAATTTTGAAAACTCAAAAAAATTACTCACTTTTGGGATGAAGTTAAAAATTATGGAGATTCATATCAAGTTAAAAATTCAGATTAAATATATTGATGAGAAGGAATGTTTTGCTAATAATATTGAGTCAATGACATCAAGTCATTTAAAAGATCAAGATGGAATTTTATACACTTTTCACATGGTCAAATTACTGATATTAGGTTTGATGATTATGTGACTAGCTCCAAACAAAGTTTTTGGGCCATAGAAAGGTCTTAAAAAAATACTTGTGGTCCATTAAATGAAGGGATTAGTGACTAAGTACAGTGAACCGTATAATACAATAGTTGAGTCGATTGAAAATGAATAACATCATAACCATGAGGATTTTAATAAAGCTAATAGGTCAGCTTTTTTAAACCAAGTGAGTCATTTTACTCTCTTGAAAATGAAGAAACCGTTTGGTGATATGAAAAAAGATCTTATGGCTTGAGAAGGTTCGTAACAAGAACACTGAAGAGAAGGATGTTGTTGGGATGAAACCTTGGAGTTTAAAGAGTCATGAATTCTTTACCTATGAATAAGGCTAACAAAGACTCATATCATGTTCTTGTTCCAATTACGGTTGATAGTAAATAAAAGCGAGTTGATGTTCCCATCAACCCAGGTGCCTTTGCTCCGGAAGCAAAACACGAGGACGAGTTTTTTTTCTAATTCAGGGAGTATGATGTAAAGCATATATAACTTCAAATTTAAATTTGAATTTGATTTTTATTTTTTAAATATCATTTTTGTAGTTATCTTTTATTTTAGTTTATTATTATTATCTTTAATTGTGAGGTTTAGTTTAAATATTAGGGCTTCTTTTTACTTGTTAGTACTTTTTGTTGATTTATAAAATATAAGAAGGATTTGTTCTTAGTAGGGTCGGACCTACCCCCAGGGGAGGGGGGCGGCCACCCACCCTAAATTTTATATTTAATGTTATATATACGCTCAATTCTCGACCGCCCCCCTGTACAATTTTGCAATCACCCCCTGTCAAACAAGCGGATGGACTTCAATCGAAAATGAAAAAATACAACTTTGTCTTTTGCTTACAATTTATATTGCATATTATAGATATCATAAACACGTTGTCTCTAAGTCTTCAAAGAAAAAAACAAGATTTATTGAATGCAGTTTCATTAGTTTATTTTACCAAACGTCAACTTGAGAAATTTAGAATGGAGGGGTTCATAAGTTCTTTGATAATATTAACTATTTTTGTGAAAAATATAAACTTGAAGTGATAAACATGGATGATGAGTACATTCCCAAAGAAGCCAAGACAAAAGAAAAATGTCACATATCAGCACTTTTTTTAGTACGATTGCTTCAATGCGGTTTTAGATATGCAAAAATAAAATATCGTAGAGAACAACTTTAGGTATATTGTACCCTTATTTTGTTTTTGTAATGACATTTGACGTGATTTTATTGGTTTTATGAAATTTAGTTTGATTGTCTTTTTTTTTAAAATGAGCCGACTTGATTCAACTCGTCATGGACCGGAAATGGTTCAAAAAAAATTATTATATAGCGTTACCGCGTTATTCAACCGACCTTTAAGAAGTTTCCGCCCCCACGAAAAAACATTTCTCGATACGCCACTAGTTCTTAGAACCTTTGGGTTAATCTATCGTCTTTGACTCTTTGACTATCATCAGATCTTTTTAATAAGCATTCAATATTGAAAGATGATAACAAGATTGAACACCAATTACCAGAGGAGGATGTTATGCCAAGAAGAACAATCATCCCTCCTAGATTCAACGAAGTTAACTCGAACGGTCACGGGCGAATGGGGCGTTCATACAGGGATGTTACTCCGAAGATGATAACCAAGTAAAAGCCGACAAGAAATCCGTGATCTTTGAAGGAGAAATACCACTATATCCGAAACACTGTAGCGGAAGATCAGTAATTGGGGTTGTAAAAAATTTCAAGGCCATGGAACGGTTACGATCGATCATGAACGAGGGGGGATATGAAAAAACTCCAATCAGTTATGTGGGTGGGATGAAGACATTAATCACCTTCAAAGAAAAAAGATTAGCTCTTAACTTCATTACAAATGAAGGGGAACTATGGAAGAAGATTTTTGAATCTGTCAAAATATGGGAAGGACAACATCTATTAACAGATCACATTGCATGTTTAAGAGTGTCGGGTATTCCGTTAATGATCCGTGATAACAACATTATTGACAAAATTGGCCAATTATATGGTGGTATTATACAACAGTCATCTTTTTCGTGGTCGTCTTATGATATATCAGATGGTTATTGTTGTGTCCTAACGGAATCAAAGAAAAGAATTGAGGAAGAGATTAACGTAATTTGAAAAGATGCCCATTATCCGGTATGGGTATCTGAAGAACCATGCGAAGAATTCAGGATAGCGATTAAAAGTCTATCATTAGTAAGTTCAGGAATACCGACCAACTCCATGGAGTCTGTAAATCAGATGGATGATGAAATGGAAGATGGGGAATTCCAGCGAGATCAATCACAAGCTCCGACAATGGAAGGTGAAAGGATAGCAACGACCGTTCATGTGTCGTTGAAAGGCCAAAAGGTGGTGGCAGTGAACCAAGTGCATCGGGAAGAAACACAAAAAGACTCTAGATGGCTAGAGACATTGAATGCAAATTCAAAAGCAACAACAAACTCACACGCATCAGATTCTATGGGACCCTCTCTTGATCTAAACAAACCGAATTACACATTTTCTATTGGGCAAAATTCTAATAATTCTAATATGGGTTCTGGCCCAAAAACTCTATCTAGAAAAAGGCCCAGACTCTATCGAAGCCCACCCCAGCCCTTCCATCTTTTAGAAATGCAAGTGAGATGCAGTCATCTAATATTCAGATCTCTGGTCAAAACCCTCTTTTTCCAGATAATACTGGTCCAACAGCAAATGATCTTCCTGCGATGAATGATATCAATGGATCAAATGAACCAAATGAAATCTTGATTATTCAAGAACCTCCTAATCAGAATGAGAATAGCAAGGAATCCTATCCATTAGGTGAGAATGAGGTGGAGATTGATGAAACAATCAAGATTGCAAACTGGGTCAGTATTGAAGTGAACGAGTTCAGGGAGCAAATCAGAGCTGAAATTCTTGGTGAAGGTGAACAAATTTTGCCCCAATGAATTTTCTATCTGTGAATTTAAGGGGGGTTTGTGACTCAAGAAAGAGAGAATGGATACGAGGACCGAAGACATCTCATGGTGCACATTTCTTGGCTATTGAGGAATCAAAAATTAAAGAAACAAATTCATTCTTGTACAGTAAGTTGTGGGGAAGATCTTCTTTTGAAGTGGAGTTAGTGGAAGCAAACGGCCGGTCAGGTGGGTTGTTATCTTACTGGGATCCTTCTATTTTGTTAAAGGTAAGTGTAACTAAAAATGCAAATTATTTGGTGGTCTCTGGAAAATTGAAAATGACGGGGGATTTATTAAATGTAGTCAATGTGTATGCCCGAAATGACCCGTTGGCTAGAAGATCCTTATGGAATAGTCTAATTGTAGTAAAAAATTCGCTTCCTGGGTCATGGACATTTCTAGGGGACTTTAATGAAGTTAGGATCCCTGAAGAGAGATGCAATTCTAAATTCATAGCATCTAATGCCAGATATTTTAATGAGTTTATAGAATCTGCTGAATTAATGGAGTATAATATGGGGGCAGGAAATTCACTTATTACTCAGATAATGTATTGAAGCAAAGCAAGATAGATAGAATTTTAGTATGTCATAGCTTTATGAATGTGTGGCCTGGTGCATCTCTAATGGCATTCTCTAATGTTGTATCAGATCATTGTCCATTATTCTTATGTACTATAGACATGGATTTTGGGCATGTCCCTTTTAAAGTGTATAACTCATATTTGGAATTGCCTGGATTAATGGAGTATATTGAACAATCATGTTGGGTATTCTCATTTTCGGGTCCGGCGGATTTGAGATTGGCAACTAAACTCAAATGGCTCAAGTATAAAATAAAGGATTGGGTATCTAATTATAAGGCAAACAAAAATAGACTATATATTGAAAAAATGGACTAGTAGAAGCCTTAGAGAGTACTGTTGATACCCGGGCTCTATCGGCAGAGGACTTGGAACTGAGAAATGAATGCAAGAAAATCATTATGGAGGAGGATAGATTAAAAGGCTTGGATCTTCGTCAAAAATCAAGGGTTAAATGGGCGATGGATGGGGATGAAAATACTACTTTTTTCATGGTATTGTCAATGCTAATATAGGAAACAATCGAATAAATAGGTTGATGATCGATGGGGCCTGGGTTAATTCACCACACGTTATTAAGGATGAGATCTTTACTTTTTTCTCATCCAAGTTTCAAGAACCAATGGTTGACAGACCAAAAATCAATTGTCCTAACCTGTCATGCATATCATCGGTGGAGGCTGACTCTTTAATATTGCCTTTTTCTATCTTGGAGATTAAAAATGCGGGTCGGGATTGTGCGAGCGACAAAGGCCCGGCCAGATGGGTTAAACTTTAGATTTATTAAAAGATGTTAGAATTTTCTTCAAGATGATTTTCTAAACATATTTGAAGAGTTCTATCAGAGTGCAAGTATTAGTGGTAGTTATTCATCATCATTTTGGTTCTAATTCCAAAAATTGAAGATGTCCGATTCGACCTGAAGATTTTCGTCCTATTAGCCTTATTGGATGTATAAATAAAGTCATTTAGAAAGCACTCGTGAACAGACTGAAACTGATCATGCCTGGTATTATTTCTGAGGAGCAAACTGCTTTTTTGTATAAAAGAAGCATCCTCGATGGCCCCCTCATTCTCAATGAACTCATCCCCTGGCTGAAAAAATCTAAAAAATGTGGAATGCTTTATAAAGTTGATGTGGAAAAAGCATATGACTCCTTGAATTGGGAGTTTCTTTTTTCAATTTTGACACAAATGAATTTTCTGCTAAAGTGGAGATTGTGGGTCAAGGCTTGTGTGTCATCTGTTCGAGCTTCTGTCCTTGTAAATGGATCACTGACTCAAGAGTTCTCATATTTTCGTGGGTTAAGACAAGGAGATCCGTTGTCCCCGTTTTTGTTCATAATCGCTATGGAGGCTCTTTCTGGTATAATAAAAGAAGCAAGTTATGCGGGTTTATTTCAAGGAATATCTTGCTCCCCATTTGGACTAGTACTATCACATTTTTATTTGCGGATGATGTTGTATTTATCGGTGAATGGTCGATTAATAATGCTCTTAATCTCAACAGGATTCCTAGAAGTTTTCATCTTGTATCCGGATTAAAAGTTAATCATGCAAAAAGCAGATTATATGGGGTATGTGTGGAGGAAAATCAACTGGAACATATGGCTGCCACCTCACATTGTAAAACCTGAACTTTTCTGTTCAAGTACTTGGGATTACAAGTAGGAGCAAACATGAATCTAAGTAAAAATTAGAGACCGGTGGTAGATACTTTCAGGAAGCGACTATCTATATGGAAATCAAAGAATTTATCATATGGTGGTAGAATAACTTTGATCCGCTCGGTTTTAAATTCTCTTCCAACATATTATTTCTCTTTATATAAGGCCCCTTTAAAAATCATTAATGAACTGGAGCGATTGCGAAGAAAATTCTTATGGGGGGGATCAATGGACCAGAGAAAAATAAACTGGGTATCATGGAATAATTTAATAGCACCGAGAGAACTTGGGGGCATAGGAATTGGGTCACTCATAGAAGCAAATGTGGCTATGCTAGCCAAGTGGTGGTGGGGTTTTAAAATGGATGATAATGCATTATGGAGAAAGGTTATATGGAGTTTTCACCATAATTCTAGATCATGGAGCTTTATACCAGCTAGATTATCACAATCTGGGCCTTGGAGGGAAATTGGTAAAATTCAACAAGAGCTTAATACATTTGGATTGGACTCGACCAGCCTTATAATGCCTAATCCCAGGCTTTCGAATGGGCAAAATGGTCCTGTGTTGGAGTGGGACCTGCATCCATCAGGTATATTCTCTATCAAAAGTTTAAAGGACGCAATGCAAACGGCTACGTTTTCGTACATAGGATTAAATTTTCAATGGAATAATTGGGTACCTATTAAGGTTAATTTTCTATGCTGGAGGTTATATTGGAATAGTCTTCCAACTTTGGTTTCATTGTTGAAAGAGAAATATCAAGATATCCAACCCGCTTTGTGTTCTATGTCATGAAAATGAGGAATCATCAGGCCATTTATTTGTGGCATGCCCATTTGCACAACTAATATGGGATTTTATATCCACTTGGTGCAAACTCAATTCTTTCTTTTTGTTCAACGAGAAAGACCTACTCCATTTTCATGAATCTGTTCGAGGATCACCAACTTGGAAGAAGGTAATATACACGGTGATTCAAACCGCTATTTGGTGCTTATGGAGAAACAGGAACGAGAAGTTATTTGACAAAAAATCTACTAATGTCTCAAAGGTGGTGGGTGAAATTAAAGTATTGGGATTTCTTTGGCTCAAGAACCGATCGAAAAAAGAAGCTTTGGAATGGGATCATTGGTGTAATTTTAATGTATCGGGTATGGGATTATGAATTGATTTATATTGGTGTATGTAAAAAATTTGACTAACGTTTTGTTAGCCTATGGTGTAATAAAAGTTTTGTTGGCCTTTAAAAAAAAAGTAAAGAAATTTGAAGTAAATAATTAATCACATATATTTCTTTTGTAAAATTAACATGTATATAACATGAACGTACTTATAATTAGTTATATTACATATGTGCAGTAAACTATTATATACTTGTATAATAATTTGTAGAACATAAGTAATTATTTTTGATATATTTGCTACAAATATATGCTAGTGTAGAGGTCAAAGCCTCGGGAAAACAAAAACTAGGTCATGTGAAAACTTTAAGAATCATGCGAGAACATCAAGCCACGCGAAACCATCAGGAAGCAAGAAGATTGGGGTTGAAGCTAGAACTTTGGTTCTACTATAACAGTTGCTTAGCTTTGTGCTTTTCAAAAACTTGTAAGTTTTTGAACTTTTAAAGCTTGTAAGAAATCATGTTTAATGAGAGAAGAAACCTTTATTTACCCAATTCTGCATTGATCTTGAGGTGTATGTATGTGTTACTGTTCCAATATTCATTCATTTCGCGTTTGATAAATTGAGATCAATCATATTGTTGTTCTTTCCTGGATTTTACAATTGGTATAAGTGTTTGGTGCTTTTGATTGATTTGGTGATAGTTTGGAGCTTGTTTTGAAGACTTTTACGTGGTTGTTAATCTTGTTTTGTTGAAATGATGAAACTTAGCTGATTTGAAGCTATTAGTAGTAAAGAGAAGGCTCGTTTGGTGCTTTTGACATTTTTAGACTAAAAAATTAGGCGATTTGAATCAATTCAAAGACAACTAAACATTTAATTGAACTTAATTGATGTCACCAAACCTCTAAACAAGTTTCTGGACAAATTGGTTGGATAATTCAATTATTTTTTGGCTAAATTGGAGAAATCAAATCATGCGAAAACTCTTAAAAAATATGAACTAGTAAAAAAACTTAAAATTTTCATGCAATGACTAGGTATTTTCATAAAAGACGGTTGTTGGAGCAAGTTTTCGCTTAAGGTGGTTACAACCATAAATGTTTTCGTGCGAGAAATCTTTGCGAAAATTTGTGAGAAGGTGCTTAGGAAGTTTTCGCTAATGTGCGAAAACTTGAAATTTGCTAGAATTTATAAATTCTTAACAAAATTTTCAAAGTCAATTTCATTTTTTAAATGGCTTCTAACATCAAAGTGAATGCTTCACTAAATAATGATACTGAGATTGCTTAATGAAGACGACTTTGTTGACGAGGCATATCGTTTTGAGAATTATGTCATTTACACTAAACCATGCTTGTGGAGCTCATTTAAATTTGGACCTTATGTGACCATGTACAAAAATGATAAAGAAGCCTGAACATCTGTGGAATAAAGTGGATATGAAGAAGTTTGAGTTTATGACAGGATATTCTACAATCACAATGGCAATATCAACTGAAATTTCTCATAAGTTAAGGTTTTGCGGGATTCTTTGCAAGCACATATTATGGAAAACAAAGATATGTGTGAGAGTAATAAATATACGTTAAACCAAGAATTCAACATGTTCAATCATGTCATCGGTGAAACTCTTGAAGCTTAAATTACATGGTTTGTGAATCTTGTTATAAAGATGAAGAGTATAGGAATTCTAATTGAAAACATTACTGTAAAAACAAAGCTACTTAACTTGTTGCCTTATAGTTGGAATAATATCCATTAAAAGAACAAAAGACTTGTTTACTCTCTCCTTGAGTGACCTGATTTCTACTACCAAATCTTATGACATGGATGACAAACAACAAGCATCTAATCATCCGAATCGAATGGGTCCCTAAGCAACATGTTTATATGCTAAGATGACATGTAACCCTAATTACTACATGATTGACACTCATATGTGTCAACAACAACAATATGGTTTTCCGATCATTCTAGAAGTTAAAAACCTCAAGTTCCTTAGTGTTCATCATCTACTCTAGCATAATATTCTATAGCTCAATCACAACAGAATATGCATCAAGCTTATATTGCCAAAAAAGTCTGCTCTTCCTAAGCAAACTATTCAAATTGCTGAAGAACTCGTAATTTTATTCACTTCATTTATGTCAAGTTATGAAGCTTTTATGGATGGAAGGCTAAATGCTCCTAACATTCTACTAGATGGCATATATCAAGTAAATCCTGATTGTGTGGAGGAAAATGACATCTAATACCAAATGGCCATGATGGTTTATAAAGCCAAAATTTTGTGAGAAGAACAAGAAAAAAGATGTTTGGTCAGAGTAACAACAATAATATTGGTTTTGATAAGTCTTCACTTTGCTCTACAACTATGACAAACCTAGGTGTTATTCTCGGGAATGCACAAAGCCAAAGACTAATTAAATTTATGGAAGCAAGAGAATGGTGGCTATTGAGGTAGAATTTTTATCTACTGATAAAGCAAGTCCTTCAACCAAAAACAAAGCATTGGTACCACAAACTGCTACCGATTATGACTTATTAGATCAATTGGAGTTACTAGAAAGGAAGATAACTACTGTGTTGTTTTCTTAGATTGAGAAGGATAAGGTGAGTGAGCCAAGTGATAATCCGTTTGCTGAATTCATGTATGAAGAATTCTTAAATGGTTTATTTAAAGCTCCTTCAGAAGGTAAGGTTTATTTAAAGTTCCTTCAGAAGGTAAGGTTTATCATACACTAGAGGTCAAGGTTGAAGAAGTTGAAGAAGAAACCGAGGTTAATCAAAATATGAATGAAGATGTTATGTCTCACATAGTTACAGAAGCTTTGTTTGAGGAAGAGTAAGTTTTTGAAGGTATCCAAAATGAAGCAATCAATGATTCAGTTGCAATTGAGACTACTCTATCATAAAGTCTAAAGAACAAACAATTTTAGTTGGTATTGAGACTAATCCAACATAAAGTTTTGAAGTTCGACATGTTTTAGTTCTTGTTGAGATTACTCCGGCATAGACTAATGACAATCAGAAGGTGGAAAAGAATATTTTGAAAGCTTTCATGGTGAATGTCGTTTCGAATATTCCTAAATCATCAACACCACACAGAGGTATATCATAGTCTTCGTTCTTCAGACTATGCTGTGAAAGATATATATATTTTTGATAAATAATTTTCGTACAAATTCAGTTTTTAATTGGTTATTAATTACACTAAACTGCACACACAAAATGCATGTGTACCTGTCATGCGGTAATATATTGTTGGTAAGTATCAAGTGTCAATCCGTAGACACACCGAGCCTACTTAACAACCCTTGTAATTGACTATTGGGATGAGTTTTGATTTGAGAAAATAATAAGTTGCATTAGAGTAAGCAAATTATTTCTAGATTTTTAAAGTAATAATTTAAAGTAAAATGAAACCTAAAGTTTAAGACTTTTTGGGTTTTGAAACAGGGAATTAAGAATATCATCTTAATTTAAATTACACTTATGTAAATATGATGAATGGAATAGTGTTAGTAAAGATATAACTTAAAATAGTTATTATAATGTTTATAAGTGTGAGCTAGAATTAACTTCTCATAAATCGGCTCCGTAGTGACAAGGAAAGCCACATCAAGTCACTTATAACGCTAACAAGGAAAGCCCCATCTAGTCATTTATAACGCTAACAACCAAGCCACTAGTGATGTAGGTTATACTTGTGCACTCTTTTAACATACCATTTCTAAAAACATAACTTAATGTTAGAAAATAATATGATCAAGTTTCTTTTTAAGAATACCATTTATATTAGAAAACCTTAACAATAACAACTACTATAGATTTCTTAGACTAATAAAATAAAACCTATAAACAATCAGAAAGTTATGGTGATATGATCTTTAATAACCATTTCTATTTTATTAGCGTTAAAACTATAATGAAAACCGATTTCATGAATAAAAGTTAGTTCATACACTTTCAAAGTTTATGACATTCACAATTAGAAATCTTAAGTTTATAACTTTCCATTCGAATGTAGATGTGTAACACCTGGATTTTTTGTAAAAGAAAGAATAAAAGTGGAGAAAAGAAAGAAATGCTATTTAACCCAAGTTGAGGGGTTAAATATATAAAATGTACAAAATTAATTATGTTGGAGCATATATTGTCATATATAGTGTGTCCGTTGCATGTCGAATAGTCTAGGCTTGATGTAATACACCTGATATGTTGTAAACACATGAAACTGGGTCATTCGCAGGAGTATATGCGAATGAGACTCAGTCGTATGACTGAGCCATGCTAATGGACCTGTCGTGTGATTGAGAGATGTGATTGGGCCATTCGTAAGACTGAACCATAAGTATGGTCTAGTCGTACGATTGTACCATATGCATGGCCCAATCGCATCTGATATGGCTGAGGTCTATAAATACTAGTTTCATTGTGTAGAAAAAGGTTTTTTAAGGGAGTCTGCCTGGGGCCTAGGTGCTGCTAGATGAGAGGGAAGATCATGCTCGATCTCCCCTTGCCAAGAGTCATGATTCTTATGTTGTAACGAGCTTGTAATCATTAGTTTCATCAATGAAACCATTTTATTATAGTTTGTGTTATTGTTTGTCTCTTGGTTTTTGGTTCTGTTTCCTTCCTCAAGAACAGCTCGGATGTCTACCGATCCAGCGACTTCACAATTGGTATCAGAGCTTTGGCTCGTGATTTTGTGTGTGACTCAATCGTTTTTGGTGTAAAGCTCACGTTTTTCATTCAAAAACACCATCTTTTTGGTAAAAACAATGTTTTTAGTGTCTCCAGATTAAAAGGTTCATGTTTTTCGGCTCACGGCAGGTTAGGGTTTGTGAAAAATCGTATTTTCGTGTCAAAGTACGAAAAATCTTCGAGTTTTTAAATCCAGCAGCCTCAGTCGCACGATTGGCTCAATCGCACGACTGAACTCAATCGTACCTCCCATACGCACAATTGAACTCAGTCGCTCATCCTTTCGTACAACTAAATACCTCATTCGCATAGTCCATCCGCATCTGCTCAATCGCACGATTGACTCATCCGCATTGACTCAATCGCACTATTGATTCATCCGCATTAGTCCATCTGCACGATTGACCCAATGCATCTCCCCATTCGCACCAGTGAAACAGTTGTGTTCAAACTTTCTAAGTATAAAGAAATGGAAGATCAGTACTTAGCTTTTACTGCAGGTAGGGACTCGCGTATCCAGAACTTGTTACTTTTGGAAAATGAGATCAGGAATCACAATAAGCCGCCTAAGCTTATCACGTTAGACGACTAACCACAATGGAAACAAAGGTTTGAAATTTATCTAAATGGTGTTTATCCCAATCTGTGGGAATCAATCGAGACCGGTTATAGTATGTCGGTTGGTACAGACGACGTCAAACTTACTCTAGGCAGCATGACTGATAGCCAGAAGGTAACGTATAATGCTGAGAAGAAAGTATATGCCATGTTAACTCAGTCGATATCCAAGGATATATTCCACCAATTTTCTAAGAATAAACAGTCAAAGAAATTATGGAGGCTTTGGAAAGACGATACGACGGGAATGTATCGTTAAAAGCTTTAAAGGCTAAGGCTTTTAAGAAGGAGTTCGATAACTTCTCATCGATGGGTAAGGAAAGCTTGGATGATGTCATAGACCGATTCTACCATTTAATGAGTGAGTTGCACACTCATGGGGTTACAACATCAATGGAAGATAAGGTATCAAGCTTTGCCGATGGTCTGCCATAGAAGTAGGACTCGTTTGTGTCTAATTTGAGACAGAACAATTTACTGGCTAAATTAGTCATAAACGACTTCATCCTAAAACTAAGGGAGGAAGAACTAAGGATGAAGTACAGGTCTAAGAAAGGATCTTACGATCAAAACCCGTCTCTGTATAATTCAACTTCCACCTTAAAAAGCTCAGGAGCTCCACTCCAAACCACATTTGTGTCAAGTTCAGCGGCTCCTCTACAAGCCTCTACTTCAGGATCTGAAACATCAGAATCATTTAGCACCCAATATATAGTACCTGAATCAAATGTTACAAAATTGAAGACCGAGAATCTCGGGAATATAACAGTGGAGGTTGCAAAGGATCATATGGACCTCTTAGCTGCAGTTGTTCATTGGTATGATGGTCTTATTGCTGGAAAGATCGAAAATTGCCACTTGGTTGATGAGGATTATGAGGAGGTGGATGAGAATGAATTGGAAGGAATGGACATTATGTGGGCGTTGGCAAGTGCTGTTCGTAGAGCCAAGAATTTTGTGAAGAAGACTGGTTAAAACTTGATAGCTATAAAGGATACAACCTTTGGTTTCGACAAAACCAAAGTTACCTTTTATATTGTGGAGAAGGGGCACTTCAAATGTGAACGTGTGAAGCCCAAGAAGACGGGTAACGGTAATCCTTTCTCATCATTCAACCATAAAGACAAACCCACAAGTGAGGCTGCATCATCAAGCAAAGATCCTAAGGCTTTGACTGCATACGATGATGAAGGTCAAGATTGGACCTTTCGTTTTGTTTCCCCCGGTGAGTCCAACATCGCAAATGTTGAAGTTTTGGATGATGATACTGCGAGCGAAGGTGATATAGCAGTTGAACTAGTAATGTCAGATCATGAAGATACTGCTACTATGGTCACTCACCTAAATAAAGAAGGTCCCAACACAACATGTTCAGAATCACCAGCACCCGAACAGTCCAACTCTATGATGATGGCTAATTGAACCAAACCTTCTTAGGTAAGTTCCACAGATCAACTTTTTGATAATCATGCTTGTTCTAAATGTAATATCTTTAGGGATAGCATAGATTCAAAATTTGCTAGGTGTAACACCCAGTTATTCATCTATTTTGAAGCTGACGAAAGAAGAAAGAAATAAAGTCCTAAGTCGAGGGACCAAACTCACAAACATAAGAAAGATGGGAGAGTGGGGGTATATAAAGGGAGAGGGCAGCCCTTACCCTCTCCCCACGCCCATATTTTCAGCCATCAAAGAGGGGAAGAGAGAAAGAAGAAAAAGGGAGTAAAAGGTTGGTTCAGGTAGATTCAAACGGGCAAACTCGTCGTGTAGCAAGTCAAACCGAAGTTCTACTTCTCGGTGTCGTTTGTGTGAATTCTAGGACCCTACTTTTACTTGTTTTCAAATGATTTTGGGGCTGGAAAGCATAAAAAACCCGTTTTTGTATGTGTATGTGTTTGACCCATTTGGGTGTGTTGTGTGTGATGTGTTTAGAGTTTGTTTCCGGGCTTGTGTGTGCTTGAATAGTGTCGTGGTATGAATACTTAAGGTTTAGGTTGTCGATTTGGGCTTAGAATGGGTTAGATGAGTTTGGAAGTTGAAAAGTGCAGTTTGCGTTCGGTTGAAACTGCATTCCACATCAGGTAGGGCTAGGCGACCGACTAGTGACCGAATGGAGGCCATACAGCTGAATAGGGTGTGATTGGGGTCCATTTTCATGATTGAGGTCCACTCGCACAATTGAGGGTCCATTCGTATGATTGAAGGGCCAGTCGCATGGAGGTCATGCGATTGAAGGTCCAGTTGCGTAAGTGCTCATCCGCATTAGTCCCATTCGCATGAGGTCCATCCGCATTAGTCCATTCACATGATTGGGTGTTTATCCGCATTGGTTCATTTGCATGATGTTCAGTCGCATGGAGGCCATGCGAGTGAAGGGTGTCCATATGCCCGAATAGGGCTGTTGCACCTGAAGGAAAGTGTAGTTTGACTTCTGACTTTTGGGGAAAGTGCATATGTAAGTTTTGATGTAAAGGTACCTGTAAGAGCATGTAAGATGACGATTGAGGCCTTAGAGAGCATGTTGGGCATGATGATGATGTTGCATGTGTAAGCATGTTATGTATGTATGATGGTGCCCTGTATGATGATGATGACTGTGTATGTTATGTTCCTTGTTATGATGTATGTTATCTTTCTTGTGGCTTTATGTGTCATGTTAATGAATGAATGAAGTATTATGTAACGTAAAGTGAAAGATAATAAAAGAGGAACATGAAGTAAGAATGCATGCATTATTGAACAATGAATGAATGTAATGAAAGGCTTGCAAGCACATATATGAGGTGAGCAACCCTATGGCTGCAACAGACTCGGATAGCGTGCTATCATGAAGTTGCCATGAGGTGAGCAACCCTGTTGTTGCAAGAGAATCGGATAGCGTGCTATCGTTGAGATTGGCAATGAGGTAAGCAACCCTATGGTTGCAACAGACTCGCATAGCGTGCTATCGTGAAGTTGCCATGAGGTGAGCAACCCTGTTGTTGCAAGAGACTTGGATAGTGTGCTATCGTTGAGATTGGAAATGAGGTGAGCAACCCTATGGTTGCAACAAATTCGGATAGCGTGCTATCCTGAAGTTGCCATGAGGTGAGCAACCCTGTTGTTGCAAGAGACTCGGATAGCATGCTATCATTGAGATTGGCAATGAGGTTAGAAACCTTATGGTTGCAACAGACTCGGATAGCGTGCAATTGTTGGGATTGCTAATGAGGTGAGCGACCCTATTTTCACAATAGACTTGGGAGAACGAACATATAGAATGCACGAAAGTTAACTAATGTAATGGAAGATAATAATTATATTATCAATGTGTATGTATATTGCATGGTCACGAATGAATGTAAAGCGCAGTAGGATTTGAAAGAAAGTAAAGAATGGTTTGAATGAGAGCAAAGTATGTTTTATTATAAAACTAGAACTCACTCAGCAATGCTAACTTTTATGTGTTTCCAGTTGGCAGGTAATGATTGCTGAGGATGGCACGGGTGGCTACTCAGCTCTTTTGGGATGACATCCATGTTTATAATGATTTTCTGATGTAACGGAACTTGGGTTTTGTAATCGAATTATGATGTATTATTTTGCAAAAGCTTTTATAATGAAATGAGATGTCTATTTTGTCATTTACGCTGTGATGTTTTATGGAAGTTATATGTAATTATATATTTTATGTGCGATGAATGACCAACTGTAAGCGTCCCGGAACGGGGCCTTACAAGTTGGTATTAGAGCCAAAGTTTAAGTGAAATGGTAAATTTTTGAAAATAAACCTTAACTTAAAGTGAGAATGGGACGGAAAGGGAATGGGATGCCAATCTGAGTAGCTGCGTGCCATCAGGTATTTTCGTAAAACTAACCGGTATTATGTGCGCATGGTATGTGGTTATGTGTTGTATGTAGATTTAAATATTGATGTAGTCAGGACAGGTAATGTTTGGGGTATGAAGAGTAAAGTACGTGGCTAATCACAACTGGCCACTGTAATTAGTGACTTACTATACTTGACATGAACTGAGCTATTCCCTTGAATTACTATGTTAGTGTTTGAATCTTTCAGTGTGCTTGTGATGGCCAGTGGTAGATCTTTGAAATCTTCATGGGGTGGAGGTCACGGTGCTGAACCGCGACCCAAGAGAGGGAGAACCAGAGTTGAGAAGGTGGTTCATGAAGAACCAGAGACCCCTCATCCAGAGGGTGGCGACGAGAGCGCCAATCCGAGAGCCTCAATAAAGGAGGCTGTGGTGGAAGAAGTTCATTAGGTCATGCAGACGATCCTACCATCTATGGTGACCGAAGTGATCAAGGTAGTAAGAGAAGGGGAAAGAAAGGAGAGGAACAGGTCCTCAGGAGGACGAGAGCAACCAGACCCTGAAATGGTTCTCTCGGATGATGAAGAAGAGGAGGAAGAAGAAGAGCCTATGCAGGAGGCGGCACGAGGCTGTAACTATGGCGTGTTTATGAGATGCAAGCCCCCAAATTTTGATGGAAATGGCATTGCTGCTGCTGCTCACTGGTGGGTGAGGGAAATGGAGGCTGTTCTTGATATCAGTGAGTGCCGTGAAGATCAAAAGGTGAAGTTCGCTACCCACTCTTTTATGGATTTGGCTCTGTGCTGGTGGGACAACATTGTCCAAGATGAGGGTAGCAGGGCCATTGGGAGAATGAGATGGTCTGAACTGAAGAAGTTGGTGATTGAGGAGTTTTGTCCTCACCAGGAGATGGATAAGGTAGAGAGAGTGTTCCTGCAGCTGGAGGCGGAAACGATGACACACCAATAGTACACCACAAAATTCAACGAGATGGCACGTCTGGTGCCGGATCAGGTGACACCTTTGTCACGAAAGATTAGTAGATACATTCAGGGTTTGCCAGCAGATATTCGTAGGCACATGATCGCTTCCCGGCCGAGCACGTTTAGGTCGGCGATGGATTTTGAAGGGATACTGTATGATGTGTAACACCCCGAATTTCTATTTAAACGAAAGAAAAAAAAGTAAATAGAAAGAATAGAAATTATGCACAAGTAGAGGGGGATAAAGTGTACAAAGTACAAAACCTTATTATTTTAAGGATTTGAGGGGCATGGTCGCCCATATCCAAGCAGAAAGCTGCTTTTGCTCTCAGAGGAAGAAAGAAGAGAGAGAGAGCCCGGTTCTAGAGAGAGAAAGAGGAAGAAGAAGTTGTAAAAGGTAAGTCTTCTTGATGTTTGTTCGGTTTAAACCAAATTCACAACCTCTTGACCGAGATTCTTGATGATTTAGAGTTGTTCTCAAGAAGTTGGAGTTTAATCTGCTAGTAGAAGTGACTAGCACGAAGACCTGCTTCAAGGTGAGTTTCTAGAACCCCTCTTTTACTGATTTTCAACTGATTTGGGACTATTATGCATACTAAGTAAACATTTTGAAAGAAACCGTGGGTTTACATCTTTATGTTTGAAATGATGTATGTATGTATCTTTGTTATAGTGTTGATTATGGGTTAGTGATGATGATTAGCATGCTTAGATGGCCTTAGTATGTTAGATCTATGTTTGGGTATGATTAGAATGGCAATCGGGTGAAATTGATAGCATAGAAAATATTTCATAATGTTCTGATGAACATGAACAGTGGTCCATGCGACCAGAGGTGGCTCATGCGTCCAAACAGTGGCCCATGCGTCCAGCATGAGTGGCCAGACGCCTAAGTTTTGTCCGTGCGCCCAAGAGTGGGTCATGCGCCTAAACAGTGGCCCATGCGCCCAGCATGTTGGCCATGCATCTAAGTGTTAGCCATGCGCCCAAGAGTGGGTCATGCGCCTAAACAGTGTCCCATGCGCCCAGCATGTTGGCCATGCGTCTGAGTGTTGGCCATGCGCCCAAGAGTGGGTCATGCGCCTAAACAGTGGCCCATGCGCCCAGCATGTTGGCCATGCGTCTAAGTGTTGGCCATGCGCCCAAGAGTGGGTCATGTGCCTAAACAGTGGCCCATGCGCCCAACATGTTGGCCATGCATCGAAGTGTTAGCCATGCGCCCAAGGGTTGGCCATGCGCCTAAATAGTGGCCCATGCGTCTAAGTGTTGGCCATGCGCCCATGTGTTGGCCATGCGCCTAAATAGTTCCATGAGCCTAAATAGTGCCATGCGTGCAAAGTGACTGAAATGGCTAAGTGTTGGTGATACGCCTAAACAGGTGCCATGCGCTTGAACAGGACAGAAGCGCCCAAATAGTGCCCATGCGCCCAGACTGTTTTACACTTAGAATTTTTATGCTCATGCGCCTGGAAGGTCCCATGCGCCTAATTTGGATTTAAGGTTTTCCAAGTGGTTTTTAAGAGGTAATATGGGGAGATAGGCCTGGTTATGATATGATGGCTTATGTTTGATGTGTGATATGCATGTATGATGTTGCCTCTATGGTGATGGTGTATGTTTATCTATGTTCCTTATTATGTATGTATGTCTTCCCTTGGCTTTGCGTTGAACATTAATAAATGTAATGAAGTATTATGTAACGTAAAGTGGAAGATAATGAAAAGAGGAACATTATGATAAAATGCATGCATTAGTAAAAGAGAAAGTACAGAAAGGCTTGCAAGCAATATGTACAGAGGTGCACGGCTCTAAATGCCTTAAGCTCTACCGCGTGAGGTTCAACAAATCCTAAAGTGTGCACGCAAGGGTTCCAGTCTTTGTGACTGACCTTCAGCGGATTTAACCATTTCGATGGGGGTGTTGTTACCCATTTCAATGGGGGTGTTGTTACCCATTTTGGTGGGGGTGTTACCCATTTCGGTTGGGGTGTTACCCATTTCGGTGGGGGTGTTACTCATTTTGGTGGGGGTGTTACCCATTTTGATGGGGGTGTGGTTACCCATTTCGGTGGGGGTGTTACCCATTTCAGTGGGGGTGTTACCCATTTTGGTGGGGGTGTTACCCATTTTGGTGGGGGTGTTACCCATTTCGGTGGGGGTGTTACCCATTTCGGTGGGGGTGTTACCCATTTTGATGGGCGGTGTTGTTACCCATTTCGATGGGCGGTGTTGTTACCCATTTCGGTGGGGGGTGTTACCCATTTCGTTCGGGGTGTTGTTACCCATTTCGGTGAGGGTGTTACCCATTTCGGTCGGGGTGTTACCCATTTCGGTGGGGGTGTTACCCATTTCGGTGGGGGTGTTACCCATTTCGGTGAGGGTGTTACACATTTCGGTGGGGGTGTTACCCATTTCGATGGGGGGTATTGTTACCCATTTAGGTGGGGGTGTTACCCATTTTGATGGGGGTGTTACCCATTGCGATGGGGGTGTTGCTACCTATAATGTTGGGGGTGAAATACATGATGGTTACCCGAGTTATGTATAACTTCGGGGGTGTGGCATAAAGCCAAGCATAGATATGAGGTGAGCGACTTTGTGTTGCAACAGACTCGACAGAGGTCTTTGTCCATAAGACGAGATAATGAGGTGAGCGACTTTGTGTTGCAACAGACTCGGATAGAGTTCAATCCCTATGATTGAGTCGTATGGGATCTTTGTCGCGTATCCCGATGCTGTTTCAGTCTTCGAATATGAGTCAGGGGTTTGTGAGTAGGCCCCGACACAACATCAGCTTTCGAGCATGAGTCGGGGATATTTCATGAGACAAGATTCGAGTAATAAAGAGTAATGAACGAAAGATAATGTATGAAAGAATGAAGTATGAAATGAACGTTAATGAATTATCGTAATAAAGTACTGAAAAGGATTCTTGTCATTCGACCCCAGTAATCGTGGCTGAGTGCCACGAAGAGGGTAAAGTCTGACCGGATCTAGAAAGAGAAGTGAACGATAATTTAATACGTTGAATGAACAAAGATAATAATGATATTATCTGTATGTACGTATGATGCATGATCACGAACGATTGTAAAGTATAGTATGATTTGAAATAAAGTAAAGAAGGGTTTTAACAGAGAAAAGTATGTTTTATTTTAAACTAGAACTCGCTCAGCGTCGCTGATTTTTGTATGCATGATAGTTGGCAGGTATTTGTTGATGCTGAGGAGTTGCAGGCATGGATGCATAAGCTACTGGGAGCATTCTGAGGCTGGCATCCGTATTTTTCCATGTCATTGTATTTTGAGATGAAAACAAACATTGTAAATGATATGTTTTTAGTTATTAATGAAAGATTTAAATTTCGCTGCAAAATATACATACGTTTTAAAATGTTTTAAGTGCAATAAATGACCAACTGTGAGGTGCCTAGAAACGGAGGCCTTACATGATGAGAGGATGGTGGTGGTGACTGAAGGTGGCAAGAAGGGAGGTGGTGATCGAAACTGGCAGGGGAAGAGGTTTGGTCGGGTGATGCCTCGATGGGTAACAAGAAGGCACGGGTGGACGACCGCCATGTGGTCGCATCAGGTGCTGGTATAAAGAAGTGTGGTAGGTGTGGGAGAGAACATAGCGGGGAATGTAGGTTGGGGTTGAATGTGTGCTTCAAATGTGGGAAGCCGGGGCATATAGCCAAGGATTGTCGTGCGGTTCGATGCTTTAACTGTGGTGAAGAGGGTCACATGAGTAGGGATTGCAAGAAACCAAGGGCCGAGGGTTCCGGGGCGAAAAAGCCGGGAGGTGAAGGACTGAGGGTGAGTGCCAGGGCATTCACCATGACATAGGAGGAAGCTAGGACGGACCCTGATGTCGTGTCCGGTATGTTTCTGGTTAACCAAATTTTAGCTTATGTGTTATTTGATTCGGGTGCTAGTAAAAGTTTTATATCTGCTGCTTTCTGTGCTAAGCTGCCTGTTAGTAGTAGACGTGTTGATGCGCCTTTTGATGTAGAAACTGTCATAGGTAAGTCTATCAGGATTTCTGAGATGATAGAGAACTGTGATGTGGAACTTGAGGGTCATAAGTTTCCTGTTAGACCATTCGTGATGACCTTAGGTGGTTTTTATTTGGTTCTTGGGATGGATTGGTTGGCGGACTTCAAGGCGAACATTGTGTGTCGCAAGAAGATGATTCGTTTGACAGCGCCTGACGGTAGTTCAGTGACAGTTTATGGTGATCGGGTTACTATGATCCTAAAGGTAATCTCAATGGCGGTGGCGTGAAAGTGTATGAGCCGTGGATGTAGTGCCTACTTGGCCTATGTAAAGGATGTGAAGACGCCAACACCACAACTATCCGATGTATCGATTGTGTGTAACTTTCCAGATGTATTCCTAGAAGACTTATCAGGAGTGCCACCTGACCGTGAGATCAAGTTCCAGATTGACTTGATACCGGGTGCCCAACTTGTTGCCAAGGCACCGTATCGATTGGCTCCGATGGAGATGAAAGAGTTGATGGAGCAGTTGCAAGAGCTGCTTGATAAGGGGTTCACTAGACCGAGTATCTCTCCTTAGGGTGCTCCGGTTCTGTTTGTAAAGAAGAAAGATGGTAGTATGGGGATGTGCATTGACTACCGCGAGCTTAACAAGTTGACGGTAAAGAACCGATACCCCTTACCGAGAATAGATGATTTGTTTGATCAGCTTCAGGGTGCCAGTTGGTTTTCAAGGATAGATCTTCGATCTGGTTACCATAAGTTGAAGGTGAAGCAGCAAGATATCCTAAAACAGCTTTTCGCACGCGCTATGGTCACTACGAGTTTCTTGTCATGTCTTTTAGTTTGACCAACACAGCAGCTACTTTTATGGATTTGATGAACCGTGTGTGTCGGGCGATGTTGGATAAATTAGTGATTGTGTTTATTGATAATATCCTGATTTATCCAAAGAGCAAGGTTGAACATGCCGATCACATTCGTGAGGTTCTGGAGACACTGAGGAGGAAGAAGTTGTACGCCAAGTTCTCCAACTGCGCGTTCTGGTTGCGCGAAGTTCAATTCTTGGGTCATGTGGTGAATCCCGATGGGATTATGGTGGACCCGACAAAGGTGGAGGCGGTTATGCAATGGAAGTCACCAAAGACGCCATCCGAGATTCGTAGCTTTTGGGTTTGGCGGGCTACTACAGAAGATTCATCCAATACTTTTCCAAGATTGCTTCTCCACTAACCAAGTTGACCCGAAAAGATGTAAAGTTTATATGGGGTCAAGCTCAAGAGAAAGCGTTCGATGAACTGAAGGCGAGGTTGACTCAAGCTCCTGTTCTGTCATTACCCGATGGAAGTGAAAATCTAGTGGTTTATTCTGATGCTTCCTCTTCGGGGTTAGGGTGCATGTTAATGCAGAGAGGGAAGGTTATAGCCTATGCATCCCGATAGTTGAAGGTTCATGAGGTCAATTATTGTACTCATGATTGGAGCTAGCAGCCGTGGTCTTTGCGCTAAAGATTTGGAGGCACTATCTCTACGGGACGAAGTGCACCATATTCACCGACCACAAAAGCTGAAGTACTTCTTTGAGCAGAAGGATATGAACATGAGGAAGAGGCGATGGTTGGAGCTCATAAAGGCCTATGATTGCGAGATCCATTACCATCCGGGCAAGGCCAATGTGGTGGCAGACGCCCTTAGCCGAAAGGAGAGACCCGAGCCGATTCAGGTGAAAGCTTATCAGTTGGTCATGACCTCCGTTGTGATTAAGCAAGTCAAAGAGTTTCAAGATGAGCCATTGAAGGAAGATCATCTTAACTCTGAGAGAATGAGAGGTCTGGTCACAAAATTGGGTGAAAACACGCTTGGTGTTAGAACTCGATTTGGGAGGATGTGGATCCCTTGTTCGGGTGAAGATTATGGATGAAGCTCACAAGACTCGATACTCTATTCACCCCGATGCCATAAAAATGTACCACGACATGAAGAAAGATCATTGGTGGCCAGGTATGAAGCGTGACGTAGCGGAGTATGTGAGTAAGTGCCTTACTTGCTTACAGGTGAAGGGCGAGCATCAAAAGCCATAGGGGAAGATCCAACCTTTGGATATATCGGAATGGAAGTGGGAGCACATTACCATGGATTTCATTACGAAGTTGTCATGTACTCCGTAAGGGTATGATGCCATATGGACCGTCTGACGAAGAGTGCTCACTTCCTACCTATCCAAGAGACATATTCATCTGAGAGGTTGGCAGATCTGTTCATCAAGGAAATTGTAACTCGTCACGGTGTGCCAGAAAGCATAGAAAACCTGTTTTCAAACGTCGTGTAGCAAGTCAAACCGAAGCTCTACTTCTCGGTGTCGTTTGTGTGAGTTCTAGGACCCCACTTTTACTTGTTTTCAAACGATTTTAGGGCTGGAAAGCATAGAAAACCCGTTTTTCTATGTGTATGTGTCTGACCCATTTGGGTGTGTTGCATGTGATGTGTTTAGAGTTTGTTTCCAGGCTTGTGTGTGCTTGAATGGTGTTGTGGTATGCATCCCTAAGGTTTAGGATGGTCGATTTGGGCTTAGAATGGGTTTAGATGAGTTTGGAAGTCGAAAAGGGCAGTTTGCGTTCGGTTGGAACTACATTTTGCATCAGCTAGGGCTAGGCGACCAATTGGTGACCGAATGAAGGCCATACGCCCGAATAAGGTGCGGTTGGGGTCCATTCGCACGATTTAGGTCCATTCGCACGATTGAGGGTCCATTTGTACGATTGAAGGGCCAGTTGCGTGGAGGTCATGCGATTGAAGGTCCAGTCGTGTAAGTGCTCATCCGCATTAGTCCCATTCGCATGAGGTCCATCCACATTAGTCCATTCGCACAATTGGGTGTTCATCCACATTGGTTCATTCGCATGATGTTCAGTCGCATGGAGGCCATGGGACTGAAGGGTGTCCATACGTCCAAATAGGGCTGTTGCACCCGAAGGAAAGTGTAGTTTGATTTCTGACTTTCAGGGGAAAGTGCAGATGCAAGTTTTGATGTAAAGGTACCCATAAGAGCATGTAAGATGACGATTCAGGTCTTAGAGACCATGTTGGGCATGATGATGATGATGTTGCATGTGTAACCATGTTATGTATGTATGATGTTGCCCTGTATGATGATGATGATTGTGTATGTTATGTTCCTTGTTATGATGTATGTTTATCTTTCTTGTGGCATTACGTGTCATGTTAATGAATGAATGAAGTATTATGTAACGTAAAGTGAAAGATAATGAAAGAGGAACATGAAGTAAGAATGCATGCATTATTGAATGATAAATGATTGTAATGAAAGGCTTGCAAGCACATATATGAGGTTAGCAACCCTATGGTTGCAACAGACTCGAATAGCATGCTCTCGTGAAGTTGCCATGAGGTGAGCAACCCTGTTGTTGCAAGAGACTTGGATAGCGTGCTATCGTTGAGATTGGCAATGAGGTGAGCAACCCTATGGTTGTAACAGACTCAGATAGCGTGGTATCGTGAAGTTGCCATGAGGTGAGCAACCCTTTTGTTGCAAGAGACTCGGATAGCATGCTATCATTGAGATTGGCAATGAGATGAGCAACCCTATGGTTGCACTAGACTCGGATAGCGTGCTATCGTGAAGTTGCCATGAGGTGAGCAACCCTGTTATTGCAAGAGACTCGGATAGTATGCTATTGTTGAGATTGGCAATGAGGTGAGCAACCCTATGGTTGCAACAGACTCGGATAGCGTGCTATCGTGAAGTTGCCATGAGATGAGCAACCCTTTTGTTGCAAGAGACTTGGATAGCGTGCTATCATTGAGATTGACAATGAGGTGAGCCACCCTATGGTTGCAACAGACTCGGATAGGATGTAATCGTTGGGATTGCTAATGAGGCGAGCGACCCTGTTGTCGCAACAGACTCGGGAGAATGAATGTATAGAATGAAAGAAAGTTAATGAATTTAATGGAAGATAATAATTATATTATCAATGTGTATGTATATTGCATGGTCACGAATGAATGTAAAGCGTAGTATGATTGAAAGAAAGTAAATAATGGTTTGAATGAGAGAAAAGTAAGTTTATTATAAAACTAGTACTCACTCAGCAACGCTGACTTTTATGTGTTTCCAGTTGGCAGGTAATGATTGCTGAGGATGGCACGGGCAGCTACTCGGCTCATTTAGGATGGCATCCATGTTTATAATGCTTTTGTGATGTAATGCAACTTGGTTTTGTAATCGAATTATGATGTATTATTTTGCAAAATCTCATATAATGAAATGAGATGTCAATTTTTAATTTCCGCTACGATGTTTTATGGAAGTTATATGTAATTATATATTTTATGTGCGATGAATGACCAACTATAGGCATCCCGGGAACGAGGCCTTACACTAGGTTATTAGATCACAATGATAGCTTAGTAAATGACTTGCAACTATGCATAGAGGCTAACCGGATTTTAAAACAAAATTAGCACAATTATAAAGAGAATATTGAGCTTTTAAATAAACAACTAAAGGAAACCGAAGTTGTTGCTTTTAACCAGGAAAATGACATAAAGTTCTACTTAAACTCCCTAGAAGAAACTAAGAAACAAAAAGCAATTTTGGAAGTCGAAGTAAACTCATTAAAACAAAAACTGCATAGTTGGACAAGTTCTTCTCATATAGTACAACATTTAGTGAGAGAACGAAACAATGGGGAGGGGTTGGGATACAAAGTGGTTCCACACCATTTAAGACAGTGTTAAATGCTAAATGTAGATCAGTAAATAACAACCCTGTCAAGGATCATGTGGTGTCCACTCCTCTAGTTAGTAATCTAGATTCCAAGACCCTGTCAAGGATCATGTGATGTCCACTCCTCTAGTTAGTGATCCAGATTCCTTGAGTAAATCGGAAGAATCTGTCACTAAACAGAAGGAGACCACTTTGAAGTCAAAAGGTAAGATGCCTATTGTTAATTTGGATGAACAATTGCAAAGGTTAAGGTGGAGTCAGGTTTAAACATGTCTAATTCTGAATCGAAAAAACCAAACAAGTTAACCAAACACGTGCATCATGTCTAAGTCCAAATAAACAAAAGGGTAAAGATGTTAAAATGATTCAAACAATTAATTTTGTTAAAGAAGATAAAACATCTAAACAAGAAGTGACAAAACCCAAACAGACTAAGGTCACACCTGTGTCATACACGTCCCCACAGAAACAGTTACACCAACGTATAGAAAGTAGATCATGCTACAACTGTGGAAAGTATGGACACATCGCTTCTCATTGTCCTTACTATCAGACACCAAGGAAGAAAGTTGAACTTCATGACACTAAACCAAGTTCTTCGAAACGTAGATCTATTACTCCACCAAAAAGAATTAGTGAACATAAAGTTCAAACTGTAAGCCAGTCGTCTATTTATCACAAACACGCCTTACACAAAACTGGCTTATGAAAAGAAAAATTAAGTGTAGTGTCTGTTAATGAGAACAAGAAGAAAATAGATCTGCCCTCACCCTCTAATGGACAGTGGGTAGAATGTATGATATGTGATGCCTCTAGGTCATCAAGCCAGTTATGGATTGGGTCCCTAACCTAAACTAATCATTTCCATTAAATGTGCAGGGTGTTCGCTATAGTGCCTCTACAAATACTTGGATTGTTGATAGCGGAGCATGTAGGCACATGAGTGGGAACTTGTCTCTCCTTTCAAACGTCAAACAAATTAAACGAGGACACGTTTCGTTTGCTGGAAATAAAGGAGGCTACATCATCGCTCAAGGGGAAGTGGGAAACCAGAAAGTGAAGTTTGATCAGGTAAACTATGTCCATAACTTCAAAATAACTTACTTTCTGTATCCTAAATCTGTGACAAAGGCTTTAAGGTAGTCTTTGACAACAAGAAGTGCTATGTGTTGAAGAAGGATTATGTAATCCTGGAGGACCAAGTCTTAATGTCAGCTTCAAGATATAATGATTTATATATCTTGGATCTATCAAAGGCATCCACAACTGAACATCAAGTACAATGCTTCTTATCAAAGGCAACAGAGAAAGACTCCATCTCCTGGCATAGGAGAATGGGACACATAAATCCTCGGAAGATGAATCACTTGATCTAAAATGATCTAGTGCGTGGAGTAAACGTTAAGAACTTCCAACTACCGGATTTCTGTGTCGCTTTTAAGAAAGGAAAACAGACCAAGAAGTCTCATAAGGCTAATAAAGTAAATTCAATTGAGTTGCCTCTTGAGCTTCTTCACATGGATCTGTTTGGTCCAGTAAGTATGAGGAGCATTGTCGGCGACTTGTACAGCTACGTAGTTACAGATGATTACTCAAGATTCTCTTGGATGCTGTTTCTGAAATCTAAATCAGAGACATTTGAGTCATTCAAAGAGCTAGTAACTACATTGGAGTCACTCTACAAGCTGAAGGTTAGACAAGTTTGATTAGACAACGGTACGGAGTTCAAGAACCAATGGATGGAGGCATTCTGCAAAGAAAAGGGAATTGTGCACCAGTTCACCTCTGCCTACACTCCTCAAATGAACAGAGTTGCTGAGAGAAAGAATCATAGCTTGATAGAGACAGCCCGGACGATGCTAGCAGACTCGAAACAACCCATTCAATTCTGGAATGAGGCAATGGCCAATGCATGTTACACCCAAATCGAGTTCTCGTGGTAAAGCTTCATGGTAAAACGTGTTACGAGTTACTGCAACAACGTAAACCTAATCTAGAGTACCTTGAATCGTTTGGTGCACCATGCACGCGCTGAAGAAAACTCAGTCAGGGAAATTCAACGAGAAGGCGAAGAAGGGATTTTCTTAGGATACAACATACCGAATCAGAGAGTTTATAACAAATCAACGGGTAGTCGAAGTGTGGTGTAATGTCGACGTTCAAGATACACTGTTAGGATCAGTGATCTACGTTTGATTGATTTGAGAGTATAGCAGCGGAGAAGAAACAATGAATTAGCAAATTCACAAGAACACAAAAGATATTCGAAGTAAAAACAAACGGTTATAGACAAAGAGAATTCTGCAAAATATATTTCATTTAATATTCGCTTTCGTGGTAACAGAATGTCACACATACAATTAGGTCAACATCTCTTATATAGGAGATGTGACATCTGCTGATGTCACTTGATAGTGACATCCAACAGAATTATTCAAACTACTGATAGTTAACACGACACTGAAGATGTCAAACAGCTGACATCTCCTTACAAAAATACTAAGTGTTAACTATCTACAACTACTGAAAAAAAACTACTGAAACTACAACGACTGAAGAACATGCTCTTTAGTTGTTTTACAAATACTAAAATAAAAAGAAAACTACTGAAAGGAAACCATCACAACAACTGAAGAATGCTTCTTCAACTGTTGTAACAAACTCTGAAGGCTTCAGTACTTGTACTTGAACTTCAGCTGTTGTCATCAGCTGATGTCTTCAGCTGTTGTCATCAGCTGATGTCTTCAGCTGTTGTCTTCAGCTGATGTCTTCAGCTATTGTCTTCAGCTAATGTCTTTAGTTTTTGTACTTCAGCAGTTGTTCTTTAGTACTTTAGACTTCAGCTGTTGATCTTCAGACTTTGATCTTCAGCTGTTGAAGTCTTCAGTACTTGTACTTCAGTTGTTGCTCTTCAGACTTTATGAAACAACTGATCAAGTCTTCAACAGTTGTTGTGATGTCTGTGGGACTTAGAGGTTTTTCTGATCCGGCTCATTGGTTCTTTTGGTCCAACAAACTCCCCCTGAACCAATGCAGCCAAAACCTCTAAACTTAGTGAAGATGTCCCACTTATTATGGCAGAATGATTGGTCTTTTTTCTTCTAGATCAGCTCAGAAGTGACCCTTGTAAGCTCCGGCCTGGAAGTAGTCTCAATGATTTGATGGCAAAGTATGAATGAGAACTTTTGTCTTGGGGAACTGGACACAGAGCTTTTATCCCATTCATGAGATCTTTCCCCACTATGAGTCTATATGACTTTCTTGTATAGGCCTCTAGGAAGGTAATTTGTTCCTCCATGGTCAGCTCTTCAGCACCTCCTTCAAATAAAGATTTTGGCCCATAGTACTCAGATAGGTATTTGCCTGTTTCCCATTCTTTAGCTCCACAGTTGTTATTATTCTATAAGCAAACTCATCAGGGTGATTACCCTCAAGAACAACTGGAGCTCATTCTTCTGACTTCTTCAAGCCCTTATAAACTAACCCTTTTTCACCATTTTATTTTCAAGCATCTTTGTGGGGTTTGGTTAGCTTTATAAGCTTTCTTGAAGTCTCTAGGATTTCCCAGGGTGATACTACAAAGACCAGGGAGATCACTTCATCTACAATCTTTTTCACCTGGCCAATGTATTTGTGGAATGTTTTTCTTGTGAATCCTGTGAGACACCTGGGATCAGGCCAAATCCTTACTCTCTCCTTTTGATATTGAAATGTATGCTTAAGAGTGTATAATCTAGAGCTTGCTTCTTCATGTTGATGATAGAAGATGTTGCTGCATAAGCTTTGTCAACCCTCTCAACAATTCCTCATCGTGTTGTTTGTGAAGTTCTTCTTCTTCTAGCTTCACTTTCACAATTTGTCTTTGGGTTTCAGGAGTAATTGTGGGGAGTGACTTGTGGCCTTCGGCAACTGTATAACAGCTGAGAGTGGCAACCTATCTTCATCATCTTCTAGCCTCAATACCCTTCTCTTCTTCTTCTGGGGTACATCATCAGCTATTGGTTTTGAGGGTGAGGGAGTTGGTTTGGTGGGTTGTGTTTTTGGGGTTTTGGGGTAAAGGGATTGTTTTAGTGGGTGGTTGTTTGGTGGTTTTGGTGTGGGAATGTTGACAGGCTGTTCTAGCATTTTTGAGGTGAGTGTGGCTTTAGATTGCTTGGCTAGTTCAGTCCTGCTCCCAGCACCGCTTCATTCAAAGCTTCAATAACAAGCCCTTTGGTGTATACTTCAGACGAACAGATCTTGGTGGTTATTGCCAAGATGTGTCCCTGGACCAAGCCTTGATTTCGATCAATGATCTGCCAAGATACTTCGCTATAAATCTGATCATGATCTCCAGCCTTTCTCTTTCTAACACCTCATAACTTGCCCATCTAGATTGGATTTCTTCAATCTCTAATCTTCTGATTTCAGAGTCAAGTTGTTCAGTGTCATGGCCTTGCCTAAACAACTGATCAATGATGTTATCCATTGATCTGCTGTGTTTGGCATCAGCCTCTTTCACCATTAGCTCCAAGGCATTTTCCTTTTCCTTCTCCTTCTCCTTTTCGGTCTCTCCAACCAACTCCTTCTCATTTACCACTTCTGTCTCTTTTTCTTTCTCTTCTTCTCTGCACTCCTCTTCCTTTTTGCTTTCACTGACTGAATCTCCCCCTTTTTGGTTGCATTGGTGCATTGGTTGCAAGGGTTTGATTGTCAGAAAGCTTTTTGCTCACAACTTCCTCTATCAAGGGTTGTATAATTGAGGGAAGCCTCTCATCAAGGGTTTTGATCACTATCAGTGATTATGGGTGGTGTGATGAGAGGTAAGGAGTTTTGAAAGATAGCAGCTATTTGCTCAGGGGGGTTCTGTTCCTGAGAAAATAGTGCCAGAAGCAGAGGCAGGTGGCTGAGAATTTGGGAGTGGCTCTGGTTTAGGAGACCTTCAGATGAAGGTGCCATCTGTGGGGTTTGAGAGGCAGATGGTCTTTGATCCTCAGAAGTTTTGGCAAGCAGCTCTTTGAGTCTGCTCACCTCCTCTTCCAGGATGGTGTTTGGGCTAAAACATCATAAAAGAAGCCCAGGTCATCATCAGTGGGTACTGAATCACCTGACCTCCTGATAGAATCAGGATGAACATGCACTGAGTGTAGATCAGTTGTAGCATGTGCCCCTTTGTCTTGGAACTGGGGACTTCCTGCCTCAGGACTATGTCCTTCATCAGCAGTTGCCTCTGGGAAGGTCTTAGTAATGGTACCAACTACATCCGGATCATATGCGGAAGCAGGATAAGTGGCAGCCTCACCAGAAGTTCCAATCTTCTTTTCTACACTAGGAAATGGAACATGGTAACCCCTATGCTGTGGGTTATCAGATGCACTTTGATCCTCCCCCTCAATGGTAGAGGTATGCCCAGTTGTAATTGGTATCTGGGGAGGGGGTGAGGAGTGCAACTGACTCAGCACTTGTGCAACAATTAATGTAGGACTTTGGGGGGCGGTTGCATGTGGTGATTGGGTAGAAGCGAATTGCACCCGGGGTGATTGGTGCGCTTCAATGGTAACCCTCTCAAGTGAGATAGGTTCCAGCAGTGTGGGTTCCCCAATATTGGTTGCAACAGGATCCTGAGAGGATCCTTGAGCGGCTGTGGTTGGTTGAGTCTTTGACACAACTGGGGGGTTAATACCAGTATGTGTTTCTTGCGTTTGTGGTACAGGGGCATCCTCAGGGGACTCATCTCCCTGAGTAGCCTTTTTTGGCTTTTGGATTTTGGCTTGGAGGGGACTCTGGTTCTGGAGGTGGTGGCTGTGGGTTCCAACTGCTGGGTTTTCGCAGTTTGGCAGCCTGTTTCAGTGTGTGGTCAGAGTTGTGCCTGGAGTATACTTCAGGCAATACAGCCATTGCAGGGACTCCAAGGCCAACAAGTCCCTCAGCTTTTAGCTGATTCTCTATTATGGCCATAATGAACCGAGGATATAATATCCAGCGGTTAGAAATAGATTTTGAGGCCATTCCTTAAGTTCAAGAAAAATGATTTCAGAAAAGTTTAAGTCTTGTTGCTCAAGGATAGAGAATAGTACCTGCTGCCATCTGGTAGACATTTGATCCCCGAGGATGTCTTAGGAGCTAAACAAACATTACCATGTGAAAGACAAGACGTTCTGCATCATGGAAATGTTTCTTCAGAATGGTAGAGGCACTAAGGTTTCCCTGATATCCATGGTGGGTAAAGGATATATCAGTTGTGCCTTTGGATACCCAGCAGGAAAAGTGGCATCATCCAGGTTAGGGTTTGGCGTAAGATTGCCGGAGTGATGACCACTTGATGGTTGTTGACGACCGACTGGAGAGACTCGGAGTTGTTCTCCCCAGTGGTAATGGTGACGTTCGTCCAAAACTAGTGAAGGGATTCGGCAATGAATGGTGGGATTTAGAAGGAAGGTCGTTTTGTAGGGTGGTGGACCATTAGATCAATGGCGTTATCAAACTTTGTCCAGAAAGGCGATTTGGTGAGGTAGGCTACACAGTTGTGTCGTGGTTTGAGCTGCATGATCGCCATTAATGAGAGAGAGTTTTGGAGGTTTGAACGTTAGGTTTAGAAATGATAAAAATCTGAAGGATTAGGTATGAGGTATTATAGGGTAAGGGTTAGAAAAACAACTGAAGGGTTTGTTGTTAATCATCAGTAGTTTTAAACGACTGATGACGTGGTATTACCCTTTCAGATGTTGAAACAACTGAAGTCTTGGTTTTAGGCATTAGCAGTTATAAAACTACTGAAAACCATGGTTTTGACTTCAAATGTTTGAAAACAACTGAAGACTTGGTTTTAGTCATCAGTAGTTATAAAACTACTGAAAACCTGGTTTGTCTTCAGGTGTTGTAAAAGCTGATGCCTGATTTTAGTCATCAGTAGTTGTGAAACCACTGAAGACATGGTTTGGTATCAGTTGTTGAAAAAGCTGATGACTTGGTGTTAGTCATCAGTAGTTGTGAAACTACTGAAGACATGTTTTTGTCATAAGTTGTTTAGGATGAACAGCAGTTATAGAAACAACTGAAGAGAGAGTCTCATCAGTAGTTTTCGTTAATTCATAGCCTTTCAGCTGTTTCATACTGTCCTCAACACTTACTCATCAGCCTTTTTGGCTGTTTTTAGTAGTTTCATAGAACATCAGTACTGATATCAGCAGTTATAACTACATCAGTAGTTGTAACTTGATCAGTTGTTTAACAGAATCAGTGCTATATGTGATATGGTTACTAAGATTATCAGTACTTAGTTATGAGATCATAGTAATTATCACTATTCTAGCTTTCTCTCTTGCAGCATACAAGCCTAACACAAGGTTTTGGAAAGTTGAACTATCCAAAGGCTTAGTAAAAATGTCTGCAAGCTCATCAGCACTAGGCACAAACTTAGGATCAATCAGACCTTTTCAAAACAATCCTGAATAAAATGATGTCTGATCTCTATATGTTTGGTCCTAGAGTGCTGGACTGGATTTTTGACAATGCACAGAGCTGAAGCACTATCCATTAATAATGGAGTTTAGTCTCTGTAATGCCATAATCCAAAAGTTGATTCTGAAGCCAGAGTACCCGAGAAGTACAACTTGCAGCTGCAATGTACTCTGCTTCAGCAGTGAATGTAGCAACAGATGTTTGTTTCTTACTCTACCAAGAAATCAAACAGTTGCCTAGGAATGACATCCACCAGAAGTTGACTTTCTAGTTAACTTGCACCCTGCATAGTCACTATCTGAAAAAGCAACTTATTTGCTAGAGTGTCCAGTGGAATACCATAATCCTAGAGATTGTGTACCTTGCAAAGATCTAAAGATCCTCTTGACTGCAATCAAATGAGACTCTTTAGGAGCAGCCTGAAATCTAGCACAGACACAAGTAGCAAACATGATATCTGGTCTAGAAGCTGTTAAGTACATCAAGGACCCAATCATACATCTGTAAAGTGTTTCATCAACAGCTTTACCTTTCTGATCCGCATCCAGTTGTGTGGTGTTGCACATGGGAGTAGAACAGGGCCTACTATTTTTAAATCAAACTTATTCAAAAGATCTTTTGTATATTTGGACTGATGAATAAAGTGCCATCAGCCTTTGTTTGATTTGCAAGCCTAGAAAGAACTGTAATTCTCCCATTGCACTCATTTCAAACCTCTGTTTCATTAATTTGGTAAAATCATCACACAACTGGGGATCAGAGGATGCAAAAATGATATCATCAACATAAATTTGAACAAGTAGCTTATGCTGATCCACCTTCTTAATAAACAAAGTTTTATCTATGGAGCCTCTAGTGAAATTATTCTTGAGAAGAAAGTGGAGAGTGTCTCATACCAGGCTCTAGGAGCTTGTTTCAACCCATAAAGAGCCTTATCAAGTTTATACACCCATTCAGGATGTTTATTATCCTCAAAACCTGGTGGTTGACACACATAAATTTTCTTCTTTTATTTTGCCATATAAAAATGCACTTTTGACATCCATTTGAAAAACTTTGAGATGGTGGAATGCAGCATAGGCTAAGAACAATCTAATTGCCTCTAGTCTGGCTACAGGGGCAAAGGTTTCATCATAATCATACCTTCTTCTTGTGAGAACCCCTGTACAACCAGTCTAGCCTTGTTCTTAACAATAAGCCCATTTTCATCAGTTTTATTCCTAAACACCCATTTAGTGCCTATTGCACACTTACCTGGGGGTAGAGGAACCAGTTCCCACACTTGTTGTTTCTTAAACTGAAGTAGCTCAAGCTGCATGGCTTCAACCCATCCATTGTCTCTTAAAGCAATATAGTTCTTTGGCTCTAGCTGACTGATGAAGAGAGCATAGAAGCAGAAGTTAGACAATTGACTTCTTGTTGAAACTCCAGCATTGATATCACCAATGATTTGAGACATTGGGTGATTCTTCAGCTCTGATAAACAATGATATCTGTGCAAGTGTTTGTAGAACCTTCAGCAGCAGCAGATGTTGATACAGACTCTTGAAACCAAGAATTTGATGGTAACTCAAAAGATGTAGAGGAATCAGAGATCTCATCAGCATTTGTTGTGGATGGAACTGCTGAAGCTACAGGAACATCAAGTTTAGCAGACACAGGCAGTTGGTCACTAAACTTGAATAGGTGAGTATTGATATTATCATCATCATCATCAATACCACCAGGTGGAAGACATGCTGCAGAGATGATTTATCCACATGGTCGCAAAAAACTGGAGGTTGAGAAGGAACATATTGCATTATGTCCAAATCAAACAACTCCACAGGGTTTTGTGGAATCTTGTCCATTGGAGATTCATTAAACTTCACATGCAAAGTCTCTTCAACTATCTTTGTTTGCAGTTGAAGACTCTGTATGCTTTGCAAGTAGATGAATAACCAACAAAATACCCTGCATCCACCTTAGGATCAAATTTTTGAGTTGATCCTTTGTGTTGAGAATAAAACAAGGACACCCAAATGCTCTGAAAAATGAAATTAGAGAGCCAAGTGATGTAGAACTTCATATGGGTGAGTCTCATCAACCTTGATTTACTAAGGCTCTATTCTGCACATAGCAAGCTGTGTTAACAGCTTCAGCCCAAAAGGTCAGTGGCAAACCAGAGTCAGCCAACATAGACCTTGCAGCTTCAATTAGGGTCCTGTTCTTTCTCTCCACGACTCCATTTTGTTCTGGAGTCCTTGGATGATAAACTGCCTTTTGATTCCCTTTGAAAGATAAAAATCATCAAGTGTATGGTTTCTGAATTCAGTTCCATTGTCACTCCTTATACACTGACTGAAAGGGAATACTGCTTCTCAACATACAACACAAAGTTGATAATCTTCTGAGCAACCTCATCCTTTGAATACAAAAAGAAAGTCCATACAAATCTTGAGTAATCATCATAATTACCAGACAGTATATTCTTCTTTGCCATGCTCATCACTCTCACAGGACCAAATAGATCCATATGCGGTAATTGCAAGCAGGCAGTGGACTTAGCTCTTCAATAGGGGGGAATGAAAGACTGTTGTTTTCCTTTTTAAACAAGCAGTGTAGGTTTATCACAGTGGAACTCCTTATTGGTAAGCCTCTCACTAAACTATTGTGGATCAGCTGATTCAGTTTTTGAAATTAACATGACCCAGCCTTCTGTGCCACAGTTTAGATTCCTGAGGAGAGGCTTTGGAAATAGGCAAGGATGGCCTGATATTTATTTTCTTGGAAAGATCTAAGGCATACACTCTTCCTGTCCTGTTGGCCCTTAGGAGAGTGTGATCATCCAACACCTTATCAATCAAATTCAGAACTTTGGATGACAGAATCCGGCAGTTCTGACTGGTGAAAAGAGCAAACATGGCCTTTATCACACATTGGACTGACACTCAAGAGATTGTACTTGAGATTTTCCACATGGTTTAACATCATCAAACTTTATTTCTCCATTGGAGACAAAGCCTTTCCAATGATGCCAACCCAGCATCATTGCCAAAAGAAACAAACCCTTCTTTCCTTGAGAGTAGTCATGAAGAAGAGAGCTGTTCCAGTCATATGCATAGATCCCCCACTGTTCTACATACCAGATGCTACTTTGGAATGTTGAAGAACCCTGCAATCATAAAACAATTAGTTAGTTTTTGAGATCCAAACCTTTTTGGTTTTGGGTCTATTCACATCAACAGATGGTAAACTAACAGACTTGCTATGAATAAAGCCTGAGGGGATGGAGATGGTGAAGAAGAAGATCCTTTGGCATGGATTTTCTCTCTTCTGTGTTTCAACACAGGAGCATCTAATTGTTGGCTCTCCCCAATAGATGTTGAACCATCATAACAAGTTGTGTCTGATTTGTGATAAAGCCTTCAACTCATCAGACACATTAGTGCTTGAGTTAGATGGGTTCTGTGTTGTACCAGCTCTCTTTGAGAGAACCTTAGCTGTTGCCTGTTTAACCCTTTCTTTGTGGATTTCTTTTTGGATTTTGGGGTTACAGGTTGATGGTGCTGGTACAAAATTGATTTCAAACTCAGTTTTCATTTATCCATTTCTTTTAATGTTTTCATTATGTTTGAGTTTGGAGCCTTTTTATACCAACAACATCAGTAAGATGATTGAATAAGCCACATATTTCACATGGCTTTTTCTTCATCTTAAGTTGATCATCTGCTGAAGAAGATGAAAATACTGAAGACTTGTTCTTCGGTAATTTGCTATCAGTGCTAGCAGTTTTCTTCCTTTAGTACCTGCTTTCTGATATCTTCTTCAGTAGTTTTCCCACCCTTACTACTTGCAGTTTTCTTCTCTTTAGTACATGAAATAGTTTGGGTTGTCTTCCAGGTGTTATGACATTCACTTTAGTACTTTCAGTACTTTGTTGAAATACCACCTGGAGTGATCAACTTTTTGATCATGTGAATGTCAGCATTTGAACCATCAACATTAGCTGATAGGTTCTGAGAGGACTTAATGCTGACTTCAACCTCTGATGGTGTTGTATCAGATAGTAGATCACATGATGAAAAGGATTGGTTATTGCTTTCTCCATAAGATTCTACCTCTGCTCTGGGAGTAAAATCTGTAGGAGGAGCAGTGTGATTATAACCAATGCCAAACTTCACATTGGAAGCAGATTGCTTACTAAGAAGCATTTCAAAACCCTTGCAAGAATTTACCCATCGATCACACTCTACTGGGTAGTTTCAAGTGTTTCTTTGAGGTCTCTGTACTTCTCTAGAGTACCTCTTCCCTAGCCTTATCGTCTGTGATTTGGCATTTAAGTTTGTAAATCTCATCATTCTTATCATTAAGCACAGACTCAGATTCAGCTTTTCTTTTGGAAATTGTTTGTTCTAGCTCAATGTTCTTGTTAATTAAAGCTACATTTGCTTCTCTAATAGATGCAAATGCGACTATGCATGTTTCAGAACATAACTTGGCTTTTGCCTCAGAGGATACCTGTGATACCTGTGGTGTAGATGCATAGAGGATGAAGTATCAGCAAATCCAAAGCCATAAGAGCTAGATTTCCAAAAGGACTGTCACCACCATGTTGACAGCACCAGAGAACAGTTGTTCATGACCAGACAAATCATTCTGGTAAACTGCTCAGTCAACAACTCTGTGGTGTGAAAAAGCTGTATTGTTGAGGTTGAGTGTTGATGAGATTGGGAAGGTTGAGGTTCAAGTAATGCTTTGGTTGTTGTGCAATTGGAGCTTGAACCGGATTTGACTGAGGAAGTATAACAGGGAAAAGGATATGACATTGGACCCTGGGGGACAAGTATGCAGGAGATACAGGGTGTGATGATGAACAGAACCAGCAGGATGTTGCCCTCTGTTTTTGTAGACTAGTGCTAGGAAAAGTCACAAAGGGTGCAGAAGAGTTAGATCCAGTTGATCTACATTCTCTTGCAAAGTGTCCAAGCCTTAGCATTTGTGACACCTCAACTTACTCTTGTCAAAACCAACTTTGGTTTTGCCAGAGAGTCCAGGAAATTTCCTGCCAGTTCTCTTGTAGAACTTCTGAGATCTGATATTAACAAAGGCCATTTGGCTTAGAATATCCATCTTCTCTAAATCATCATCAGCAATTCCCTTCAGATCATCCATGATGAAGCATAGATTGTCACTATTACTGCCAGAATGACTATCAATACCAACAAATGCATGATCAGAATTGGGTTGAAGAGAAATCAATATGGCTCATCATAATTGCTTTCAGATGCAGCATATCGGACTCATGACCAACCAAGGCAGTGTTCCCTGGTACAAAGTCATCAGTGAGCTTTCTTGATGATGACAGTTCCTTTTCTGCTCTATCTCTCTTTCGAATGTAAGCAATTTCCCATGAAGTTGGGTGAGAGATAGGCTATCCAGATTTTGCACTAGAGCGTAGGACAATAGTGTATGTGTCCTACTCTCCAGGCAGTGATCTGAGGAATCTGTTATTCATCTGGCTGTTGGTGTATCCTGTTTCACCATTTTTAGCTCAGAGATCAAACAAGAAAAACGCTCAAACTGCTGAGTCAGTGTCTCACCCTTTCTATGAGAGAATGTCTCATATTTGGCGAGGATTTCTCTGTTGTTTGCTAAGACCTCATCAGTTCCACCCGAATTGTTCTTCAGTGCATTCCAGAGGTCATGAGCAGTTTCATGATGCATTAAGCCCTGAATAGATTTCATTCGGTAGTGCCATGGCCATAATTCCATGGGCTTTAGCATCAATCTCAAACAGTTCCGATCTCATCTGAGTATTGTTCCTTCTTCTTCAGAACCATTTGATGGTTTCGGATTGTTCACCATAGGCTTATGTGGTCCATGTACCACGATGTCCAACAACCTGAACTGTTAACAGACACAGGTGATGAAGCATCCATTTGTTGCCATATGATACTCAGTCCTAACCACATCGGAGGCTTGGTTGAAGAACCGGTATATGTTGAGGGTCATTAGAAGGAGTAGTCATCTCAGATTCAACCAAATCAATAAGCTATAACAGATTTAGAACAAAACATAACAAACCAAATTGAACCAAGAGAGATCTCAAAATGAATAAACGAAAGCGACAGAAAATTCAATAATCTATAACCAGTTTTGCAAATAAGCTAATTCCATCAAACATAGACATCAAATAGCAGTTTCAATGATCAATTGTTAGATCGATCAATGATTAACCTGCTCTGATACCATTGTTAGGATCAGTGATATACGTTTGATTGATTTGAGAGTTATAGCAGCGGAGAACAAACAATGAATTAGCAAATTCACAAGAACACAAAAGATATTTGAAGTAAAAACAAACGGTTATAGACAAAGAGAATTCTGCAAAATATATTTCATTCAATATTCGCTTTTGTGGTAACAGAATGACACACATACAATTAGGTCAACATCTCTATATAGGAGATGTGACGTCTGCTGATGTCCACTTGATAGTGACATCTAACAGAATTATTCAAACTACTGATAGTTAAACACGACTACTGAAGATGTCAAACAGCTGACATCTTCTTACAAAAATACTAAGTGTTAACTATCACTACAACCACTAAAAAAGAAAATACTGCACTACAACGACTGAAGAACATGCTCCTCAGTCGTTTACAAATACTGAAATAAAAAGAAAACTACTGAAAGGAACCATCACAACAACTGAAGAATGCTTCTTCAGCTGTTGTAACAAACTCTGAAGGCTTCAGTACTTGTACTTGAACTTCAGCTGTTGTCATCAGCTGATGTCTTAGCTGTTGTCATCAGCGATGCCTTCAGCTGTTGTCTTCAGCTGATGTCTTCAGCTGTTGTCTTCAGATGATGTCTTCAGTTTTTTGTACTTCAGCAGTTGTTCTTTAGTACTTTAGACTTCAGCTGTTGATCTTAGACTTTTGATCTTCAGCT
>CM046449.1:1888243-1955743 GCA_025506515.1 Flaveria trinervia
TCACAAATCATCTGGATTTAACAGCAAATGCAGGACTACGGTTTGACATTTCTAACACTCCTATATTTGTTAATAATCTGCTGCTATAGCCGTAACTAAAAATCTGGTCAACACTCAAGACCAAACACATCGGTATTATATATCACTTTATACGTGATTGTTTTGAAAAAAAATTAATCGATGGGGTTAAAATTAATACGGATTTTCAATGCGCTGACCTCTACACAAAAGCTTTTTATAAACCACATTTTTTATATTGTTAGAGGTCAACGGGTGTTAAAAAGAAAAGTGAAATGATTTCAGACGATCAGTCTTATTCCGACAATTAGACTTCATTTTTATTTTATTTTTCTTTTCTTTTCTTTTCTTTATTTCTTCACCTATTAAAATTCTAAACGCAAAAACATTTTCGGTTTTAGAATTTTAGAGGGAGAATAGGTTAACTTAGTATTAAATTAGGTGTTTTAATTTCAGTACTAAAAAAGAGTCTGGAACTGCCTCTTGCATATATTTGAGGATGAGCAAAGCACATTCACCCTGAGGTTCTTTTGTCAGATAAGTTAGATGTATACCCTATTATTCCTTGGACTTCCAGAATAGGTGAATGTAGTTAGAACACAAAAAGAGAAAAGAAGATGTCAGCAGTCAGTGCTGATTTTGTGGGGTAGTCAGGAGCATCTGGCTATTTATGGGCCAATCAAGTTATATCTATCCGTACAGAGAGGATTCTCATTCTTAGGGGAAATCATGTATAGAGAAACTGAAGACACAATCAGAAAGTGATGACGTGAGCCAGTTTCTAATGCTGAATCTGAGTGCATGCTAATTTGTTTAAGATTGTCAGCTGTGGATTGGAGCCCTCTACTTTTTGCCCAATACATCGTATGAAGATGCCAGGAGAGCACAATGTTTATATATTGGGATATGTTGAATTTGAGGGGGAATTTCTGCAGATGTTAATGTTAATCAGGTTAGCCTGTGATTGAAGCAATGGAAAATTGTTAATGTCTTTATCTGGGAAAATCAGTCATATGGGGAATCTTGCTGCTATGATGGTGTTCTGCAAAGTAAATGAAAGCTATTGTGCCTAAATTCATTTTCAGGGATACTGTAGCAACCTGACGGAACGGAACGTTGGCAATATGGTTTTTCGTTTGATTCTATTAGAAACCAGAGCAGAGATTGACTAAAGATTGTAAGAGGTGTTATCTACTATTTGCAAGCAACGTCCAAGGGGGAATTTGTTGGAGCATATATTGTCATATATAGTGTGTCCGTCACTTGTCGAATAGTCTAGGCTTAATGTAATACACCTGATATGTTGTAAACACATGAAGCTAGGTCATTCACAAGAGCATATGCGAATGAGACTCAGTTGTACGACTGAGCCATGCTAATGGACCAGTCGTGCGACTGAGAGATGCGATTGGACCATTCGTAAGACTGAACCTAGCTATGGTCCAGTCGTACGATTGAACCATACGCATGGCCAAATCATACGAATGGGCCCAGTCGCATCTGATATGGCTGAGGCCTATAAATACTAGTTTAATTGTGTAGAAAAACGGTTTTTGAGGGAGTATTCCCGGGCCCTAGGTGTGCCAGATGAGAGGGGAGATCATGCTCGATCTCCCTTTGCCAAGAGTCATGATTCTTATGTTGTAACGAACTTGTAATCATTAGGTTTTATCAATGAAACCATTTTATTATAGTTCGTGTATGTTTGTCTCTTGGTTTTTGGTTCTGTTTCCTTCCATCAAGAACACGCTCGGAGTGTCTACCGATCTAGCGACTTCACAAATTATTATTTTGTACAAAAGTAGCATGGCCATCCATGCCATGCAACATTTCACCTTTTTGAGTTCAGGATAAGAGAGAGAAAGAGCAGAAGAGTTTGGATTTTTGAAGAACAAGAAGGAGAAGCTCGAATTCAAGTAAGAATTTTTGGTTTTAAGATGTTCTTAACGGGCCTATGCCTCGGTTGTGTATTTATATGTATTCAGTTGTGTGTTTTGGTGGGTTTTAGGTGTTTGAGCTTTTAGCAAACCGGTTTTGAAGAAGTCATACCCCAAAGGCTGCTAAGGTGAGTTCAAGAACCTTTTTTTAATTATTTTAAATGATTTGGGGCTAGAATGTAGGTATGTTCATTTTTATAAAAGTGGGTTTACACCCGTAAGTATGTGTATGTGTGTGAATGCTGGTGGGTTTGATTTTGGGTCATATATGTTGTTATGATGATGTTATGCTCATATTCTATTGCTTAGAATGTATGATATGAGCCTAGAACATATTAGTTGAAGTTTGGGATTGAATTGGAATGATTATAGTAAGTGTTGACTACCAATGCACCTAAATAGTGGCCCATGCGCCCAATGATTTAAATTGCTAAGTGTCCCATGCGCCCAAAGCTCATGCGCCAAACAGTAACCATGCACCAAGGATTAGGCTGAATTTGAGTAAGTGTCCAGATGCCCGGAAAGCCCATGCGCCTGCATAATGCCCATGCGCCTAGAATGTTGCCTAGAATGACCAAGTGTTGGCCATGCGCCCCAATAGTGCCCATGCGCTAGAAGTTTCCCATACGCCTAAGTGTTCCCATGCCCCTGAAAGGTCATGCGCCTGCATAGTGCCATGTGCCTAAGACTTCGAATTATTTTCTGAGTGTTTGGAAAATGTTAAGTGTAGGCTGGACTTGGGTGGTTCCCGAGGGTGATGGAAGTTGACCTTATGAGGTCATGTATGATGATTATTATATAATATGGCATGCATGATGATGTAATGTGTATGGTAATGTTAGGGTTATGATTATTTTTATGTTCCTTATTATGTATATTATTTTCCATGGCTTTACGTTGTATAGTCATGAATGTCAATGGAAAAGTATGATGTAACGTAAAGTGGAAGATAATGAAAAGAGGAACGTAATGAATGAATGCATGCATTAATGAAAAGGAAAGTAAAGAAAGTCATGCAAGCAATGTAAGGAGGTTCACTCCTAATGAAGGGTGTTAGCTCAACAGTGTGTGGGTTAGCTACCCCAGAAGGATGCACACTTGGGTCTATCTTTGTGATTGACCATTTGTATGGAACCTTTGTCGCTTACCCTGAACTGTGGTTAGGCCACCGGCGCAATGTAGGGGAGTTTATTTATAGACTCGGCCCAGTACCCGCTTTATGCATGACGGTGGGGTATAGCATATGGAATTGGTACACCTGAATTTACCCCACGTATTGTGGTCAGGCCACTAGGTGCAATGTATGGCGTGTACTATAAACCTCGGCCCAGTACCCGTTTTTATGCATGACAATGGGGTAAAGTTAATGGTATTGGTATGGAATGTAAAGAAGTAATGATAAACGTACGTAATGAATGGTAAGGAAGATAACGAATGATAACAATGATGTATGATGATGAGTGAATGAAAGTTAACAAATGATGGTGGAAGAGAAAAATGATATTAGATATGTGTACATATGATGGTTGATCGCATAAGAATGTAAAGGAAGGTTTTAAACAAAAGTAAAGTATATTTTATTCTAAAACTTGAACTCACTCAGCAACACTGACTGTTATGTGTTTCTAGTTGGCAAGTGATGGTTGCTGAGGATGGCATGGGCGTCTACTTGGCTCATTTTGGATGGCATCCATTCTGTATAACAATAATGTTTTTGAATTGTAATGTGAACAAATTATGTTTTGTAATTGTTAACAATGTTGTATTATTTTGCAAAAGCGATTATTAACATATGGAATGGTATAAGTTAATTCGGTTACAATGCTTTTAGTAATGTTGAAAATTATATGTATGTTTTTATGCAATGATTGATTAGCTGTGAGCGTCCGAGAATAGGGCCTTACAAGTTGGTATGAGAGCAAAGTTTAAGTGAAACAGGTAAATTTTCAAAAGAAACCTAAAGTTAAACTGAAAATGGGACAAAGGGAAAGGATGCTAGTTGAGTAGTTGTGTGCCATCAGGTATTTCTAATGTTAAGCGACATTATGTGTACATGTTATTTGATCTGTGTGCTTTTAGTAGATTTAGATACTGATGTAGTCAGGATATGAAATGCTTAGGGTATGAAGAGTAAAGTAAGTGGCTAATCATAACTTACCACTGTAATTAGAGACTTACTATACTTGACATAAACTGAATTGTTACCTTGAATGACTGTGTTAGTGTTTGAATATTATAACGTGTTAGAGGATGCCGGTGGTAGATTGTCAAAGGCTTCACATGGTGGAGGTCGTGGTGAATGTGGTACTAGACCACGGGTCACGAAAGGAAGTCCTAGAGCCAAAGAGGTGGCTCATGAAGAACCCGAGACCCCTCATCTGGAGGCTGGGGATGAGAGTGCTTACTTGAGAGCCTCAGTGAAGGAGGCTGTTATGGAGGAGGTGCACCAGGTCATGCAGACGATCTTACCGTCTATGGTGACCGAAGTGATCAAGGTTGTCAAAGAAGGAGAAAGGAAGGAAAGGAGTAGGTCTACGGGTGAAGTTGGATAAACCGAGACCAAGATGGTTGTCTCTACTGATGAGAGGAAGAGGAAGAACCTGTAACGATGCAGCACGAGGCTGTAAGTACGGGGCATTTCAAAGATGCAAGCCTGCTACTTTTGATGGTAATGGCACTGTTGCGCTGCTCACCGATAGGTGAGAGAGATGGAGGTTGTACTTGATATCAGCAAGTGCTGAGAAGACTAGAGGGTGAAGTTTGCTGCCCACTCGTTTGTGGACTCAGCTCTATGTTATGAGAAGAGGTTTGGTCGGGGTGGTGCCCCGACAAGCAAAAAGAGTGCACGGGTGGATGACCGCCGTGTGGTCACATCTGGTGTAGGTTCGAAGAGGTGTGACAAATGTGGAAAGGAGCATATCGGAGAATGTAGGATGGGATCAAATTTATTCTTCAAGTGTGGGAGGACGGGGCATATAGCAAAGGATTATCATGCGACTAGATGTTTTAACTGTGGTGGAGAGGGTCACATGAGCAGGGACTGCAAGAAGCCGAGTGTAGAGATTAATGAAGAGGCTGATGCAACCTAAACATTTTAAGTCTTTCTTGCATGCTGCATAAGTGCATTAAAGAAGAGGCTTAGGAAGTTTCACACATGAAACAGAAAAAACTCTAAGTGTTAAAATTCCGAAGCCAAGACAATATCTTCCAGAAGCAAACATGAAGTCTTCCGAAGCCTCAGAGACAAAGTCTTCCCAAGCTTCAAGTTCATGAAGACAGATTTCTTCCGAAGACTTTTAGTAACATGCTTTATCTGATGTACTGTTCCATAAAGCTGGACACCTTTCCCCTACACCTCTGCAAATCACCAACTTACATTAGTTGGTGAAAAGGTCCATGCTTTTGGTAACTGTACATTAAGGTCTTGAGTCTGTAACTTTCTACTTTATGTACTTTATCCTTTTTGTAATAGATAAGGATGTGAGCTATGTCATGTCATAGTCACAAGTCAAAAGGCAATCTACCTTTTGACTCTAAAATTAATTTTGCTTGTGTCTAGTCAATTGTATCCAGCTGGCTTTCAAAGTATAGCCGGCTGTAGGATGTAGTATAAGTATCTCATTGTCTTGTATCTTTATATATGCTTTGTAACACTTGTAATAGAACATAGAGAAGGCAATATATTGCATTCTTGAAAACCATACACTTTTGTTTTTTGTGTTTTGTCTCTTGTTTTACTTGTGTTCTTAGTATCTCAACACTTGGTTAATCCAATTTACTGTTTGATTAAAGTTTAGTCAATCCCTCTTTGTGTTATTGTGTTGTAGCTAACCCTTCAACGATCCTGCATTTGGTATTAGAGTTTTTCAGGCTCTTGATATAAGATCTCACCATCATAATATCCCTCACACACACAAATACTAAACTTTTCAAATGGCAGCCATTTCCAAAACTGATATGGAAACTATAACCATGAACAAGTCCCCACTGATCACTCTTGATGAGTTTGATACCTGGTGTTTTAGAATGGAAGGTTTCATCAGGTTTATTGATTCAAGAATGTGGGAGTCTATTGAGAATGGACCTTTCATACCCAGCACCCCTTCTGCTACTAGTGCTGGTATGATCCCCAAAGATGTGGCTAACTACTCTGATGAAGATAGGAAGAGAGTAGAGATAGACAGAAAAGCCATGACAACCCTTCAAACTATCCTTCCAAACTCTGTATACAGAGGTTTCAAGAAGTGCAAAACAGCCAAGCAGCTATGGGATGCACTGAAACTGATGTATGAGGGTTCTTCTAAAGCCAAGGAGAACAAGAAGGATCTCCTGAAGCAGCAGTTTGAAAACTTCACCTTCAAAACAGGTAAAACCATGACTCAGTAGTATTTCAGGTATGTTGAGATTGTGGATAAACTAATGGATGGAGGAGTTTCTCTTGAAAACAGAGACATTGTAAGGAAGTTCATGTCCTCACTTCCTAGGCAATGGACACATTACTATGTGGTGATCAAGAGAACTGAAAATCTCAAAACTCTTACTCTAACAGAGTTATATGGGATTCTCAGTGGCTACCAGATGGAGATGAACATGCAAGGTTCATCTGGCAACTCTAACAATCAAAGAGGTTCAGCCCTACATGTGATTGAAAGGGATAGCATAGAACCCAAACATCATCTCTTATGCTACCCTGACAATTCACCAAAGGGTCCTTTCATCAGACACCAAGGGAGAACTACACTCAAGGAAGCCCATTCCAAGAGACAAGCTCTTCTCAAGCTTTTGTGTCTTCTGATGAAAGCTGTGGCAACTCTCTTTTCACTCTTGAAGACTTGGACTGTATTCATCCAGATGATCTGGAGTATATGGAAATAGTCCAGCAGATGACTCTTCTCACTCACAAAGCCAAGAAGTTCTACAAGAGGACTGGAAGGAAGTTTCCAAGCAATGCAACCAGTGGAAAGTTTGGACTGGACAAAGGCAAAGTCAAGTGTTACAACTGTAACTTGATGGGCCACTTTGCCGGAGAGTGTAAGGCACCTAGAACAAATGGTGGCCAAACACAATCCAGACCAAACTACACTGACAAAGCTCTCCACAATGAGAAGTCAAAGCATCAAGCTATTGTTACTATTGAAGAAGGAGGCTTTGACTGGAGCTTTCAGGTGGAAGATGCTTCTCCAAACCAAGCACTAATGGCTGATCATGATGATGCCAAGGTATTAGAACATCTCTGTACTCCTGAATGCATTGCTAAAGTTAACAGGTACAGTACCTGTAACTTGGAACTGAGATCTGACCTTGAGTCCTTAAACATTTTAAAATCTGATTTTAGAAAGTCTGAAAATGATTATAAGCTGAAAATAGTGGACTTAGAGAAAACCATTTCAGTTCTAAAACACGAACACACAGATTTTAGGACTCAGATCAAAGATCTCATAACCAAGTTAACTGAGTGCCAGGCTGAGCTTGTGATCAGCAAAGCCAGGGCAGAAAAGAGTGTTCTTGAAGAAGAGACCTTCAAGAACATGATATCCTCATCCCGGCATAACAAAGTGTGCTATCAAAATAGGCAGGGACTAGGATCAAATGAGATAGCTCCTCCACACACAATATTGTCAGTAAGATCTCCTAGGTGTGGAACTTGTGAAGATGACTTCCTCTCATAGATCCTATGAGTGAAGAGGATGAAGAAGAGATAGTGAAGAATCCCTCTGAAAAGAGTGAAAAGGAGGATTCCAAGAAGGACCACTATCCTTCTGAGGAGAAAGTGAAGACTGTGATGACCAAGTCCATGAGAAAGAACTTGATCAGAAAGAGCAAAAGAAAGGCAAGGAAGGCTCAAGAGATCAAGACTACTTTTGACTCTAAGCAGAAACATGTTTTTATCTCTGCAAGGTTTAAAGTGGCAGGGACTGAAGACATCAACCAAAACTCTTCTGCTAAGAGTCTGGTTCTTGTTCAATTCATCTCAGCAGCAAGAAGAAGACTGATCTGTTGTGTACCACTACTGCACAGCCTAGACCATCAAACTCCAAGCACAGTCCTTAGCTCAAGAGGATTGTCTCATCATCTTCAAAGATGAAGGTGGAGAAGGGATGTGACCAAAGACAGTCCTATTCCAAAGAAAAGACTCTTGTGAAGAAGAAGATGAATTGTGTTATATGTGAAAGTATCACTCACATTGCCAAGGATTGTCCCTTCAATCCTAAAGGTATTGTCCATATGAGCAAAACAAAGGCTTCAAAGAGTTCTAAGAAGATTCAAGCATTGTAAGGAAAACTTGTTTCCTTCGGAAGCTCCATGTCTAAGAAGAAGGGAAGTGGAAAATTACCCTCGGAAGAAAAGTTAGTCTCAAAAGAAAGGAGTTCTTCTGAAGCACTGAAGTCTGCTGCAGTGTCTGCATAATCTTCTGAAGGATCAGTCATCAAAACTTTCAAAGTCCCAACAGCTTCCGAAGTTTTAAAGGTCAAGTCCAAGACTCCAAAGGTGGTGTGGATATCTAAGAAAGACCAAGTGATTGAGATTTCTCCATCAACAACAGCTCAAGATCCTCTTAGTACAACCATAGGATCTATTACCGTTGAATTACCTTCTGTAAATGAGCCCAAGACAAGCAAGGCTTGGGTTTCCAAATGTAACTAATCATTCTCTTTGTGCAGGGACAGATGAAGACAGACACAAATGTCTGGATCATAGACAGTGGTTGTTCCAGGCACATGACAGGTAATCGGTCACTACTCCAGAACTTTGAAAGGATTGATGGAGGACTAGTTGCTTTTGGAGGAGATGAAGGTGGCTACATTTCTGGAAGGGGCACAGTCACAAATGGTAAGACAACATAGAAAAGGTAAACTTTGTTAAGGAGCTTGGATACAATCTTCTGAGTGTATCTCAATTTTGTGATCAGAGTCATAACATGCTCTTTACTGAGCATGAGTGCATTGTTCTTAAGCCTGGTGTGGTCATTCCTCATGAGCATATCCTTCTTAGAGCCCCAGGAAAGGAAACATGTACAAGATGGATTTGCAAGAAACCTCTCCCTTTGGAGAAGTTTCATGCTTTCTGTCTAAAGCCAATAGTGATGAGTCTTTCCTATGGCATAAAAGAATGTGCCATGTAAAATTTAAGAACATGAATAAATTAATTAAGCATGATTTGGTAACTGGAATGCCAAAGAAAGAGTTTACAAGTGATGACCACTGTGTTGCATGCCTAAAAGGGAAGCAAAATAAGGTATCTCACAAGCCTAAGGAAAAGAACTCCATCACTACACCCCTACACTTGTTACATATGGATCTCTTTGGCCCCACCAGTGTAATGAGTTTAGGAAGGACCTATATTGTCTAGTGATCACATATGACTTTACAAGATTCACTTGGGTTTTCTTCCTTAAAACTAAGGATGAACTCTTGAGATTCTAAAGAATTTCATTTTAAAGATTGAGAATCAGCCTGATCACAAGGTCAAAATCATAAGATGTGATCAAGGAACTCAATTTAAGAACCTAACCCTTGATACATTTTGTGATGAAAAGGGTATTACAAGGCAATTCAATGCTCCCAGGACTCCTCAGCAAAATGGTGTTATGAGAGGAGAAACATGACACTGATTGAAGCTGCAAGAACCATGTTGTCTGACTCTAAACTGCCCATCACCTTCGGGGCAGAGGCAGTCAACACTGCCTGCTATGTGCAGAACAGAGTTTTAGTAGTTAAAACTCATGGCAATACTACTTATGAACTTTGGCACAAGAGGAAACCTTTCATTGGTTTTCTCAGGTCATTTGGATGTCCTTGCATCATATTCAATACCAAAGATCAAATTGCCAAGTTTGCTGAGAAATCAGATGATGGACACTTTATTGGATACTCTTCCTAAGCTAAGGCTTATAAAGTGTACAATCTCAGAACTAGAATTGTTGAGGAGTCAGCCAATGTGACTTTCAATGAAGACACACCCTGTGTTGCTGGTTCTGGTCCGGATTGGTTGTTTGATCTTGATTTGGTTACCAACTGTTTTAACAAATCTTGTGAGAATGTTTCAGGATCTGCAGAAATTTTAAATACAGATGATCCTGATCCAAGATTTGAGCTAGGAAGATCCTCAAGTCATATATCTTCAGCTCCAGTTGGAACCACTTCTGCAAATAAGGTTTATGTCAGTACAACAATGAAAAACTCAGCTGATACATCTGGTATGCCTTCAAATTCCAGCTCAGAGGCTCTACAACCAGATAAGAACACCTCAATTGTGGAAGATAACAATGGTGGTGGTGACAGTGACCAAGAATTTCTTGATGCCACTAATCACACCATTGATAAGAACATCAATGATGTCACACACTTCTTGGATCAATTTCACTTGAAAAGTGTGCTGATGTGGTGGGAGAAACATCCATGCTAGATCTAAATTTCTCTAATTTAGATCTCTCTCAATAACTTGCTGTGATCCCTCAGCTTAGGATCCACAAGTCTCACCCTACCACAAACATCATTAGAGATGTTATCTCAGGGGTAAAGACAAGAGGACAAACCCATGAAGCAAATGTTTGTCTTCACTCTTGTTTTTTATCCCAGATAGAGCCAAATAAAGTTGATGAAGCTCTAAAGGATGGAAGTTGGGTTGAAGCTATGCAACAAGAGCTGCTTCAATTCAAAAGGCCGAAAGTTTGGAACCTTTGTCCTCTTCCTTCTGGGGAGACTACAATTGGAACCAAATGGGTGTTTAGGAACAAGAAAGATGATAGGGGCATCATCATCAAGAACAAAGCTAGACTGGTTGTTCAAGGTTACACACAAGAAGAAGGGATTGACTACACTGATGTCTTTGCTCCAGTGGCAAGATTAGAAGCTGTTAGGATATTCCTGGCATTTGCTGCATCCAAGAACTTCAAGGTCTTCAAATGATGTGAAGTGTGCCTTTTTGTATGGAGTGATAGATGAAGAGGTTTATGTCAAACAACCACCTAGTTTTGTAGATCCTGATCATCCTGATTATGTCTGCAAGCTTGACAAAGCTCTCTATGGGCTGCATCAGGCACCCAAAAAATGGTATGAGACACTATATGAGTATCTTTGTAAACATAGATACAGGAGAGGTACTATAGATGGAACTCTCTTCATCAAAGAACAAGGAAAATACATATTGCTAGTTCAAGTATATGTAGATGACATCATATTTGGTTCAACTAATCCAAAGCTCTGCAAAGACTTGAGAAGCTAATGAAAGACAGATTTGAAATGAGTGCCATGGGGGAACTCAATTTCTTTCTGGGAATTCAAGTGAAGCAAGTTGAAGATGGCATCTTCATAAGTAGTCAAAGTATGTTCATGACATACTCAAGAGGTTCAATATGACTGACTGTAAGATTGCTAAGACACCATAGCCAAAAATCACTCTCTTGGACCTGATCTTGAGGGGGAGTGTGTATATGAGCACTTATATAGGGCTATGATTGGGTCTCTTATGTATCTTACTACTAGCAGGCCTGATATCATGTTTGCTACATGTATTTGTGCAAAATATCAAGCCAACCCTAAGATGTCTCACCTTATCACTGTCAAGAGGATTCTAAGATACCTCAAAGGTGCAGCAACACTTGGACTATGGTATCCTAAGAATTCTGAGTTCAATCTGTATGTCTATACAGATAGTGATTATGGTGGTTGCAACATGACTGCAAAGTCTACATCTGGGGGATGTCAATTTCTTGGTGGAAGGGTTGTCTCATGGCAATGCAAGAAACAATCCTGTGTCTCTGCATCAACTGCTGAAGCTGTATACATTGCTGCTGCAACCTGCTGTGCTCAAGTACTTTGGATTCAAAATCAGATGCTTGACTATGGGTTAAACTTCAAGGATACTCCTATTCACATAGACAACAACAGTGCTATCTCAATCACAGAGAACCCTGTGCAGCACTCAAGGACAAAGCACATCAATATCAGGTATCACTTAATAAGAGATAACTATGAAAAGGGATTAATTAGACTAGTCAAAGTTCACACAGATGAACAATATGCTGATCTGTTTACAAAGGCCTTTGATGAACAGAGATTTAAATATCTAATATCAGCTATTGGGATGATAAAATTTTAGTAAGCTTTTCTTAAAACTAATTCTTACTATTTCTTTTAAATTTATGTGTGTCCTAAGTTGTCTAGTTCATCACTTCCATAAGCTCATGTTTTCTTTGGATGAAAATTTCTTTTTGAAGACTTTTCTTAGACCTTTGAAAATTTCTGATACTTCGGAAGTTATGCTTTTAACTTCGAAAGTAAATCATGTCTTCCAAATAAATAACTGTTTATGAAATTTACCTTCGGAAGTGTTTTCAAATTTAACTTCCGAAACTTAAATACTTGTCTCAGACACTTACTTATTTTCAAGGACCATTTACTTCCGAAGCAAATTTAACTCTCGGAAGCTTTGTTGGTTTATATACAAAGCATTCAAGTTTTAATTTCTCTTCCGAAGCAAAATTCTCAAATCTCTCAGAAAATTCTTCCGAAGTCATTTTAGCTTCGGAAGCTTTTTAATTAAAACTTCCGAAGATAATTAATCTTCGGAAGCTTTTAGACTTCCAAGAAAACTACTTTTTGAGCAAGAGTAAACTACTTTTTCAGAGGTGGGACCGACATTCGGATTTCAAAGTTTATCCTCTTTCATTAAACTTTATCTGAAATCCTTCTCACATATAAACCCAACAGTTTCCCCCCTCTTTCTATCATCTGTTCTTCCTCCAAACCTGAAACCCCAAATTTCTCGCTGAATTTTCTTTCTTTCTTCTTTCTTCGTCCTTAAGATACTTCAAAATGGCTAACCTTGCTCACAGAAATGATCCTAACTTTGCCATGCAGCTACACAGACAACACAATCAAGTTGCTCTGTTAATCTCTGAGAAAGATCCTCATTTCTCAGAGGTTTGCCATTTCTTAACTCTGTCAAACTACTTCACCTCCCTAACCATTGATCCTCCACTCTATGAGGATCAGTTGCTTGAATTCTGGAAGACCTGCCAAGAGGTCACTATGGATGGGGAGAAGGCACTGTCTGCCACAGTGCAGGAAAGAACAATCTTTATCACTCCGGCCATCATCAACAGACATCTTCAGCTAGATGATGAAGAAGGTGAGGTGTTTTTTCCAAAGGAAGCTATCAATCATTCCTTTGAGCAGATGGGATATGAGGGAGATTTCTCTGTAAAGACCTTTAGGAAAGGGAAGGTCTCATCCCAGTGGAGATTTCTGCTCCATGTGGTCATCCACAGCTTATCAAACAAGCATGGTGGATGGGACCAGATTCCTGAGGATCTCTCCTTCATAATCCATGGAATGGTTCAGGGGGTCAAATTCAGGTATTCTTAGTTTGTTTATACAAATTTACTTGCTAATTTAGACTCCTTAGAGTATTACATATTTCCTAGATATGTCCAGTACATTCTTAACTGTGAACTGGGCTCACAGTTGAGGGAAACAGGTAATATTTTTAAATTAGGACAGATAAAGCCCGGCATCTTTAAAATTATAAGAAAACCCACTGTTGGGTTCTCTGGGGTAGAAACAGCCCTGGTCCCAAAAATGTTAGAGCTCATTGCTCAAGGTGACAACCTAGCAGCACAAGCTAGTGTTGAACCCACACCTGCTTTTTCCCAACCACTCTCACAGCCTCAAATCACCATCACTTACCAAAGAAAATCCAAACGAACCCCTGCTCAGGCTATTCAATCTATGGAGACCCCCATATACTCACCCATACAGGAAGAAGTGGACACTAGAGCTCCCACTTCTCCTAAGGAGCAGATCACTCCTATCTCTTCAAGAATCAGTGCTGAGGTTCCTCATGCTCAGCCTGATGAGCTCATTAGCCCAACTGCCTTAAGCCATCACTCTGAGTCTCAACACTCAAGTGATCAACCTTCAGGGGACAACTACCATCCCCAGCCTATAGATCTCAACCAACCAGTTCCCAACCTTGACTTCTATACTGATGAAGATATAGGTTTCAGTGAGTATAATGAATCTCTCTTCTTTCCACCTACTCAAAGAGAGATGAGTACTCCTGAGTCTCCTACATCTATCCCACATCAGTCACCTACAACTGAGGTGGACACTCCTGAACCTGTTCAGGATGTCCATATGGAAGAGGCTCTCACTTCTGAAAGTGATTACATCATTGAGACCTCAACCATGGTAACTCAGCCCACTGACATCTCAACTGAGACTGCCAGTGAGCAGAGGAAAACTAGCAGCCAAGAACCTCAAGCTGGTGGTGAGAGAGAGGACTCTGGTCCAATCATCTCATCCCCTAATGAATCTTGTGATGAAGATAAGGGGAATCTAAGACTACTGGTGCAAAAACTGTCTAAGACATGCACTTACCTAGTCTCAAAGGTCAGTCACCTTGAATCTCAAGTGACTACCTTACACAACAGGATCAATGATCAACAACTTGAGATTTCATATCTTAAGGAAAAACTAGCTGGGAGACCCTTAAGGAGAGCTCAACCAGGAACACAAGAACCTATGGATGTCATTGACCTATCTTCCAACTCACCTATGCAAGTGGGTGATGCTACCAAAAAGGGGGAGAAAGTCAGTACAACCACAGAACCTAGGAGTTCTTCAGAGAGAATGGACATTAAGGACTCACCATCTCACTTGCAACTATGCATTCTCAGCAACCTCCTCTAGTTCACATTGATGTGGACTACACAGACTCCTTCATACAGAGTCTGTTTGAGGATGGGATACCAAAGGCTATGTCACATTCACCATCTTCCAATCACATCATTAGGTGGAGGTATGACAACACCAAGAAGGCCCTAATCATCATAAGAGTTCAAGGACAGCAAGAAGTCTTCAATTTTCAGACCTTGGACTACTATGAAGGTCTGGATCTAGTCAACATGCCACTTGCCAACCCAAGCCAATCAAGACAAGCTGACAGACTGGCTAAAAGAATCCAAGACAGGATCACTGCAGAGTTCAGCCTGAAGGAGACTTAGGCAATCAGGCAATGTCATCGGTCAACTGGATGTTGAGGCAGACCCTAAGATTAGCTTCATAGGGGAAACCTTGACTGAAGGCCCAGTGACAGAACCTGAGAGCCCTGTCTCATCATCTCAAACTGCTACAGAGATCCATATTCCTTCTGAGACACCTGCTGGTGAAGGTGCTTCTCAACCTCTCTCTGGCCTGAGCTCAGATGCTGCAACAAACAATGAAGGCCAAAGCTCTCTCCACCCTGAGTCACAAAGGTCTTTGAGTGACAAAGGGAAAAGAAAGATGACATATGAGGAGATTGAGGAGGAGGAGAGAGAGAGGAAAAGGAGGCTAAGGGGAGAAAGTTCCTCTGCTGAGTCTCCAAGACACATAGAGTCTGCAATCAGGGCTGCCCCCAGACTAGATACTCAGAATGATGAGTTAAGGGCAGTCAGGATAAACTATCTACAGACTAGGAACTATGACATAGATAGTGTCATTTCTCTTTCTTAGATGAGTTGAATGAACTGGTTGACCTGGAAAGGTCAAGAGAGAAGAAGGAGGCAGAAGATGCAGAACTCCTAGTACAAGTCAAAGAAGAGAGAAGAAGAAAAAGACTGTACAAAGGTATGCCTACCCTCTCCCCAGTTCAAGAAAGTCCTAAACAAGAGAATGTGATTTAACAATAACCTCAGGTAGATAAAGAAGAAGACGGAATCAAGATGATTAACTACCTGAGTGCCACAGGCTTCTATCAGGCAAATGCACTCCTTCCCTTGCCTTATGACTATATTAAGTTCGAGTACTTAAAACAACTTCAGCTTGAGCTAGTCAAGGAAAGAAATACAACAAAGAAGAACCTAAGGGAAGAAGCTGCAAAATCTAGAGCCATCATCCAAAAGAGCATGAAAAAGTCTGCTGATAGGCAGAGGATGATGAGTTCTTGAAGCTGTATGGATTCTTCGAAAGGAGATTTGGACCCATGTCTCTATCCACTATGGATGAGCATATCAGGGTAATCAAGCAGAAGATTAAGAGTGGAGAGCTCATTAACTTACACTCCACTCCAAGTCAGGCTCCACCTGAAGTGGAGGTTAAGGTTGAACAACCAGAGACAACACAACTCGGACCTCCTGCTAATGCTCAGCAACCTTCATCTTTTGATCCACAGCAGGGTCAACCTCCCTCTCCATCTGAACCTGCGAGAGAGGAAGTCCCAACTGAGAAAGATAGTGAAGATCAATCTAGTGCTACAGGTCAGTCTTCTCAGTTAAAAATTGGAAAGAGAAAGAAGAGGATGGCTTCTAGACCAAAGCCTAAGAAGAAGAAGAAGCCTACATCCCCTTCTAAACCTTAGGATGAGTCACAATAGCCTGAGGATGTGCAGCCAGAGGAAGCTTCACCAACTCCAATTCAAATAGCTCCTCTAGAAATTAGAAGATATCTTGTCTTGGACATACACCAGAAATCCAGAAAGATGGCATGTTATTAGAGATCAAGGCATTAAAGATATTTATACATGGCAAGATATGTTTCAGTTGCCTCTGCATGACCTCTTTGACATGAGAAGACACTTTGACAGCCTGAAGGTTCCTAATCATCTTATGAAGAAAGGAATGGTGATCATCCTAACGAAGACTGTTAATATCTTTCAAAGTGTTTTGGTAGCATCAGCCTAGGGGGAGTTTGTAGAGATTAATGAAGAGGCTGATGCAACCTAAACAACTTAAGTCTTTCCTGCATGCTGCACAAGTGCATTAAAGAAGAAGCTTAGGAAGTTTCACACATGAAATAGAAAATACTCTAAGTTTGAAATCTTCCAAAGCCAAGACCAATATCTTTTGAAGCCAAACATGAAGTCTTCTGAAGCCTCAGAGACAAAGTCTTCCGAAGCATCAAGTTCATGAAGACAGATTTCTTCGAAGACTTTTAGTAACATACTTTATCTGATGTACTGTTCCATAAAGCTGGAACCTTTCCGCTGCACCTCTGCAAATCACCAACTTACATTAGTTGGTGAAAAGGTCCATGCTTTTGGTAACTATACATTGAAGTCTTGAGTCTGTAACTTTCTACTTTATGTACTTTGTCCTTTTTGTAATAGATAAGGATGTGAGCTATGGCATGTCATAATCATAAGTCAAAAGGCAATCTGCCTTTTCACTCTACAATTGATTTTGTTTGTGTCTAGTCAATTGTATCCGGCTGGCTTTCAAAGTATAGCCGGCTGTAGGATGTAGTATAAGTATCTCATGTTCTTGTATCTTTCATATATGCTTTGTAACACTTGTAATAGAACATAGAGAAGGCAATATACTGCATTCTTGAAAGCCATACACTTATGTTCTTTGTGTTCTGTCTCTTGCTTTACTTGTGTTCTTAGTATCTCAACACTTGGTTAATCCAGTTTACTATTTGATTAAAGTTTAGTTAATCTCCTCTTTGTGTTGTTGTGTTGTAACTAACCCTTCAACGATCTTGCACCGAGGGCTGAGAGTTCCGGTGGGAAGAAGATGGCCGAGACTAAAGGGCAGAGGCCGAGCACCAGAGCGTTCACAATGACGCAGGAGGAGGCTAGGAAGGACCCTGATGTTGTGTCAGGTACGTTTCTAGTAAACCAAACTCTAACTTCTGTGTTATTTGATTCTGGTGCTAGTAAAAGTTTTATTTCTGCTACTTTTTGTGCTAAATTTCTGGTAGGAGTATAGATAAGCCTTTCGATGTAGAAACTGCCATAGGTAAATCTACCATGATTTCTGAGATGATAGAAGGTTACGACGTGGAGTTAGAAGGTCATAAGTTTCCTGTAGCCCATTCATGATGACCTTAGGTGGGTTTGATGTAGTCCTAGGAATGGATTAGTGGCGGACTACAAGGAAAACATTGTGTGTCGCAAGAAGATGATTCGATTAACAGCGCTTGATGGGAGTTCGGTGACGGTCTATGGTGATCGGGTCACTACAATTCCAAAAGTGATTTCGATGGTGGTGGTGCGAAAATGCATGAGGCGTGGATGTAGTGCCTACTTTGCCTACGTGAAGGATTAGGATACGCCAACACCAGAACTGTTTGATGTACTGGTTGTGTGTGACTTTCTGGATGTGTTCTTACAAGATTTACCAGGTGTGCCACCGGACCGCGAGATCGAGTTCCAGATTGATTTGATACCGGGGGCCTAACCTGTACTAAGGCACCGTATCGGTTGGCTCCGACCGAGATTAAGGAACTGACGGAGCAATTGTAGGAGTTGCTTGACAAAGGGTTCATTAGACCGAGTATCTCCCCATGGGTTGCTCCGGTCTTATTTCTGAAGAAAAAAGACGGTAGTATGAGGATGTGCATAGACTACCGCGAGCTGAACAAGTTGACGGTGAAGAATCGGTACCCGTTACCAAGGATTGATGATTTGTTCGATTAGCTCCAAGGTGCCAGTTGGTTCTTGAGGATAGATCTATGATCTGGTTACCATCAGCTGAAGGTGAAGGAGCTAGATATTCCTAAAACAACTTTTCGCACGTGTTATGTACACTACGAGTCTCTCGTTATGTCCTTTGGTTTAACAAATGCGCCAGCTGCTTTTATGGACTTGATGAATCGGGTGTGTCGGCCAATGTTGGATAAATCAGTGATTGTGTTTATTGATGATATCCCGGTTTATTCGAGGAGCGGGGAGGAGCATGCCGGTCACATTCGGGAAGTGTTGGAGATGTTGAGGAAGGAGAAGTGGTATGCTAAATTCTCAAAATACGTGTTCTAGTTATGCGAGGTTCAGTTCTTGGGTCATGTATTGAATCCCAAGGGGATTATGGTGGACCCAGCGAAGGTGGAAGCGGTGATGCAATGGAAGTCTCCAAAGACGCCATCCGAGATTCGTAATTTCTTGGGTTTGGCGGGCTATTATGGGAGATTTATTCAAGATTTCTCTAAGATAGCTTCTCTATTGACTAAGTTGACCAATAAGGATGTGAAGTTTGTGTGGGGTCAAGATCAAGAGAAGGCTTTTGAGAAGTTAAAGGTGAGGTTGACTCAGGCTCCTATCTTGTGGTTACCCGATGGAAGCAAAGATTTGGTGGTTTATTCAGATGCTTCATACTCGGGTTGGGATGTGTGTTAATACAAAGAGGAAAGGATATAACCTACGCATCCCTACAAGTGAAAGTTCATGAGGTTAATTATCCTACTCATGACTTGGAGCTAGCAGCTATGGTCTTCGCATTAAAGATTTGGAGGCATTATCTATACGGGACAAAGTGCACCATATTCATTGACCACAAGAGCTTGAAGTACTTCTTTGAGCATAAAGACTTGAACATGAGGCAGGGGAGATGGTTGGAGCTCATAAAGGATTATGATTGCGAGATCCATTACCATCCGGGCAAGGCCAACGTGGTCACAGATGCCCTTAGCCGAAAGGAGAAACCTAAGCCGATTTGGGTGAAAGCTTAAAATTGATTATGATCTCCGATGTGATGAAGCAAGTAAGGAATTTCAAGATGAGGCATTGAAATAAGTTCATCTTAATTCTGAAAAAATGAGAGGTCTAGTCGCGGAGTTGGATGAAGACACACTTGGTGTTAGAACCCGATTCAGACGGATGTGGATTCCTCGTTTTGGGATCTACATGGGAAGACTATGGATGAAGCTCATAAGACTCGATACTCTATTCCTCCCGGTGCCACGAAAATGTATCAAGATATAAAGAAAGATTATTGGTGGCCGGGGTGAAACGCGATGTGGCGGAGTACATGAGTAACTGCCTTACTTGTTTACAAGTGAAGGCGAGCATCAGATGCTGTATGGAAAGATCCAACCATTGGATATACAGGAGTGGAAGTGAGGGCATATCACCATGGACTTTATTATGAAGATACCACGTATCGCGCGAGGGTATGATGCTATATGGGTGATAGTTGACCGTCTGACGAAGAGTGTTCACTTCCTACTGATCTGTGAGACATATTTATCTGAGAGGTTGGCGGATTTGTTCATCAAGGAGTTTGTAACTCATCATGGTGTGCCGGTGTCTATTGTGTCAGATCGTGACACCCGGTTTACATCTAAATTTTGGAAGATATTCCATGATGCGATGGGGACGAGGTTACATATTAGCATGGCTTATCATCCTCAGACAAATGGTTAGTCGGAAAGGATAATTTAGACATTAGAAGATATGCTTCAAGCATGCGTCATTGATTTTGGAAAGAGTTGGGATGACCACTTACCGTTAGCTGAGTTCTCATACAACAATAGTTATCATGCCAGTATTGTATGCACCCTTATAAGATGCTATACGGTAGGAGATGTAGATCACCCATTTGGTGGTATGATATTGGTTAGAAAGAGTTGGGAAGTATTGTGGTGATTGAGGCTACAATTAAGAAGCTTGAAAAGATCAAAACCTTCATGAAGGCAGCCAAGGATAGGCAGAAATCGTATGCCGATAAGAGGTGTAGACCGATTGAGTTCCAGGTGGGTGATAGAGTCATGTTGAAAGTCTCACCTTGGAAGGGTATCATTCGCTTTAGAAAGCGGGGAAAGTTGAGCCCAATGTACATAGAGCCTTTTCGAATCATTGCTCAAGTAGGAGATGTGGCCTATAGATTGGAGTTACCAGTTGAGTTAAGTGGAATTCACCCGACATTCCATGTATCTCATCCGAGAAAGTGTTTAGCTGACGAGGATATGGTTGTACCACTAGAAGATATTGAGGTGGATAAACGTCTTAATTATGTGGAGCAACCAGTGGCAATCATTGATTGTAAGATAAGGAATAAAATAGTTCCTCTTGTGCATGTACAGTGGAAGCACCGGAAGAGATCTGAGTCTACGTGGGATACTGAAGAAGAGACGAGGCAACATTACCCATATTGTTTGAGGAATAACAGGTTTCGGGGACGAAACCTTATATAAGGGGGTGGACTTATGACACCCAGATTTTGGTAAAAGAAAGAATAAAAGTGGAGAAAAGAAAGAAATGCCATTTAACCCAAGTTAAGAGGTTAAATATGTGAAAGGTACAAAATTAATTATTATTTTGTACAAAAGTAGCATGGCCGCCCATGCCATGCCACTTTTCACCTTTTGAGTTCGGGATTAGAGAGAGAAAGAGTAGAAGAGTTTGGATTTTTAAAGAGCAAGAAGGAGAATCTCGAATTCAGGTAAGAATTTTGGTTTTAAGATGTTCTTAACCGGCCTTCGGTTGTGTGTTTATATGTATTCGATTGTGTGCTTTGGTGGGTTTTAGGTGTTTGAGCATTTAGCAAACAGGTTTTGAAGAAGTCATACCCCAAAGGCTACTAAGGTGAGTTATAAAACCCCCTTTATACTGATTTTAAACTGATTTGGGGCTAGAAATGCATGTATGTTCATTTTTATAAAAGTGGGTTACACCTGTAAGTATGTGTATGTGTGTGAATGCAGGTGGGTTTGATTTTGGGTCATATATATTGTTATGATGATGTTGTGCTCATATTCTGTTGCTTAGAATGGCTAAATTAATATTTCAGATTCATTAAGCTTGGATCATAGGATTCATCTTGTTCAGATCTAAAAATCAAAATTAAGATGGGTGGACGTGTGTGAATCAAAGAACAATGAGATGGATAATAATAATGTTATGATTTCATTGATGTTGATAAACAAGTTACAATGAGAATCATAGATGGCTGGTTAAATCAAACCCACCCAAAGGAGAGGATTTCTCCTTGGATGGTGATTTACACCATGAGAAACACACACACAAAAGCCACACTTGCATAAATGCACTAGTGGGTCTATTTATACTAATATTACAATATGACCTAAATTTGACTTTTAATTGTCTTGATGTTGACTTTGTCATGTTGACTTTGTCATGTTGAATTGTCCTGTTTTGTTGTAATCAACTTGGTCTCTGAACTTGTACAATGAGATCTTCAGTTGGCTGTAATTATGATTTGGTAAGCTTCAGTTTACTCAATTGTTGAACCCCAACAATACTCCCCCTAAACTGATGCTTGCCAAACCTTGCATTTAGATCTTCTCTGTCATATGTCTTCTTGATCAATTGATGTTCTGGCATAATTCATTAATGTTCTCCCCCTCAGATTAAGCTCCTCCTATTATATTTCTAACAAAGGTTAGAATCTCTTGAGAATACTTCTTGGTATTGGATATGGGTTGTATCACTTTTCGATTACTGTTCATATCACAACTCAAGGATTAGAATGTATTAGGCATAGGATGAGGCTTTGAACTTCAATAAATAGCAACAGGAACATGAATCAATGTTGAACACACTTCCACTCTTTTGAAAAAAAACTTGATAAATGACATTTTCAGATAATTAGTACTCCCTTGATTAAAGTCCGGCTAACTGTCCGCTCAGTAGTCAGACATGGGTGTAAAACATAAAAAAATGTGAGCTCATGTACTTCAAAAAGGGCATCTGATAGTTGTACAAGTCCCTGAATGAATTTGTGAAAAAGTGACCAAAGTTGATTTTTATTTTTTGCTTTCATGATCACAATAGACGTGCATGTTGGTTGCAATCATCCATGTTCATGTTTTTTCTATTCTTTTTGAAGTCCTATTCATCAACTGTTCATAAGCATTTCTTGCAACAGATCCGCATTTCTTTGCTAATCTGCTTTGTTTGCAAACCATCTGCATTTGTTAGCAAGGCATCCGCATTTGATTTCAATGCATCTGCATTTGACTTCAAAGCATCCGCATTTGTGCTTAGAGTGCCCGCATTTGTTTATAAGTCAACCGCATTTGATGTCAAGGCATTCACATTTAGTGACAAGTCATCCGCATTTGTGACAAGTCATCCGCATTTGTTGCCAAGTCATTCGCATTTGGTGACAAGTCATCCGCATTTGTGACAAGTCATCCGCATTTATGTATAACACATCCGCATTTTGTGTATAACACATCGGCATTTGTGTATAACATATCCGCATTTGATGAAGCTTCATCCGTATTTGTTTTTGTTCATCCGTATTTGTTTTTAGACTTGAACAAAAACGATTTCACACTGTAGTGCAGGTCAGGAAATCAACAGTAGCTTCTATTTCTTCATCTTTTCTTTGTTTTTAATGATAATTGTGTTCAATTGCATCGAATTTTGAAGGAATAATCCAATGAATGATTATATATTTTCAAATCGTACCATATTAGACCAGATCTGATAATTTTTCTTCTTGATTTTGAGATGAACAAATGTGTTTTCTTCTTTTTTGATGTTAATCTTGTTCAATTGCATCGAATTTTGAAGGAATAATCATGAACATGTTCACGATTATTCAAATCGTACCATAGTTGAACAGATTTGTTGGTTTTTCTTTTGAATTTGGGTAAGAACAGATGGGTTTTTGATGAACAGTGACTTTGTTCTTCATTTTCTTCTTTTCTTCATTGTTCTTGACATCATTAAAGATAAAATCAGATCTAAAAACTAGATAAATCCAACAACCAACAACTCTGATACTATTTTGCTAAATCAATATTTCAGATTCATTGAGCTTGGATCTTAGGATTCATCTTGTTCAGATCTAGAAATCAAAATTAAGATGGGTGGACGTGTGTGAATCAAAGAACAATGAGATGGATACTAATAATATTATGATTTCATTGATGTTGATATACAAGTTACAATGAGAATCATAGATGGCTGGTGAAATCAAACCCACCCAAAGGAGAGGATTTCTCCTTGGATGGTGATTTACACCATGAGAAGCACACACACAAAAGCCACGCTTGCATAAATGCACTAGTGGGTCTATTTATACTAATATTATGACCTAATTTTGACTTTCTAATTGTCTTGATGTTGACTTTGTCATGTTGAATTGTCTTGTTTTGTTGTAATCAACTTGGTCTCTGAACTTGTACAATGAGATCTTTAGTTGGCTGTAATTATGATTGGTAAGCTTCAGTTTACTCAATTGTTGAACCCCAATAGAATGTAAGATATAAGCCTAGAACATATTAGTTTGAAGTTTGGGGTGAATTGGAATGCTTATAGTAAGTGTTGAATGCCCATGTGCCTAAATAGTGGCCCATGCGCCCAAAGCTCATGCGCCCAAATAGTAACCACACGCCTAGGATTAGGCTGAATTTGACTAAGTGTCCAGACACCCAGAAAGCCCATGCGCCTAGGCACTCATACGCCTGCATAGTGCCTATGCGCCTAGAATGTTGCCTAGAATGATTAAGTGTTGGCCATGCGCCCTAATAGTTCCCATGTGCCTAGAAGCTTTCCATGCGCCTAAGTGTTCCCCATGCACCTAAGTGTTCCCCATGCACCTGAAAGGTCAAGCGCCTGCATAGTGCCCATGCGCCTAAGACTTAAAATTATTTTCTGATTTTTGAGAAAATGTTATGTGTAGGCTTGACTTGGGAGGTTCCTGGGGGTGATAGAAGTTGACCTTATGAGGTCACGTATGATGATGATTATGTGATGCGGCATGTATGATGATGTAATGTGTATGGTGATGTTATGGTTATGATTATGTTTATGTTCCTTATTATGTATGTTATTTTCCGTGGCTTTACGTGGTATAGTCGTGATTGTAAATGGAAAAATATTATGTAATGTAAAGCGGAAAATAATGAAACGAGGAATGTAATGAATAAATGCATGCATTAATGAAAGGAAAGTAAAGAAAGTCTTGCAAGCAATGTAAGGAGGTTCACTCCAATAAAGAGTGTTAGCTCAACGGTGTGTGGGTTAGCTACCCTAGAAGGATGCACATTGGCTTCTATCTTTGTGATTGAACATTTGTATGGAACCTTTGTCACTTACCCCGGTACTGTAGTCAGGCCATTGGGCATAATGTATGGGAGTTATTTATAGACTTCGGTCCAGTACCCGCTTTATACATGATGGTGGAGTATAGCACATGGTATTGGTACACCTGAATTTACCCCAGGTACTGTGATCAGGTCACCGGGCACAATGTATGGGGTTCTACTATAGACCTCGGCCCAATACCTGCTTTATGCATGACGGTGGGGTAAAGTTCATGGTATTGGTACGAAGTGTAAATAAGTAATGATGAACGTACGTAGTAAATGGTAAGGAAGATAATGAATGATAACCATAACATATGATGATGAATGAATGAAATTTAACGAATAATGGTGAAAGATAAAAATGCTATTATCTATGTGTACGTATGATGCTTGATCGTGTAAGAATATAAAGGAAGGTTTTAATTGAAAGTAAAGTATATTTTATTCCAAAACTCAAACTCACTGAGCAACACAGACTTTTATGTGTTTTCAGTTGGCTGGTGATGGTTGTTGAGGATGGCACGGGCGGCTATTTTGCTCGCATCCATTTTTTATAATGATAATGTTTTTGCATTGTAATGTGAACAAATGATGTTTTATAATTGTTAACATTTTTGTATTATTTTGAAAAAGCGATTATTAATATATGGAATGGTTTAAGTTAATTCCATTGCAATGTTTTTATAATGTTGAAAATTATATGTATGTTTTTGTGCGATGATTGGCCAGCTGTAAACGTCTCGAGAATGGGGCCTTATAAGATGTTACCCATCAAAAGTTTACCCAAGATTATCATAACATTAACATAACATAAAACACACCATTAGTTTATCACAAATTACATAATGTTATCCAAATAGGATGATACTAAGAGTTTAGATCATAATGATCTTGAACGTAACACCAACTAAAATAAAAGATAAATATGCAATAATCAGTGAAATGGAACAATCAAGCCGGTGATTCAGAATGGATGATGTTTAGACAATCTCGAGCTTCTTTTAAGTGTTGAATGCACCTCCTTAACCTCCCATGGGTCTTCAAGTGTGGATTTCCTAGAGAATTCAGCAAAGTTTCCCCTCTCTAGTAACTTCCTTAAATGTTGCAAATGAGCCTCTAATTATAGGCTTTCAAGAGTGTTTGAGCACGATCCCATGCCTATGTATCCATGCCTAAATGACAAGACCACCAAAAACCATTGAAACAACTAATATGTCTTTAGAGTAAAATTTTTTCAACCCAAATATAAAAATTTAAAGTATATTTGAAATGATATCCTAACAATCAATAAATTGGTTAGTAAAGATTGTTAACATGGAAAAATCCACACTTCTCACAAGGTGCACTAACACTCGGCTATATATATGAAGTCATATTTAAGATTAAGTATGAATAATACGGTCAATTGCATAATATGAATATGTGTGAAATGATATGTTTGGTAAAGGGTCAAATCTACACTTATTTAGGTATTACTTGTACAAATCATTAGGTATTTGATGTGTTATAATTTGGCTCGGGATCGGGTATGGATTATTTGGGAAAAAGTGACTATATGATAGATACGACGGTCTTGACTTATTTAATAACATAAACTACACAGAAAGCATTATAGGTATTCCCTATACAATACTTTAAGCTAGATAGGATATACTAGCTCGAGGAGTAGGTTCAGGTCAGATTTTGAAGACCATACTTTGCTTTCAAAAATCTCACTTCATCTTTCACCGAATATAGATGAAAGTATTCTTTCATAAGGTTCATTCGGCTTGAATAATAACACCTAATGAGATAAGTTTCGTGTATACATATATAGACTAAGTTTGGCTTTTCTTGCATCTATCATTGTGGGACCAGTTTCCAAAGTTTGTGAATTTTTCATATCTGTTCGCCCGTATATTTATGGAACTTTATGAAATTTCATAAAATGGTATATCTTGTTACTTTTTCACCATTTCTTTCTTCGTCGAACGTGAGTTTGTAAATTTATTCACGGATTTTCAAGGGAAGTCACAGTTTTATATGATGAAGGAAAAAAGATAAATTAAAATCGAAGGAGTACATTCAAGTTCTTTTAGGCCAAAACTTTTTTAACGAAAAATGAGTTTTGTTGAATGCTTTTTGGTTTAGTAACTTAGTGGTTTGGGTAATTGAAAAATAAAGCTCACGGGGCTAACCAGGGGTAATGTTCAAATATGGATAATAAAAGAAAATGGTTGAGAGTTGAATGGTTGGGTTTCTAATGCGTAAATTATTTTTGCACAAGAAATACTAACAAGGTATTGAAATGTATAACTAAAACAAATTCTACTTTACATGTATCATATGACACCATTAATTATATCCAGAATGAAAGTACATATTCACAAATGCAAAGCTATTTAATAGCTCAAAAATAAACTTACGTATAGATAGAATTGGTTAAAGTGTTCATTTTAAATGTTTAAATATTTCTATCAAATCATTGCTTTTAAGGATATCACAAAAAAACATTTACAAGTTTATTTGCGTTTTAGTTTATTTACTTATTATTTCTTAAAAACATGTATTTATAATTGTTTTATCAAAATGTGTTTAACATTTGGTGTTTTGTCGCAAAAATTAAAATTTTAAGTGATGTTTATAAAATTTTGATATAGACCATTTTTAGCAAAGTATCAAGCATATATATCCATATACGCAAACTTACACTTCAAATTCACATTATACTCAATGTGATTAACAATACATAACAAAAAAAGAATGATAACGAGAACCTCCAATAAAATTGATAATTTAAACGCGTGTGGTCATTTCCCACAATTACCTTGATCGCTTTAAAAGAATTATCAAGATTACCAAGAATATACCATCTTCAACTGCTTCAATAGGCTCGGTCACTTTATAATTTCGCTTATCGATCCAAAGCCTCGGGGAGGTGTATCATCATAAATTGAGCGCTGGACGAACCTCCCACGCTACTTGATTTTTCGTCTATCGAAACACTTCCTGCACTACTCGGTTCTTCCTGTATACTCGGTAAAGGAGAAGCTGGTGCAGGTAAATATGAGTTACCTTGTGAATTAGGGTTACATCCACAATCAAAACTTGTAATCTGTCTTGCATCTTCTCTATTTACTTCAACATGAGCCCAATCCGCTATGTTGGACGTTCGGTTTTTTGATTCGACTCCCAGGTCCACTTTCTTTTTTCATTAAAAACAACATCTCTTGCAACACACACTTGGTTTTCTTTTGGGTTTAGTAGTCGATGTGCTTTGCTACCAGGCTCAACCCCAAGATATACCATGGCAATGCTTCTGTCATTTAGCTTTATTTGACGAGGGCCGATGTTTTTTACATGAGCAGTACACCCCAAATACCCTGATATGTGCAATCACGGGTTTGTTCCCTGTCCATGATTCATACGATGTCACATTCTTAACGCCTTCAATAATGACTCGATTCAAGATGTAGACTACATGCCTCATGGCTTCACCCCATAGCCAATCTGGGACCGCCATCATCTTCAACAGAGATCGAGTTACCTCCATAACGGTTCTGTTACGACGCTCCCAACACCATTTTGTTACGGTGTATGTGGTTTCCTGGGTTGTCTCTTGATTCCTTTTTCATCACAGAAATGAGTGACCCCCCGTGAATTAAACTCATCTCCTCCGTCAATGCGAAGCATACCCACTTCAAAGCTGCTTTCTTTATCTACTTCAGCAATAAATTTCTAGAATTTTGTATAAGCTTCATCTTTTGTTTTCAACAGATAAACATGAACCTGCAAAAGTCATCGATGTTTAACATCAAGTAGCGATTATCTCCTATAGTTTGTGGTGTAATGGTCCCGTACAAGTCTCCATGTACAAGCTCTAACGGTCTGGTTGTTCTCCACTATGTCTCTTTTGGGAACGGGTGTCGGGTTTGCTTTGCTACTAAACACCTTCGCACACTTGCGTGGGTGGTTGTATATTTGGCAGCCCTTTCACCATGTGCTTCCTTGACTTTGTCTCCGGTTCTTGAAAGTTTACATGACCTAATCAGGTCTCTCACGTTGACCACTGCCAGTAGGGTTTAAGTTGTAAGACACTTCCCCAAATATGAGTTAATGCGTTTTGATACTCCAGAATCTATGCTTGTTGAGCCAGAAAGTTAAGTGGCTAGACTTAGCAACCGAAAAAATGAAAATGTTTAAAACCATGGAATCACTGTAGGCATAAGAAAGTAGGTTAAAGGAGCATGAACAAGCAAAAGGAAGATGAGCACACAAAAATTAAAGTAGCACACCGTAAAGCGGGAATCAAACCTAACATCCAATTTCTCAAATAAAGCCTTTTAAAATAAGAAATCTAGAATGCAGAAGGAGAAACCAAAACTGTTTCTAAATCAGTTATTTGACATATATTTATCGAATAGTAAAACCTTGAGGAGATGCAGGGCTGATCCAATAGTAGAAATAGCCCAAACTAGGGCTTTAGGCCTCCTAAAACTATGAGGGCCTCCAATTTCACCCAAACCTAATGGCCTCTCAAGTCTTAAGTTTCAAGCCCAAGAATACAAAACCTTAAATTCTAATTTTTAGTTCATTTTCAACACTTCATGTCTTCATTGGTTCTCATCTCCAATCATCCGACTTTTTAGTTTGAATCTTGATATCATCAAGCGACGCTTCGACAGCTTCAAGAATGGCTGTTGTGCGACTTGTGAGTCGGTGACTCTTCGAGTTCGAGTAGAAGCTGCAGTAAATGCCTCAACGGTCGACCAACGACCACTTCAATTCAACTACAAATCAGTCGGCCCTCAGCCCTGTTGCGCCCTTGCTTGGGAACCCAACTGTCTCTACATCACTGCTTGCAAACTGCCAAACCCACACGGCCACACTTGAGTGTTGTGTACTCTACATCACTGATTCACTGCTTGCAAGTTGCGACAGTCGACTGATTCAATCATTCACCCAACTGTCTCTATTTTGTGACTCTGTGGTTGATTCAATGAACTCAGAAGGGTTGTGAATTTTCTCCTTTCATCAGGTTAGTGATTTCTGATTTGCCTTAGTTTTATAGTTTAGTTTCTGATTTGATTATTAGTGTAACATCTCATATTTGCGTTAAATTAATGTTGTTAAATTCTTGTAAGGACCATTGTTGTCAATTATGAAACTTGTGTGTTACTTATGCTTATTTCTTAGTTTGTCATTAATTATAAAGATGAAATTTATTAATCTAGCTATAAATTGAACATAATAATAATTATAATTATAATAACAAAAATAATAATTATAATAATAACAGTAATAATAATGTCAATAATAATAATAAATAGCAATAATAATAGTAATAGTAATAATAATAATAATAATAATGACAATAAAAAAATAATAATAATAATAATTATAATAATAATAACAATAATAATAACTAAAATAATAGCAATAATTTATAAAACTTAAATAATTAACAAGTTAAATTAATGTTTAAAACTTAAAGTTGAGGGGGCCTTAATGTCATTTTATAAACTTTAAATGAAAGTTTTATGCATAAAATAACAAAAATTTAAAGTTGTGGGACTGTTTGTGTAAATTATAAAACAAACCCCAAATATCTCTCCCCCTAAATACTAAATTTGCTAATCGACTCGAAATAGCATCTCGGACTCGAAACCATGATTAATGGACTATTACACTCGATATTAAAGGGAATTGAACCGAAACAAACACTTCAATTGACTATTAACCATTCAACGGACGAATTGTGATGATTAATCAAATTAACAAACAGAAACGTTCGGATAATCATTACCAAGCTTAATGCATCGTTTAATTTGAGTTAAACAATCAATTAAACACTAAATTGTACCGAAATAGTCGAACGGAACCGAAACTTGCTCGACACCTTAACGTACAAATCAAACAATATAATAGAGGGCAAATGTCCCCTTCGGCCCCTTTCAACTCTCTATAAACACAAATTCGTGAAACACTCACTCAATCGGCCAAATTCTAAGCAATTGTTCTTCGCGAGATAACCAAGACAAACCCAAGCTTAAACACTACAATTCGATCATAATCAAGTAAGTGTAATACATCATTCTACCCGATTACACCTAGGGATCAACAGCCCTAAGGTTAATCGGATTGAAACACTCGAATCAATGCTCAATTTTGGGTTCGATCGACCTATGGTTTATGTGATTTGGGGATTTCACTAGGGTTATGTTCTTAAGATTTTAAAACCGAGCTATACTACGGCCAGGGCTCTCGTTCACTGGTTACACAAACGCATTCTACATCCGAGATCCCAAGTTCGAACCCGGTAACCTCCATTATTTTTAAGGCTTTTTCAGCCTTCAAAAAATTATATAAAAATTTTTAAAAACTATAAAAAATAGATTTATGAACTTTGTTTAATTCAAAGTCACCTGATTATTTTATAAATTTATTATTTAATATACTTTAATAATTTATTAAATATTTTAAACAATGTTATAATTGATTTATTTTTGTAAAAATTAGAGTTAAATAGTAGTTTAAACCACTAAATTATTATTGGATCAAACGTTGCGTTTAAATCATTGTTTGAATCATGATTATTTCAAATTTTATTTAAAAGTTATATTTAGAATTTAAAAATTCTTACAAAAGTTTTCCTTTTTATTTCTTTATATTAAAATACTCAAATAGTATATTTTATTTTCATTGAATCAAAACATGATCAATTATATTATTTTATTGAATTTAGTTATTAAAACTCCCAAATTCCACTTGAAACCCTAGTTTTCATTAAATCGTTAAACTTATCATCTAACTTAAATCTAATAAATATGTAACACCCGGTATTATAAAAACAAAGACAATAAATGAAGAATAAAAGAAAGAAAAGCAATAAAGCCCAAGTAGAGGGACTAAAAGTGTCTAAAAGGACAAAATCTTTGAAAAGTTTGTGTAAAGGTGGGCATGGCCGCCGACCCTCTTTTCACATCACTTTTCACTTCGGTTCTAGAGAGAGAGAGAAAGGAAGAGAGCAGAACTCTCGGCTGATGAAAAGAAGAAGAAGGGAAATTGAATTCAAGGTAAGAATTCAAGGTTTTTAAGTGTTTATGACGAGTTTTATCTCGGTTACATGCTTATGTGCTTATATGCTCGTGTGTGTGTCCGTGCGTGTGTGCGTTGGTGTGTTTTTAGGTGTTTGAACTTATTTGCAAGCGGGTTAGAAGGAAGAAACACCCAAGTTGCATCAGGTGAGTTCTAGACCCCAGTTTTTTCTTGTTTTAAACTCTCTTTGGGGTTGGAAATGTATTAAAAATGATTTTACAAGGTTTATGTATATATACCCATATGTAATATGCATGTTGAATGATGATTATTGAATGCTTATAGGTTGTTCATGCTTAGAATGGCCCTAGTAAGCTTAGAACAAGATAGGTGTGATGATTTGGGTTCGAAAACATCCTAGAAACATGTTACCAGAAGGTCATGCGCCTAGATATGGCTCATGCGCCTGGGAATGCCTTAGAAGAATTGAAGTGTAACCCATGCGCCTAAACAGTAGTTCATGCGCCTAGAAATATTAGTCGGACAACTAAGGGTAGTCCCATGCGACCGAATAGTGCCCATGTGCCTAAGTGGCCCATGCGCCTAAGTGTTCATGCGTCCGAATGACCCATGCGCCTAAGTGTTCATACGCCCGAATAGTATCCATGCGCCTGAATTGTTCATGCGCCTAAGAGTTAAAGCAGTTAAGTGTTGACTGATGCACCTACATAGTAATGAAACGCCCAAACAGGGCTCATGCGCCCAAACAGGGCTCATGCGCCCAAACAAGGCTCATGCGCCCAAATAATGTCTAAGCGCCCAACACTTTGAATTTATTACAAAATTCTGGGAGTTTGTGCTCTTTGGGTTTTGACCGAGGTTTGACTAGGGCTTATTAATGATGGATTTTATGCATGATTATGATTGCCTTATGGTTGTTCCTTATTATTATATTGCTCGTATTATTATTACTTATAGTGTGTGACTTTACGTGATATGTTTATTATCATAACGTAAAGTATATTGTAATAATAAAGAGAAAGGGCAATAAAGAAGAGAAGAGGAACATTAATAAAATGTTAACAAGTCTTGCAAGCTTACAGGAGGTACACGACCATGTTATCGTTAACTCAACTGTGCTGCGGGTTAGCTACCCTATTAGCACACAAGGCCAGTCAATGGAGATTGGCAGGACCTTTGGAGCTTACCCTAGGTGATTGGGTCGGCCTTGTATGCAGTAAACAGAACCCTCTTGAGGGATATAGATGGCCCATCACCAGTTTTCACCACGCATACAGTTTAGGGTATGCTCACTGGTCTATACAGATAGTAAAAGATAAAGATAACAGAATAAAGAGTAAACAAGGCATACAATAAGAGAATGAACAGTATCTGTTCATATAGTTAATGCGTGCTCGCATACAAAGTAAAGAGTTGTAATTCACAGAAAGAGTAATTTCTTATACAACATACAGAAAGGATTTTATTACTTTTAAAACTAAAACTCACTCAGCAATGCTGACTTCTATACATTTTCAGTTGGCAGGTAATTATTGCTGAGGATGGCACGAGGGTGAAGCTACTCAGCAGGAAAAGACTAACATCCATTCGTATCTTGTATTGCTGTTGTTTTGTAATGCAGTTAAACAATTCTATTGTAATCAGTCAAACAATAGTGTATTGCACAACAACAGTGTTTTGAAAAGAAATGAATGGCTTTTGTTATAATAATTCCGCTGCTTGAGTTTGTATATTTATAATATATATGTATTAAATGATGTGGTTGACCAACTGTGAGGTCTCCGGGAACGGGGCCTTACAAGTTGGTATTAGAGCCAAAGTTTAAAAGAATTGGGTTAAATAAACTTTTAAAACCTAAACTTAAACCGAAAATGGGACAAATGGAGGGATGTCAGCCCGAGTAGCTACGTGCCATGAGGTATGTCTTTTTTATTAAGTAATTATGTGCGCATGCTATTTGATTTATGTGCTCTTAGTAGATTTAGATACTGATTAAGTCAGGATAGAAATGCTTGGGGTATGAAGAGTAAAGTAAGTGGCCAATCACAACTGGCCACTGTAATTAGGGACTTACTATACTTGACATAAACTGAGTGTTACCTTGAATGACCGCGTTAGCGTTTGAATCTTATAGTGTGTTAGAAGATGGCTGGACAAAAATCTTCCAAGGCTCCTAGAGCAGAGGCCGTCCACGTGTGACCAGGAGAAGTGCTAAGACTCCTGAGACAACCCACGAGAACCCTGAGGTCATGGCCGGAGTGAAGAAAATGAGGATGCTAGTCTGAATGCCTCAGCTAGGGAGGCGATTGCTGATGAAATACACCAGGTCATGCAGACAGTCTTGCCGTCTGTGGTGACTGAGGTCATCAGAGCTATGAGAAGCGAGGAGAGGAAGGAGAAGGAGACTAAAAGGGGATCAACGGGCAAGGGAAGCAGAAGGGAGGAGGAACAACCCGAGCCTGAGGTTGTGTTGTCTGATGAAGAGGAGGATGATATAGTGGGGGCAGCAACTAGAGGATGCAGTTATGGGGCGTTCCAAAGGTGTAAGCCCCCGACCTTCGATGGTAATGGCAATGCGGCTGTCGCTCACCGCTGGGTGAGGGAGATGGAAGCCGTCTTGGAAATCAGTGATTGTCGCGAAAACTAGAAGGTGAAGTTCGCAACTCACTCCTTCGTTGATTTAGCGCTGTGTTGGTGGGGCAATATTGTCCAAGCTGAGGGTGCCAGATCCATCAGGAAGATACGATGGGAGGAGTTTAAGAAGTTGGTTATTGAGGAGTATGTCCTCACTGGGAGATGGACAAGGTTGAGAGGGAGTTCTTGCAACTTGAAGCGGGAACCATGACCCACCAGCAGTACACCACTAAATTCAATGAGATGACGAGGCTGGTGCCGGATCAGGTGACGGCGGTATCAAGGAAGATCAAGAGGTACATCCAAGGATTGTCGGCTGACATTCGCGGGCACTTGATTACTGCTCAGCCAGGTACCTTTCGATCAGTGGTGGACTTGGCAGGCATGTTGTATGATGAGCGAGGAGAGACCGTGGTGGAGGTAAAGAAGACGAGCAGGGATGGTAAGAACTGGAATGGGAAGAGGTTTGGACGTGGTGGTTTTACTCCAAACAAAAGAAGGTGAAGGTGGGACTGTAGGGTGTCGTCAAGATCAGGGCTGAGAAGGTGTGGCAAATGTGGACGGAGCTACCAGTGAGTGCAAGATGGGAATGAATGTATGCTTGAGGTGTGGCCAGCCTAGCCACATCGCTAGAGACTGTAAGAAGCCGAGGGCGGAGAGCTCTGGAGCGGAGAAGAAGAAGTCGGAGGAAGGAGGGCAGAGGGCAAGTGCTAGAGCTTACACTATGACCCCAGAGGAAGCCAGAGCTGATCCTGACGTTATGTCGGGTATGTTTAGTAAACCAAACTTGTGCCTCTGTATTGTTTGATTCTGGTGCTAGTAGGAGTTTTATTTCCACTACTTTCTGTGCTAAGTTGCATATTGTAGTAGAAATGTCAGCGAACCATTCGATGTAGAACCTGCTATTGGCAAGTCCACGAGAATTACTGATGTGATAGAGGACTGTGCAATAGAACTAGAAGGTCAAAGGTTTGCTGCTAGGTTACACGTGATGCCCCTAGGTGGATTTGATGTAGTACTAGGGATGGACTGGTTAGCAACCTATGAAGCAAAATCGTATGTCGCAAGAAGATGATTCGATTAGTTGCACCGATGGGAGTTCGGTTATGATTTATGGGGATCGCGTTATGTCAGGATCAGTGATCACAAGTTTGATGTAATGGAGCGTAACGCAGCGGAATAAGAACAAGAATTAGACAAATTGTAGCAAGAATTTGATACTCGTATGCATTAAGAACAAATACGGTTATAACGAGAGAATATTTCTGTAACAAGGAATGTTTCAATAATATCGAATATTTCTGATCAAATCATTCATTATTACAATAGGTTGACACTCCTTATATAGAGTGTAATCGCTGCTGTTATCACGGGAAAGTGACAACTGGCAGATCTATTACAAAAATAACTAACTCTTAACAAACTACTAAAATGTTCACAACTACTGAGAACATATCAGAGTGTGAAGTACAAAATAAGAAACTACTGATAAGAAACTACTGAAACTACAACGACTGAAGAACAAGCTCTTCAGTCGTTTTACAAAACTACTGATGAATATAAAATATAAAACTACTGAAAGGTAAACCGTCACAACTACTGAAGAAGACCTCTTCAGCTGTTGTGACAACGTCTGATACTCTGGTCTTCAGCACTTGTGTCTTCAGACTTTGTCTTCAGCACTTGTGTCTTCAGACTTTGTCTTCAGCACTTGTCTTTAGACTTTGTCTTCAGCACTTGTGTCTTCAGACTTTGTCTTCAGCACTTGTCTTCAGACTTTGTAATCAGTTGTTGTCTTCAGCTGTTGTGGTCTTCAGTAGTTGTTGTGACGTCTGTGGGACTTAAAGGTTTTTCTGATCCGGCTCATTGGTTCTTTTGGTCCAACAAACTCCCCCTGAACCAATGCAGCCAAAACCTTTAACTTTATTAAGGTCCCACTTATTGTTGGCAGAATGGTTTGTCTTTTTCCTTCTTGATCAGTTGAGAAGATGACCCATATAAGCACTGGCCTGGAAATGAGTCTCTGATGATTTGGTTGGCAATGTATGGATGGGAGCTCTGTATTGGGGAATTGGACACTGAGCTGTTCCCCCATCCATGAGAGTCACTTCCCATGTATAAGCCTGTAGGATTCTCTGGTGTATGCTCTGAGAAACATAATTTGTTCTTCCATGGTCAGGTTCTCGGCTTCACCATCAAACAATCCTTCATGCCCATACAACTCTGAGATGTACTTGGCCTGTTTACCATTTTTGAGCTCAACTGTTGTAATCTGTCTGTATGCAAACTCATTAGGATGAGTCCCTTCAAGTAACAGACTGAGCTCATTTTGTTTGAAGTTCTCAAGCCTCTTGTAGACTAACCCCTTTTTAATAATTCTGTTCTCTAACATCTTTTGGGGTGGCTGTTTAGTCTCATAGGCCTTCTTGAAATCTTCTACAATCTCCCAGGGTGAAGCTACAAGGACCACTGTGATCTCTTCATCTATGATCCTTTTTACTTGGCCCTTGTATCTTGAAGGAATGTCTTTCTTTACAATCCTGTGAGCCACCCTAGGATCAGGCCATACTCTCACCTTTTCCTTCTGATATTGAAATGTGTTGGCAAGGGTGTACAACCTCAGAGCTTCTTTCTTCATACTAATTATTGATGAAGACGCAACATAAGTTTTGTCGATGCTTTTCAACATCTCATCATCATGAAGCCTTTGCTGCTGCTCTTCTTCAATCTTTACTCTCACAGTTTCCATCTATGAGGTGGGAGTGATGGGCATGGGTTTGGCTTTAGTCAATGTTAGGACTGCAGACAGAGGCAGCCTATCTTCTTCCACATCATCCTCTTCTTCTTCTTCTTCTAGTCTCAACACCCTTCTCTTGGTTGTGATTGTGGTTGTTTTGGAGAGGGAATGTTGACAGGCTGAGTTAGCATTTTGGAGGTGAGTGTTGCTTTTGAGTGTTTGGCTAGCTCAGTCCTGCTCCCTACTCCTGCTTCATTCAAAGCTTCGACTACTAACCCCTTAGTGTATGCCTCAGACGAACAGATCTTGGAGGTTATGGCCAAGATACTGTCCCTGGTCCATGATTTAATCTCGATAAATGATCTCCCAAGATATTTTGCAATGAATCTGATCATGATCTCTAGTCTCTCTCTTCTAATGCATCATAACTTGCCCATCTTGAGTTAATTTCTTCAACTTCAAGTCTCCTGATCTCTGAGTCAAGTTGTGCAGTATCGAACCTTGTCTATAGAGTTGATCAATAATGGCATCCATTGATTACTATGAGTAGCATCTGCCATTTTGATCATCTCATCGAGTTGGAGCTCTTTCTCTTTTCCTTCACCCTTCCTCTTCTTATATGTGACATGAAAGTCTTTGTGACTTTCACTCACTTGATCATTTTTGGTTCCCTTCACAGACTCCTCTTCCTCCTCGGTTTCCTTTTCTTCAGTTTGCTCTTCCTCTTTGCTTTCACTGACTGACTCTCCCCCTTTTTGGTTGCATTGGTTGCAAGGGTTTGAGTAGCAGAAAGCCTTGTGCTCACAATCTCCTCCACCAGGGGTTGTATGATTGAGGGAAGCCTCTCATCCATGGTTTTGATCACAATGTCTGTGATCATTGGGGTGATGAGAGGTAGGGTTTGCTGAAAGATAGCAACTGTTTGCTCAGAGGGGTTCTGTCCCTGAGAAGCAGTGCCAGAAACAGAAGCTGGTGGCTTGGAAGTTATGAGTGGCTGAGTGTATGGGAGACCTTCAGGTGAAGGTGCCATCTGTGGGTTTATGTTGGTGGCAGATGGACTTGCTTCTTGAGAGAATTGGTCAAGTAGTCTTTGTAGTCTACTGACTTCTTCCTCAAGAATTGTGTTCTGGGCCAGAACATCATAAAAGAAGCCCAGGTCATCATCAGCAGATGCTGAATCACCTGACCTCCTGCTTGTAGCAGGATGTACATGCACTGGGTGTAGACCAGTTTTAGCATGTGCCCTTTTTTCGTGGAACTGGGGACTTCCAGCCTCAGGACTATGTCCTTCATCAGCTGTTGCCTCTAGTTAGGTCTTAACTATGTTACCAGCCTCATTCTGATCATGTGCTGACTCAGAAAAGGTGGCAGCCTCACTAGATGTTCTAATCTACATATCCACACCAGGAGATAGAACGTGTAAACCCCGGTGCTGTGGGTTGTCAGAAGCATGGTGATCCTCGTCCTCAATAACCTTTAAGTCCCACAGACGTCACAACAACTACTGAAGACCACAGCAGCTGAAGACAATAGCTGATTACAAAGTCTGAAAACAAGTGCTGAAGACAAAGTCTGAAGACACAAGTGCTGAAGACAAAGTCTGAAGACAAGTGCAGAAGACAAAGTCTGAAGACACAAGTGCTGAAGACAAAGTCTGAAGACACAAGTGCTGAAGACCAAAGTATCAGACGTTGTCACAACAGCTGAAGAGGTCTTCTTCAGTAGTTGTGACGGTTTACCTTTCAGTAGTTATATTTTATATTCATCAGTAGTTTTGTAAAACGACTGAAGAGCTTGTTCTTCAGTCGTTGTAGTTTCAGTAGTTTCTTATCAGTAGTTTCTTATTTTGTACTTAACACTCTGATATGTTCTCAGTAGTTGTGAACATTTCAGTTGTTTGTTAAGAGTTAGTTATTTTTGTAATAGATCTGCCAGTTGTCACTTTCCCGTGATAACAGCAGCGATTACACTCTATATAAGGAGTGTCAACCTATTGTAATAAATGAATGATTTGATCAGAAATATTCGATATTATTGAAACATTCCTTGTTACAGAAATATATTCTCTCGTTATAACCGTATTTGTTCTTAATGCATACGAGTATCAAATTCTTGCTACAATTTGTCTAATTCTTGTTCTTATTCCGCTGCGTTACGCTCCATTACATCAAACTTGTGATCACTGATCCTGACAAATGGTATCAGAGCTGGTTAATCATTGATCGATCTAATAATTGATCATTGAAACTGCTATTCAAGATCCAAGTTTGATTGAATTAGCATTTTTGTATTTTGCAAGAAACGGTTATAGAGATTGAATTTTCTATGTTTTCTTGTCATTCATCCTGAGATTTTCTCTTGGTTTTCATTGAGTCTGTTGTGGTCTTTATAAAAACGTTTAAAAGCTTGAATTAAATTGTATTTGGACTCAAAATGACTACTCCTTCCAATGATCCTCACAATACTGGTTCCTCAACCAAGCCTCCAATGCTGGTTAGGAATGAGTATAACATATGGCAACGACGAATGCTCCATCACCTGTCTGTTAACAGCGCAGGTTGTTGGACATCAGTGGTACATGTCCACACAAGCCTATGGTGAATAACCCAGAAACCAATCAAATGGTTCCGAAGAGGAGGGAGCAATACTCAGATGAGGATAAGAAGTTGTTTGAAATTGATGCAAAAGCCCATGAAATTCTGGCCATGGCACTGCCTAATGAAATCTATTCTGGGCTAATGCATCATGAAACTGCCCATGACCTCTAGAATGCCTTGAAAGAACAATTTGGAGGAACAGATGAGGTCTTGGCAAATAATAGAGAAATCCTTGCCCAATAATATGAGACATTCTCTCATAGGAAGGGTGAGACACTGACTCAACAGTTCGAGCGTTTCTCTTGTTTGATCTCTGAATTAAAAATGGTCAAACATGAGTACACCAATAGCCAGATGAATAACAGATTTCTCAGATCACTGCCTGAGAGATGGGACACATATATTATTGTCCTACGCTCCAGTGCAAATTTGGACAAACTATCTCTCACCCAACTCCATGAGAAATTGCTCACATTTGAGAGAGAGATAGAACAAAAACGAAAACTGTCTTCATCTGGAAAGCTCACTGAAGACTTTGTACCAGGCAACACTGCCTTGGTTGGTCATGAGTTAGAATATGCTTCATCTGAATGCCAGTATGATGAGCATATTGATTCTCTTCAAACACTTCTGATTCTGCATTTGTGAGTGTGGATAGTCAGTTTACTGAATGTAATAATGACAATCTATGCTTCATCATGGATGATCTCAAGGGGATTGCTGATGATGACTTAGAAGAGATGGATATTTTGAGCCAAATGGCCTTGATAAATATCAGGTCTCAGAAGTTCTACAAAAGAACTGGAAGAAAGTTCCCAGGACTCTCTGGCAAAACCAAAGTTGGTTTTGACAAGAGTAAGTTGAAGTGTCACAAATGCCACAGGCTTGGACACTTTGCTAGAGAATGCAGATCATCTGGATCTAATTCCTCTGCACCTTTTGTGACTTTCCCTGGCAATAGTCAACAACACAGAGGGCAACATCCTGTCAATTCTAGTCATCATTCTCAACCACAATCTCCTGCATATTTTGTTCCTCAGGGTCAAATGCCATATCCTTACCCTTGTTATTACATGCCACAGTTAAATCAAGTTCAAGTTCCTATAGTACCACAACCTCATGCACTACCAGAACCTCAACCATCTCAATCTCATCAACCTCCTCAACCTCAACAACACAGCTTCTTCCCCTGGAGGTGTTGACTGGAGCAGTTTACCGGATGACATGTCTGGTCATGAACAACTGTTCACAGGTGCTGGTCAACATGGTGGTGACAGTCCTTTTAGGAATCTGGCTCTCATGGCCCTAGAGTCTACTGAGGGTTCCTGCTCAAATGTATCATCTTCACAGGTAACTCAGGTATCTTCAGAGGCTAAAGCCAAGTTATGTTCTGAATCATGCATTGCTGCCTTTGTCTCCATTAGAGAGGCAAATGTAGCATTAATAAATCAAAAACTTGAGTTTGAGAAAACCATTTCCAACAGAAAAGCTAAGTTTGAGTCTGCTCTTAATTGTAAAAATGATGAGATTTATAAGCTTAAATGCCAATTAAATGATGAAAAGGCTAAGCTAGAGGTTATTCTGGATGACCAGAGAAGTCTCAAAGAAACCAAACTAATCAATACCAAACTAATCAGTGGATTGGTTATTGCTTTCTCCATCAGATTTCACTTCAGAAAAGCTTGAGTTTGAGAAAACCATTTCCAACAGAAAAGCTGAGGAGGAGCAGTGTGATTGTAACCAATTCCAAACTAATCAGTGGATTGGTTATTGCTTTCTCCATCAGATTTCACTTCTGCTCTTGAAGCAAAAACTGTAGGAGGAGCAGTGTGATTGTAACCAATACCAAACTTCACATTGGAAGCTGATTGCTTACTAAGAAGCATTTCAAAACCTTTGCATGATTGTACCCATCGATCACACTCTACCTGGGTGACTGCAAGGGTTTCTTTGAGACTTCTCTGGTCATCCAGAATAACCTCTAGCTTAGCCTTTTCATCATTTAATTGGCATTTAAGCTTATAAATCTCATCATTTTTACAATTAAGAGCAGACTCAAACTCAGCTTTTCTGTTGGAAATGGTTTTCTCAAACTCAAGTTTTTGATTTATTAATGTTACATTTGCCTCTCTAATAGAGACAAAGGCAGCAATGCATGATTCAGAACATAACTTGGCTTTAGCCTCTGAAGATACCTGAGTTACCTGTGAAGATGATACATTTGAGCAGGAACCCTCAGTAGACTCTAGGGTCATGAGAGCCAGATTCCCAAAAGGACTGTCACCACCATGTTGACCAGCACCTGTGAACAGTTGTTCATGACCAGACATGTCATCCGGTAAACTGCTCCAGTCAACACCTCCAGGGTGAAGAAGCTGTTTTGTTGAGGTTGAGGAGGTTGATGAGATTGAGATGGTTGAGGTTCTGGTAGTGCATGAGGTTGTGGTACTATAGGAACGTGAACTTGATTTGACTGTGGCATGTAATAACAAGGGTAAGGATATGCAATTGACCCTGAGGAACAAAATATGCAGGAGATTGTGGTTGAGAATGATGACTAGAATTGACAGGATTTTGCCCTCTGTGTTGTTGACTATTGCCAGGGAAAGTCACAAAAGGTGCAGAGGAATTAGATCCAGATGATCTGCATTCTCTAGCAAAGTGTCCAAGCCTGTGGCATTTGTGACACTTCAACTTACTCTTGTCAAAACCAACTTTGGTTTTGCCAGAGAGTCCTGGGAACTTTCTTCCAGTTCTTTTGTAGAACTTCTGAGATCTGATATTTATCAAGGCCATTTGGCTCAAAATATCCATCTCTTCTAAGTCATCATCAGCAATCCCCTTGAGATCATCCATGATGAAGCATAGATTGTCATTATTACATCCAGTAAACTGACTATCCACACTCACAAATGCAAGATCAAAAGTGTTTGAAGAGAAATCAATATGCTCATCATACTGGCATTCAGATGAAGCATATTCTAACTCATGACCAACCAAGGCAGTGTTGCCTGGTACAATGTCTTCAGTGAGCTTTCCAGATGAAGACAGTTTTCGTTTCTGTTCTATCTCTCTCTCAAATGTGAGCAATTTCCCATGGAGTTGGGTGAGAGATAGTTTGTCCAAATTTGCACTGGAGCGTAGGACAATAGTATATGTGTCCCATCTCTTAGGCAGTGATCTGAGAAATCTGTTATTCATCTGGCTATTGGTGTACTCATGTTTGACCATTTTTAATTCAGAGATCAAACAAGAGAACCGCTCGAACTGTTGAGTCAGTGTCTCACCCTTCCTATGAGAGAATGTCTCATATTGTTGGGCAAGGATTTCTCTATTATTTGCCAAGACCTCATCTGTTCCTCGAAATTGTTCTTTCAAGGCATTCCAGAGGTCATGGGCAGTTTCATGATGCATTAGCCCAGAATAGATTTCATTAGGCAGTGCCATGGCCAGAATTCCATGGGCTTTTGCATCAATTTCAAACAACTTCTTATCCTCATCTGAGTATTGCTCCCTCCTCTTCGGAACCATTTGATTGGTTTCTGGGTTATTCACCATAGGCTTGTGTGGACCATGTACCACTGATGTCCAACAACCTGCGCTGTTAACAGACAGGTGATGGAGCATTCGTCGTTGCCATATGTTATACTCATTCCTAACCAGCATTGGAGGCTTGGTTGAGGAACCAGTATTGTGAGGATCATTGGAAGGAGTAGTCATTTTGAGTCCAAATACAATTTAATTCAAGCTTTTAAATGATTTTATAAAGACCACAACAGACTCAATGAAAACCAAGAGAAAATCTCAGGATGAATGACCAGAAAACACAGAAAATTCATCTCTATAACCGTTTCTTGCAAAACACAAAAATGCTAATTCAATCAAACTTGGATCTTGAATAGCAGTTTCAATGATCAATTATTAGATCGATCAATGATTAACCAGCTCTGATACCATTTGTCAGGATCAGTGATCACAAGTTTGATGTAATGGAGCGTAACGCAGCGGAATAAGAACAAGAATTAGACAAATTGTAGCAAGAATTTGATACTCGTATGCATTAAGAACAAATACGGTTATAACAAGAGAATATATTTCTGTAACAAGAATGTTTCAATAATATCGAATATTTCTGATCAAATCATTCATTTATTACAATAGGTTGACACTCCTTATATAGAGTGTAATCGCTGCTGTTATCACGGGAAAGTGACAACTGGCAGATCTATTACAAAAATAACTAACTCTTAACAAACGACTGAAATGTTCACAACTACTGAGAACATATCAGAGTGTTAAGTACAAAATAAGAAACTACTGATAAGAAACTACTGAAACTACAACGACTGAAGAACAAGCTCTCAGTCGTTTTACAAAACTACTGATGAATATAAAATATAAAACTACTGAAAGGTAAACCGTCACAACTACTGAAGAAGACCTCTTCAGCTGTTGTGACAACGTCTGATACTTTGGTCTTCAGCACTTGTGTCTTCAGACTTTGTCTTCAGCACTTGTGTCTTCAGACTTTGTCTTCAGCACTTGTCTTCAGACTTTGTCTTCAGCACTTGTGTCTTCAGACTTTGTCTTCAGCACTTGTCTTCAGACTTTGTAATCAGCTGTTGTCTTCAGCTGCTGTGGTCTTCAGTAGTTGTTGTGACATCTGTGGGACTTAAAGGTTTTTCTGATCCGGCTCATTGGTTCTTTTGGTCCAACACGTTACTATGATCCCGAAGGTGATTTCGATGGCGGTGGCAGGGAAGCGCATGAAACGTGGATGTAGTGCCTACTGGGCATATGTAAAAGATGTGGATGTGTCGATACCGTAATTATCTGAGGTACCAGTTGTGTGCGACTTTCAGGACGTATTCCCGGAAGACTTACCTGGCGTGCCACCGGATCGCGAGATTGAGTTCCAAATTGATTTGATACCCGGTGCTCAACCCATTGCCAAAGCACCATATCGATTAGCTCCTACTGAAATGAAGGAACTCATGAGCCAATTACAGGAGTTGATGGATAGGGATTCATTCGACCGAGTATCTCTCCGTAGGGTGCTCCGGTATTGTTTGTAAAGAAAAAGGACGGAAGTATGCGAATGTGCATCGACTATCGAGAGCTGAACAAGTTGACGGTGAAGAATCGGTACCCGCTACCAAGGATTGACGACTTGTTTGACCAGCTCCAAGGTGCCAGTTGGTTCTCGAGAATAGATCTACGATCTGGCTACCATCAATTGAAGGTGAAAGAACAAGACATTCCTAAGACAGCTTTCCATATGTGTTATGGACACTACGAGTTCCTTGTTATGTCTTTTGGTCTAACTAACGCACCAGCTGACTTTATGGATTTGATGAATCGGGTCTTCCGGCCTATATTGGATAGATCAGTGATTGTGTTCATTGATGATATTCTGATCTACTCGAAGAGCGAAGAAGAGCATGCCGACCATATACGAGAGGTGTTGGAGACATTAAGAAGGGAGAAGTTGTATGCCAAATTCTTCAAGTGCGTGTTCTGGTTGCGTGAAGTTCAATTCTTGGGTCATGTGGTGAATCCTGATGGGATTATGGTAGACCCCGCAAAGGTGGAGGCAGTGATGCAATGGAAGTCTCCGAAAATGCCATCCGAGATTCGTAGTTTCTTGGGGTTGGCGGGATATTATCGAAGGTTCATTCAAGACTTTTCCAAGATCGCTTCTCCACTAACCAAGTTGACCTGAAAGGATGTGAAGTTTATATGGGGTCAAGCCCAAGAGCAAGCATTCAAGGAGTTAAAGGCAAAGTTGACTCAAGCTCCTGCTCTGTCACTACCTGAGGGAAGCGAGGATTTGGTGGTTTATTCAGATGCTTCCTACTCAGGGTTGGGGTGTGTGTTAATGCAGAGAGGGAAGGTTATAGCCTATGCATCCCGACAGTTGAAAGTTCATGAGGTCAATTATCACACTCGTTACTTGGAGCTAGCGGCCATGGTCTTTTCATTGAAGATTTAGAGGCACTATCTCTACGGGACGAAGTGCACCATTTTCACTAACCACAAGAGCTTGAAGTACTTCTTCGAGCAAAAAGATCTGAACATGAGGTAGAGAAGATGGTTGGAGCTCATAAAAGATTATGATTGTGAGATCCATTACCATCCGGGCAAAGCCAACGTGGTGGCTGATACTCTTAGCCGAAAGGAGAGGCCCGAGCGAATTCGGGTGAAAGCATACGAAATGATCATGACTCTGATGTGATGAAGCAAGTCAAGAGTTTCAAGATGAGGCACTGAAAGAAGATCATCTTAACTCTAAAAGGATGAGAGGTCTGGTTGGGGAATTGGGTGAAAACACACTTGGTGTTAAAACTCGATTTGGACGGATGTGGATTCCTCGCTTCGGGGACCTACGTGTGAGGATTATGGATGAAGCTCACAAGACTCGATACTCTATTCATCCGGGTGCCACAAAATGTATCAAGATATGAAGAAAGATTATTGGTGGCTGGATATGAAGCGTGATGTGATGGAGTATGTGAGTAAGTGCCTTACTTGCTTACAGGTGAAGGCCAAGCATCAGAAGCCGTATGGGAAGATCCAACCTTTAGATATACCAGAATGGAAGTGGAAGCACATCACCATGGATTTCATAACGAAGTTGCCACGTACTCCGAAAGGGTGCGATGCCATATGGGTGATTGTCGACCGTCTGATGAAGAGTGATCACTTCCTACCGATCCACGAGACATATTCATCTGAGAGGTTGGCGGATCTACTCATCAAGGAAATTGTAACTCGTGTCGTGACACCCGGTTTACATCTAAATTTTGGAAGAAATTCCATGACGCCATGGGGACGAGGTTACCTATTAGCACAACATATCATCTCCAAACTGATGGTCAGTCAGAAAGGACCATTCAGACATTAGAAGACATGCTTCGGGAATGTGTGATTGATTTTGGGGGAAGTTGGGATGACCACTTACCGTTAGCTGAGTTCTCATACAACAACAGCTATCATTCTAGCATTGGCATGCCACCATATGAGATGCAATACAGTAGGAGATGCAGAACACCCGTTTGTTGGGGTGATATTGGTCAGAAGGGATTGGGGAGTGTCGAGATCATTGAGGCTACGACTGAGAAGCTTGAGAAGATTAAAGCCTTCATGAAGGCAGCTAAAGATAGGCAAAAGTCGTATGCCGATAAACGACGCAGACCGATCGAGTTCCAGGTGGGTGAGCGGGTTATGTTGAAGGTCTCACCTTGGAAGGTATCATCCGATTCAGGAAACGAGGTAAGCTAAGCCCGAGATACATAGGACCTTTCCGAATCATTGCTCGAGTAGGAGAGGTGGCATATAGATTGGAGTTACGAGATGAGTTAAGTGGAATTCACCCGACATTCCAAGTATCTCATCTGAGAAAGTGCTTAGCTGATGAAGACATGATTGTTCCATTAGAAGACATCGAAGTAGATGAAAGGCTCAATTATGTAGAGCAACCAATGGCAATCATCGATCGTAAAGAGAAGAGACTGAGGAATAAAGTGGTTCCTCTTGTGCATGTACAGTGGAAGCACAGGAACGGATTCGAATCTACATGGGAAACAGAGGAGGAGATGAGGCAGCATTACCCTCGTCTGTTTGAGGAATAACAGGTTTCGAGGATGAAACCTATATAAGGTGGGTGGACTTGTAACACCAGGTTATTTTAAAAACAAAGAGAAGAAATGAAGAATAAAAGAAAGAAAAACAATAAAGCCCAAGTGGAGGGACTAAAAGTGTCCAACAGGACAAAATTTTTGAAAAGTTGGTGTAAAGGTGGACATGGCCGCCCACCCTCTTTTCACATCACTTTTCACTTCGGTTCTAGAGAGAGAGAAAGGAAGAGAGAAGAACTCTCGGCTGAAGAAAAGAAGAAGAAGGGAAATTGAATTCAAGGTAAGAATTCAAGGTTTTTAAGTGTTTATGACGGGTTTTATCTCGATTACATGCTTATGTGCTTATATGCTCGTGTGTGTCCGTGTGTGTGTGTGTGTTGGTATATTTTTAGGTGTTTGAACTCATTTGCAAGTGGGTTAGAAGGAAGAAACACCCAAGTTGCACCAGCTGAGTTCTAGACCTAGATTTTTCTTGTTTTAAACTCTCTTTGGGGCTGGAAATGTATTAAAATGATTTTACAAGGTTTATGTATATATACCCTATGTATTATGCATGTTGAATGATGATTATTGAATGCTTATAGGTTGTTCATGCTTAGAATAGCCCTGGTAATCTTAGAACAAGATAGGTGTGTTGATTTGGGTTGAAAACATCCTAGAAACATGTTACCCAGAAGGTTCATGCGCCTAGATAAGGCTCAGGCGCCTGGAAATGCCTTAGAATAATTTAAGTGTAACCCATGCACCTGAATAGTAGTCTATGCGCCTAGAAATATTAGTCGGACGACTAAGGGTAGGCCCATGCGCTCAAATAGTGCCCATGCGCCAAGTAGCCCATGCGCCTAAGTGTTCATGCGTTCGAATGACCCATGCGCCTAAGTGTTCATACGCCCGAATAGTATCCATGCGCCTGAATTGTTCATGCGCCTAAGAGTTAAAGCAATTAAGTGTTGACTGATACGCCTGCATAGTAATGAAACGCCCAAACAGGGCTCATGCGCCCAAATAGTGTCTAAGCGCCTAACACTTAGAATTTATTACAAAATTCTTAGGAGTTTGTGCTCTTAGGGTTTTGACCGAGGTTTGACTAGGACTTATTAATGATGGGTTTCATGCATGATTATGATTGCCTTATGATTGTTCCTTATTATTATTTTTGCTATTATTATTATTACTTATAGTGTGTGACTTTACGTGATATGTTTATTATCATAACGTAAAGTATATTGTAATAATAAAGAGAAAGGGCAATAAAGAAGAGAAGAAGAACATTAATAAAATGTTAACAAGTCTTGCAAGCTTACAGGAGGTACATGACCGTGTTGTCGTTAGCTCAACTATGTTGCCGGTTAGCTACCCTATTATGCACATAGGGCCAGTCAATGGAGATTGGCAGGACCTTTGGAGCTTACCCTAGGTGATTAGATCAGCCTTGTATATAGTATACAGAACCCTCTTGAGGGATATAGATGGCCCATCACAAGTTTTCACTGCGCATATAGTTTAGGGTATTGCTCACTGGTCCATATAGATAGTGAAAGATAAAGATAAAAGAATACAGAGTAAACAAGGCATATAGTAAAGAGAACGAACAGTATTTGTTCATATAGTTAATGCGTGCTCGCATACAAAGTAAAGAGTTGTATTTCACAGAAAGAGTATTTTCTTATATAACATATAGAAAGTATTTTATTACTTTTAAAACTAGAACTCACTCAGCAACGCTGACTTTTATACATTTTCAGTTGGCAGGTAATTATTGCTGAGGATGGCACGAGGGTGGAGCTACTCGGCAGGGAAAGACTGAATCCATTCGTATCTTGTATTGCTGTTGTTTTGTAAGGCAGTTAAAAAATTCTTTTGTAATCAGTCAAACAATAATGTATTGCACAGTAACAGTGTTTTGAAAAGAAATGAATGGCTTTTGCTATAATAATTCCGCTTCTTGAGTTTGTATATTTATAATATATAATGTATTAAATGATGTGGTTGACCAACTGTGAGGTCTCTGGGAACGGGGCCTGACAAAATATATATACACTTAGGTACCTTGTGAAGGATTTCGTGGGAACATCGTCTATTATTTTTACTAATCATCTTATATATACTTATCCTTCATGTGAGTTTTTTGTCCCTTTTTACTTTATTTCACACCTGTTTGGGGTGAAACATGTTAACATATAAATTACACTTGTAAACATCTTTGATACTTGTAAAGACACATGCAATTCATGTTTACTTTTTCTCATGGTTATTTGTATTATTGTGAGTGTTATATCAGATACATTATATGTTGACAATCATTAACTATTGCTAGTCTGGTGACATCATAAATCTATGGGTCTGACAAGCCTATTTGGTTCTAAAGCCGATGTTATTGCTGGCTCCTGATGACGTATGCTTGTTCATCATGGGAACCAAGTGTGACATCCGGTAAATTTCCGTTACCAAGCTCCGTTAGTTCCGTTAAGTCTTGTATACACGTGTCGTGAGCACACACTAGTTGTCGTTGAACGTTGGTGACCTAATAAGAATGAATAATGTTAATTTGTTGTGAATCTAAGTGATTATGTGAGTATTGGTTTATGTTTATGTGTTTACACATTTATAAACGGTTAATTAAAGAATTTATCGCGTAACGCGGAAACGTGTCTATTTATTCGTATGTCTTGTGTTTTTATAAAGATAAGATATATAATGAACTTTATAAGTTTATATCTTTATATTATGAAGTTAAAAACACTTTACAAAGAGTTTAAAGCTTAGTTTTTATAAAATACAAATTACAAGGGTTAAAAGGGTAAATATGTAAATAAAATATTAATAAAACAAACCCTAGCCTCCAAAACCCCACTTTCGGTCGCGATCAAGGTTCTAACCCCTCCCATCTTCGAAATCAGCCAAGAACAAGCATTTTCGTGTGATTTTGGTTCGATTACAAGACATATAACACTTAGGAAGCATCAATTTCAAGCAATTACAAGTTTACAGGTTAGATTTTTCATGTTTTGTGATGTTCTTCATTATGGCCGAACCTTAGATTCGAAATTGATCCTTATTAGGTCGAATTGGATGTTGTTTGATGATGTTAAATGTTAGTTAGATTGTATACATGTTAGTTAACGTCGATTATGCAAGAATTCTATGTTTTTAGTGGATTGATCATGAACTTTGGTTATGAAGCAAACCCTAATTCGAAATTGTTGTGATTATGCATGATGGATGATTGTTTGATGAATGTTTGATGATTAATAGGTTGTATGAATGTTAGAATACATTGATTATGCAAGAAAGTTGGGATTTTGATGCATTGTTCATAGGTTACTAAGAATAGTAACTTTATTTTGCATGTAGTAATGATCTAGTGATGGATGATGTTATGGGTGTTCATAATGATGATTAGATGCTAGATTGTTGTTATGAATGCTAGAAATCCTAATTTGATGATGTTGATCATAGCTTGCCAAAAGTAGAAACTTTTGTTTATGAAGATTGTTAGATTGGGGTGTTTAAGTGTTGTTGATCATGTCTAGATGTTAGTATGAGCTTGAATTGGTATATTATTGATGAATTCATGTATGCTTTGGATGTTTGATAGATTTTGGGATATTCTTTCCCAAAAGGGAAACTTTATTTGTGTAAACGTTGAAGTATGATTATGATCATGTTTGGGATGATAGGAACCTGCTATTATGTTCAAGGATAGATTCTAGTGTGATAGAACGTGTTAAATAGTTGTATGGCATGCTTGGATAATCATGTGTGATATTTGGACTTTGGTGATCATGTATGGTTTGGATGTTGTGTAGTAGTAGGACATCATGCTTGGGTCTGGTAATTGATTGTTGTGATGTTGTGAATGCAATGCATATGCTTAAAGAATATGGTTATGATCATTATACACGCGTGCGGATCTGAGGCCCCTACTTAGTAGGATTGGCAGGGTTTAGGATGTGAAGTCGTGAGTGGCTTCACATGGCATGTGATGAATGGTTGAACTTTGTGTGACATGTTAGTTGTATTATAACTAAGGGATATGTTAATGTTCTAGATTCGCATGACTTGTATAGTACTTGATTGTATGATGATCTAGGTGATACACCTGGTTGATATAGCATATGTATGATACTATTTGAATGTTAATCATGTATGTTGTATGTGCTCATTGGCTTTATTGGAATTATAACTCATAATGTCACAACGGGTCAAACGGGTCAACTAGGTCAAACGTGTCTATTTTTCTGGAAGCTTGAGTCTTTGGTTTTGGTATGTTTAGGGTTTCACATGTCTTTTATTTACACGTACTTATGTACTCACATGATCTAGGTAACCTGTGAAGGTTGGCTATTCTCTCGTTTCTCAAATAAACCCTAAGTACTCTTTGCATACATCAGGTGAGTTCATGCCCCACTCTTTACTTAATCTCTTTTGGGGGAGATAGCATACTGGTATTTATACGAACGCTTTTATTATTTAAGTTGTGTATAATATTAATATAGTGCTGTTAACCATGGGAAAAGTCCTCACACTTTTGAATTGTTAATATTAATAGCGGGGAAACTTGGGTAGTACTACTGGGTCTGACGAGCCCCACCTGTGTGTCTCGAGGTCAACGGGTGCAATTTGTCCTATTGAACATTGTCACGACATGGTAAGTCGTGACAGGAGGCAACAACTATCACAGTCAGCTTCAATTGCAAAATCACTATGTATTAATATGTACTGATAATAGACTAGCTATCTATTACCATGCACTGCTATATATATATCACAACTGTTTACATGTTTATTGAACTCAACTCTTGAACTCACCAACCTATGTGTTGACATTTTAGTATGCTTTTCTCAGGTCCTTAGCTTGCTTGCCATAGGAGCACTGCACGGTTCATTGCATTTTAAGACACTATGCTTCAAGACAAGTTGACAATTTAACAATTATAGTTTACTTTTTGGGTTGGCACTTGTTTTGCCATAGTTATACCTTATGACTTGGGTTGTTTTCAAAAACGCTTCCGCATTGTTTAAAGTTGGTATTGGTTGATTATGTTTTTAAATTATGGCATTTAGAGTCGTTCTGAGTAACTATTGACTGTGATCCTGGTTTGTTCACACGCCTCGCGGTAAAACTCCGCAAGTGGATTTGAGGGTGTGACAGATTGGTATCAGAGCCATTGGTTATAGGGAACTAGGCTGCATACACACTAGACTATAACCGCACACAGTTAATTAGTTACTTGTGCCTTACTCCCATTTACTGTATACTCATTGGCATACACATCACACTCTCTGCAGCATGGCATCGTCTTCAAGAGCTCGGGTAAACGACCCGAATCACCTACACGATCTGAATCCCCACCTCCCGCACCTGTACCTGATGATGGATTCGATTGGCCCCGACTGGCTTATCCCCGAGAGGAGATTGACTGGGATCAACCATTCGCATTGATGAAGCGTGACCCTCCGCGAGACTGGCGTTCTTATCCTAGGTTTGTTGACCACATCATGTTTAGGGAACGCGTACCTGTCCTAAAGCCAAGGACTAGGAACAATGCCAATCAACCCATGCTTACACTCCCACGAACGGCGCAGTCCAACGAGCAACTGATTGCTGCACTAATGGCTGCACTGGATACTGAACAGCATCGTGTAAGACGACTCACGGGTGATGTCTGTACACTACAGCAAGAGGTGTACAACCTGAGACATCAATTGGACGAACTCAAGGAAGAACACGGGAAGACGCTGAACGGTTGTCACCATATGCAAGATGGTGTTATGGCACTCCAAGGACGCGTGACTGCTCGTGAACAGCGGGACGCCATAGCCGATAATAGGATTGCCATATTAGAAGCTCAACTAGCAGCACTCCAGATTGCTATAGCTCCTGCTCCTACCGCAGACTCTGAGGATGAGGAGGATCCCGAGGAAGAGGAACCGGAGGAGATGGAGGATGATAGTGATGGATCAGACATTGTCGATTGACTTCGTTATATGACTTAGACTACATAGTGTTTTCTTTTTGAAACCTATGTAGGAAGGGTTGTTTCCCCACACGAATGACAAAACTTAAATTTTGACATTGCTAAATACATTGTGACTTATTGCAATTTAGTTACTTTGGTTATTATTTTTGTTATGAATGTTGTGGTTGTGATGATACGTTATTTCTTTCATTTACTGTTTACTACGCTTCAATGAGTTAAATGTGTATGATGTTACTCATTATTTTATTGTGAATATAAAGTGAAAAAGAATGGACGCTCGTGGACGTGGACGTGGACGTGGTCGTGGACGCGGACGTGGACGTGGCACCGGAGAACAGGGTGGTGGTGCTATTAACATGACTCCTGCAGAATTGGCTGCTCTAATTAATGAGCATGTTCAGGCGGCAGTGGCTGCTACCCACGCGGGTCAGCCAGCAGGTAAACAATGACAGAAAAACAAATCTGATATCCTTTATAACTGTAGGGGATGTTTGATAAATATGTGTTGTGTTAAAACAGGACCACCAGTGTGTACATACAAGTCCTTCATGGACTGTAAACCACACACCTACAGCGGTACAGAGGGTGCTGTAGGGCTTGTACGCTGGTTTGAGAAGACTGAGTCCGTTTTCTCCAAATGTAACTGTCCACCGGCGGATCAAGTAAAGTATGCCACCGGGACTTTGGAGGGTGCTGCCCTGTCTTGGTGGAACGCGCAAGTCCAGATGCTTGGACAAGCGATGGCAAATGGACTCCCCTGGAATGAGTTCAAGGATATGATGATCGAGGAGTACTGTCCTCGAAACGAGGTGCAAAAGTTGGAGATGGAATTCTAGCAGCTCAAGATGAAGGGTTCAGAATTGAGGCTTACACGACCCGTACTCATGAGTTGGCTACATTGTGTCCAGGAATGGTTAATGAGACACATAAGAGAATCGAGCACTACATACGAGGATTGGTGCCTGAAATCCAAAGTATGGTAACAGCTTCTAACCCAACTACGATTCAGCAGGCCATCCAATTGCCCATAAACTTACTGATCAGGCGGTAGAGCAAGGGCGGTTACCCAAACGGGGCACTGTGGTGAGCGTGCCCGACAACAAAAGGAAGTGGGATGCTTCCAGCAACAGCAATAACAAATCATCATCATCATCTTCTGGTGGTCAACAACAATCCCAACAGGAGCAACAGCCAGTTCAGCAGCAGCAGCGGCGGTTCGATAATAACCGCAATTTCAACCAAACTGCCCCAAATAACCAAGGACCCAGCGGTTACGGCGGCAGACATCCCAAATGCCCACGGTGTAACTACCACCATGTGGGACGGTGTGATAGCTTCAAGTGTCAACGTTGTGGAAAGATTGGACACGCTGCGAAGGATTGCCGTGGTGAACTAATGAAGAGGCCACAACAATCTCAAGAAACCCCCAAGGGTTGTTTTGAGTGTGGGAAAGAAGGGCATTACAAGCGAAACTGCCCACAACTAAGAAGGAACGGAAATAGCAACAACAACAACAACACCAACAATCATGGGAACAACAACAACAATGGCAATAATAACAACAATGGTGGAAATGGCACTGGAAAATGGCGGCAATAGAGATGGAGCCAAAGGGAGAGCCTTCGTCATTGGCTCAGGTGAGGCTCTAAATGATCCCACAACTGTTACTGGTAGATTCCTGTTAATGGTTGTTTTGCTACGGTACTATTTGATACTAGAGCCGATAGGAGTTTTGTATCCTTAAAATTCTGTAGTCTTTTAAGTGATATACCCTCTGCTTTAGAATCTAAGTACACTGTGGAATTAGCCGACGGTAAACAAATTCATGTAACGCATATCCTTAAAGACTGTAGGATAGAACTTGCTGGTCATACGTTCGCTATAGATCTCATGCCTGTTACGCTGGGGAGTTTTGATGTTGTGATAGGCATGGATTGGCTCTCTAGCAAGCAAGCGGAAGTCATATGTCACGAGAAGATTATACGGATCCCGGTTGGTGATCAAATTCTTACCGTCAAAGGTGATAGGAGTGGTGCTGTGATAGGCATCATCTCGTATATGAAAGCTCAAAAGTTGTTACGAAAGGGCCGCGTGGCTATCCTAGCACTTGTAACTGATAAGCAAAAGGAAGAAAAGAGAAAGGAGGATATTCCCGTAGTGCGCGACTTTCCGGAGGTGTTCCCAGAAGATCTTCCTGGATTACCACCGCACCGTCAAGTGGAATTCCAGATTGAGTTGACTCCCGGCGCAGCTCCGATTGCGAGGGCACCTTATCGATTAGCACCAACGAACTACAGGAGTTGTCGTCACAACTTCAGGAGCTTCTGGATAAAGGCTTTATTCGACCTAGTACATCACCTTGGGGAGCTCCTGTACTCTTTGTTAAGAAGAAGGATAGCACATTCCGAATGTGCATCGATTATCGAGAGTTAAACAAAGTAACAGTCAAGAACAGATACCCTTTACCTCGTATCGACGACTTGTTCGATCAGCTTCAAGGATCAAGCTATTACTCGAAGATTGACTTGAGATCTGGTTATCATCAACTCAGAGTCGAGAAGAAGACATTCCCAAGACTGCATTTCGTACTCGTTATGGTCATTATGAGTTCTTGGTCATGCCTTTTGGGTTGACTAATGCACCTGCTGTGTTCATGGACCTCATGAACCGCGTGTGCAAACCTTATCTGGATCAGTTTGTCATTGTGTTCATCGATGATATACTGATTACTCTAGGACCAAGGAGGAGCATGAAGAGCACTTATGAATGATCTTGGAACTGCTGAAAAATGAGCAACTGTATGCTAAATTCTCAAAGTGTGACTTTTGGATAAGAGAGGTACAATTCCTAGGTCATATTGTTAATGAGAAAGGAATACACGTTGATCCTGCCAAAATTGAGGCGATAAAGAATTGGACTACACCCAAAACACCAAGCGAGATCAGGCAATTTCTAGGATTAGCAGGATATTACCGCCGATTCATAGAAGGATTTTCTAAGATCGCACAACCTCTCACAGCCTTGACTCACAAAGGAACGACATACAAATGGGCTGAGAGTCAAGAATCAGTTTTCCAGTTATTAAAACAACTCTGTACTGCCCCGATATTAGCATTACCCGAGGGAACAGATGACTTTGCGGTGTATTGCGATGCATCCATTCAAGGATTGGTTGTGTCTTGATGCAACGAGACAAGTGATAGCCTACGCTTCGAGACAACTAAAGGTTCACGAGAAGAACTATACTACCCTGACTTAGAATTTGGTGCAGTAGTTTTTGCCTTAAAGATTTGGAGACATTATTTGTACGGTACCAAGTGCACAATCTACACCGATCATAAGAGTCTTCACACATATCTTTGAGCAAAAAGAGTTGAATATGAGACAGCGACGTTGGGTGGAACTACTAAATGATTATGATTGCGCAATTAGGTATCATCCGGAAAGGCGAACGTAGTTGCCGATGCTTTAAGCAGGAAGGAAACAGCTAAACCCCGACGGGTGCGAGCTTTACAGCTTACTATTAGTACCCAACTGCCCGAACAAGTTAAGGAGGCACAAATAGAAGCTTTAAAGGTGGAAAATATTGGTTCTGAAATGTTAAGGGGAATGGACAAGCAGCTAGTGATGAAAGAGGATGGAATTCGGTATTTCATGGATAGACTTTGGTGCCTGTTCATGGAAATCTGAGAGATTTAGTTATGAGCGAGCACACAAATCTAAGTATTCTATACATCCTGGATCCGACAAGATGTATCATGACCTAAAGGCTCACTATTGGGGGCTAACATGAAAGCGGATGTAGCTACGTATGTGAGCAAGTGTTTGACCTGCTCGAAGGTGAAAGTGGATATCAAAAACCATCCGGACTATTACAACAACCCGAGATTCCAATGTGGAAATGGGAACAAATCTCCATGGATTTCATTACTAAGCTACCCCGGACTAGTACTGGTTGTGACACGATATGGGTTTTGTGGATCGATTGACAAAGTCTGCTCATTTCCTTGCAATAAAGGAAACCGACAAGATGGAGAAGTTAACTCTCGCCTGTACCTCAAGGAGATCGTTTCGAGACACGGGGTACCGATCTCAATATCTCTGACCGTGACGCTCGTTTCACGTCACATTTCTGGCAATCATTGTAGAAATCCTTGGGTACACGTTTGGATATGAGTACTGCATATCATCCACAGAAGGATGGTCAGAGTGAGCGTACTATACAGACGTTGGAGATATGCTACGTGCTTGTGTGATTGACTTCGGGAATAACTGGGAAATTCACCTGCCATTGGTGGAGTTTTCCTATAACAACAGTTATCACACTAGTATACAGGCAGCACCTTTTGAGGCGTTGTATGGGAGAAAATGTCAATCACCGGTTTGCTGGGCAGAAATTGGTGATAGTCAGATAACAGGTCCCGAGTTAACTCATGAGACGACTGAGAAAATTATACAGATACGGAACCGTATGGCTGCAGCGCGGGACAGGCAAAAGAGTTATGCAACAAGAGACAGAAACCTTTAGAGTTTCAGGTTGGTGACAAGGTTTTGTTGAAAGTTTCACCATGGAAAGGCGTAGTTCGGTTTGGTAAACGAGGGAAACTAAACCCGAGGTACGTTGGACCATTTGAGATAGTGGAAAGAATAGGTCCGGTAGCCTATCGATTAGCCCTACCTGATTCGCTAAGTGGAATTCATGATGTATTTCACGTGTCAAACTTGAAGAAATGCATAACTGATGAAACGACGGTCGTGCCACTAGAAGAAATTCAAGTGGATGAACAATTGCGTTTTATTGAGGAACCAGTGGAGGTGATGGACCGTGAGGTGAAAACACTTAAGCAAAGCAAGATACCTATTGTTAAAATCCGTTGGAATTCGCGACGTGGACCGGAATTCACATGGGAACGGGAAGATCAAATGAAGCTTAAGTACCCTCAACTATTCGAAGGAACGATGCCAGCAGACGAAGGTATTGATTTAAATTTCGGGACGAAATTTCTTTCAACATGGGGATGATGTGACAACTCATCCAAAACTCACACGATTTCGATTTCTGTGTGCCAATGCAGTAGACCAGTGATGGAAACCAGTGATGGAACACTCTCACCATGTAACGCAATTTTCGGGACAAAATTCTTTCAACATGGGGATAGTGACATCCGGTAAATTTCCGTTACCAAGCTCCGTTAGTTCCGTTAAGTCTTGTATACACGTGTCGTGAGCACACACTATTTGTCGTTGAACGTTGGTGACCTAATAATAATGAATAATGTTAATTTGTTGTGAATCTAAGTGATTATGTGAGTATTGTTTATGTTTATGTGTTTACACATTTATAAACGGTAATTAAAGAATTATCTCGCGTAACGCGGAACGTGCTATTTATTCGTATGTCTTGTGTTTTTATAAAGATAAGATATATAATGAACTTTATAAGTTTATATCTTTATATTATGAAGTTAAAAACACTTTACAAAGAGTTTAAAGCTTAGTTTTTATAAAATACAAATTACAAGGGTTAAAAGGGTAAATATGTAAATAAAATATTATAAAACAACCCTAGCCTCCAAAACCCCCCACTTTCGGCCGCGATCAAGTTCTAACCCCTCCCATCTTCGAAATCAGCCAAGAACAAGCATTTTCGTGTGATTTTGGTTCGATTACAAGACATATAACACTTAGGAAGCATCAATTTCAAGCAATTACAGTTTAAGGTTAGATTTTTCATGTTTTGTGATGTTCTTCATTATGGCCGAACCTTAGATTCGAAATTGATCCTTATTAGTCGAATTGGATGTTGTTTGATGATGTTAACATGTTAGTTAGATTGTATACATGTTATTAACGTCGATTATGCAAGAATTCTATGTTTTTAGTGGATTGATCATGAACTTCGTTTGAAGCAAACCTAATTCGAAATTGTTGTGATTATGCATGATGGATGATTGTTTGATGAATGTTTGATGATTAATAGGTTGTATGAATGTTAGAATACATTGATTATGCAAGAAAGTTGGGATTTTGATGCATTGTTCATAGGTTACTAAGAATAGTAACTTTATTTTGCATGTAGTAATGATCTAGTGATGGATTGATGTTATGGATGTGTTCATGATGATGATTAGATGCTAGATTGTTGTTATGAATGCTAGAAATCCTTAATTTGATGATGTTGATCATAGCTTGCCAAAAGTAGAAACTTTTGTTTATGAAGATTGTTAGATTGGGGTGTTTAAGTGTTGTTGATCATGTCTAGATGTTAGTATGAGCTTGAATTGGTATATTATTGATGAATTCATGTATGCTTTGGATGTTTGATAGATTTTGGGATATTCTTTCCCAAAAGGGAAACTTTATTTGTGTAAACGTTGAAGTATGATGTTATGATCATGTTTGGGATGATAGGAACCTGCTATTATGTTCAAGGATAGATTCTAGTGTGATAGAACGTGTTAAATTAGTTGTATGGCATGCTTGGATAATCATGTGTGATATTTGGACTTTGGTGATCATGTATGGTTTGGATGTTATGTAGTAGTAGGACATCATGCTTGGGTCTGGTAATTGATTGTTGTGATGTTGTGAATGCAATGCATATGCTTAAAGAATATGGTTATGATCATTATACACGCGTGCGGATCTGAGGCCCCTACTTAGTAGGATTGGCAGGGTTTAGGATGTGAACTCGTGAGTGGCTTCACATGGCATGTGATGAATGGTTGAACTTTGTGTGACATGTTAGTTGTATTATAACTAAGGGATATGTTAATGTTCTAGATTCGCATGACTTGTATAGTACTTGATTGTATGATGATCTAGGTGATACACCTGGTTGATATAGCATATGTATGATACTATTTGAATGTTAATCATGTATGTTGTATGTGCTCATTGGCTTTATTGGAATTATAACTTATAATGTCACCAACGGTCAAACGGGTCAACTAGGTCAAACGTGTCTATTTTTCTGGAAGCTTGAGTCTTTGGTTTTGGTATGTTTAGGGTTTCACATGTCTTTTATTTACACGTACTTATGTACTCACATGATCTAGGTAACCTGTGAAGGTTGGCTATTCTCTCGTTTCTCAAATAAACCCTAAGTACTCTTTGCATACATCAGGTGAGTTCATGCCCCACTCTTTACTTAATCTCTTTTGGGGGAGGTAGCATACTGGTATTTATACGAACGCTTTTATTATTTAAGTTGTGTATAATATTAATATAGTGTTGTTTACCATGGGAAAAGTCCTCACACTTTTGAATTGTTAATATTTAATAGCGGGGAAACTTGGGTAGTACTACTGGGTCTGACGAGCCCCACCTGTGTGACTCGAGGTCAACCGGATGCAATTTGTCCTATTGAACATTGTCACGACATGGTAAGTCGTGACAGGAGGCAACAACTATCACCGTCAGCTTCAATTGCAAAATCACTATGTATTAATATGTACTGATAATAGACTAGCTATCTATTACCATGCACTGCTTATATATATATCACAACTGTTTACATGTTTATTGAACTCAAACTCTTGAACTCACCAACCTATGTGTTGACATTTTAGTATGCTTTTCTCAGGTCCTTAGCTTGCTTGCCATAGGAGCACTGCACGGTCATTGCATTTTAAGACACTATGCTTCAAGACAAGTTGACATTTAACAATTATAGTTTACTTTTTGGGTTGGCACTTGTTTTGCCATAGTTATACCTTATTGACTTGGGTTGTTTTCAAAAACGCTTCCGCATTGTTTAAAGTTGGTATTTTGGTTGATTATGTTTAAATTATGGCATTTAGAGTCGTTCTGAGTAACTATTGACTGTGATCCTGGTTTGTTCACACGCCTCGCGGTAAAACTCCGCAAGTGGATTTTGAGGGTGTGACACCAATACACTTAGCTAATCGTTATAAACTTGTAAACTAATTCTTAGTCAAGGTTTGATTGTAGCTATATGTGCTCTATAAAATTGCATAATTCATAACTATTGACATGAATTGCTACTTGTAAATCTTTTGATATATTTATGTATACTTAACCCATGGAAACTCACTAACTTTCATTGTTGACCCTTTATTTTTAACATGTTTCACGAAATACTCAAGTTTGATAACCTCTTAAAGTGTGCTCATATCTAGGATTTGGACCTAGATAATGAATAAATTGTCTTGGAATATTTATCTTATGTTATGTTTTATTCTTGCTTGAGACTTATGGATGCACTTTGCATTTTAAAACTCATGATAATAATATTTTTATTAATGGTAGTGTTATGTGACAGTGAACAATCTTAACCCTCACATCTCGACGATTCCGCCATTAAGGTTGGGGTGTGATAGATTGGAATCAGAGCCCATAACTATAGGGATTTAAGTTATTAGAAATAGTGACCTAGACTATAGTTTATACATGAACCTCATAGAAAAATCTTTATATTCTTGTAAATATATAATGTTGCATGCTACATGATGCTATATAATTAGGGATGCCTTTTAATGTGCAACTTGATGCCTTTAGTTAGGTTTGCCTTGTAATTGATTAACTTGGTTATTTTGTCTTTCTTAAACTTATACTTAATTCTTTATTCTCCAAACAAATGAAATTTCTTGAACTTATTCTCGACGACCCGTGGGACCGTACACTTTATATCAAAGGTTTAAATCTTTAGATTTTATGTCTAATCTATGAGAATCTCATCAAGGTTTTGATTCCATGAACCTAAGAAATATTGTGTGACACATAGACACCTGTATTCTGGATTTCCCGACAAAAAAAGCTTCAGGCTAAGGTAAGCATTTCGCATAAATCCTACGGGCCTAGTTATGCTTACCTAGGGATTTCTGGGATAAGTAATAAATTATGATCAACATACACAAGTTTCTAAGGGAAATGGGTCAACTTACCTTGACATGTCAAAGTTTCCAAATGGTAATGTGTTACCAAATAGGATCATTCCATGTGTGTTTTACAAGTATTGAATAATCCTTGTTTTGTTTTTTTGTCCTTTTACCTCCAAATTACTGTGACTAACTTATTTTGTATGCATGTAAGGCCCCGTTCTTGGGACGCTTATAGTTGGATCCTCATCGCACATAAAACATATAATTACATTGTATTTCATAAAGTATCGCAGCAAAAACATTTAAAAATGACATTTCATTTCAATACAGTAGCTTTTGCAAAATAATACATCGTTAATCAGTTACAAAATACATTGTTGCATTACATCACAAAAGCGTTATATAAATAGATGCCATCCCAAAAGAGTTGAGTAGCCACCTCGTGCCATCCTCAGCAATCATTATCTACCAACTGGAAACACATCAAAGTCAGCGTTGCTGAGTGAGTCCTAGTTTTATAAAATAAAACATACTTTTCTTTCGTTAAAACCATTATTTTCTTTCATGCGATACATCATACGTACACATAGATAATAATTATAATCTTCATCGTTTGTTAACTTTCGTTCATTCATTCATTCTTACTTTCATTCGTTCATTCATCATTACATCTTTTCCTTTCGTCATCACCATGAACTTTACCCTTCATTCTCGTGGTACTGGACCTAAGCCTATAATAGACCTTCATCGGTGGTGCTCAGCACCAAATGGTCACAACACCTAAGGTAAAGTTCAGGTATACCATTGTTATATGCTATGCCCTTCATTCTCGTGGTACTGGACCTAAGCTTATAAAAAACCTTCATCGGTGGTGTTTGGCACCAATTGGTCGCAGCACCTAAGGCACGTAACAATGGTTCATCCATATGGCCAATCACAAAGAAAGACCCCGATGTGCATCCTCCGGGGTAGCGAACCCGCACACCGTTGGGCTAACACCTTAATAGCGTGTCCCGACATACAGTGCTTGCAAGACTTTCATTACTTCATCGTTCATTAATGCATGCATTCTTACTTCATGTTCCTTTTTTATTATCTTTCACTTTATGTTACATAATACTTCATTTCATTCATTCACATTCAACGTAAAGCCATAGGAAAGATAAATATACGTCATAATAAGGAACATAACATACACAGTCATCATCATCATACAAACATGCATAATCATGCAACATCATCATCATGCCCAACATGCTCTCTAAGGCCTCAACCGTCATCTTACATGCTCTTACGGGAACCTTTACGTCAAAACTTACATCTGCCCTTTCCCCCAAAAGTCAGAAGTAAAACTACACTTCTCCTCGGGTGCAACAGCCCTATTCGGGCGTATGGACACCCTTCAATTGCATGGCCTCCATGCGACTGAACATCATGCGAATGAACCAATGCGGATGAACACTCAAGCGAATGAACACCCAATCGTATGAATGGACTTAATGCGGATGGACCTCATGCGAATGGAACTAATACGGATGAGCACTTATGCGACTGGACCCTCTATCACATGACTCCCCATGCGACTGGACCCAATCGTGTGAATGGACCCCAATCGCACCTCATTCGGCCATATGGCCTTCATTCGATCGCCTAGCCCTAGCTGATGCAGAATGCAGTTCATCCCGAATCCAATTTGTCATTTTCGACCTCCAAGCTCATCTAAACCCATTCTAAGCCCAAATCAACCATCCTAAACCTTAAGGATGCATCCCACAACACCATTCAAGCACACACAAGCTTACAAACAAGGCTCAAACGCATCATACATACACATACACAAATGGGTCAAACATGCACACTAATGTGTTCCAGCCCCAAAATCATTCAAAAACATGTAAGAGAAGGGTCCTAGAACTCACACAAACGACCACAACGAGGAGAGCTTCGATTTGACTCGCTTCTCAACAATTTTGGCTCACTCGAACCAACCTGAACCAACTTTTCTCCCTTTTTCTCTTCTTTCTCTCTTCTCCTCTTTCTTTGGCTGAAAATATGGGTGTGGGGAGAGGGTTATGGCTGGCCTCTCCCTTTATTTACCCCCACTTACCCAACTTTCTCTCGTTGGCGAATTTGGTCCCTTGATTTCGGACTTTATTTCTTTTTCTTCCTTCGTCGAATTCAAAATAGATAAATAACCGAGTGTTACAATTCAGCATGTCTCGTCACCATGGAAAGCATGGAAATTCTGACTGTAAGTTAGCAGCCATGATTGCTCGTCAAATGCATGCTGTCATACCAACCATGGTTGCTGAACTGAATAGCACCTACTTGACCCTACTCGATGGAAACGATGATTTCACCATGTATTGTGATGCATCTAAACAAGGCTTTGGTTGTGTTCTTATGCAACGAGGAAAGTTCATAACATATGTATCGAGATAATTGAAGGTCCATGAGGTGAACTACATGACACACGATCTTCAACTTGGTGTTGTGGTTTTTGCCTTAAAGATATGGAGGCATTACCTTTATGGTACGCAATGTATAGTTTACACTGATGACAAAAGCCTTAAACACGTTTTTAATCAAAAGGATCTCAATATGAGACAACGTCGTTGGGTGGAGTTGATTAGTGACTTGATGAACCCCTTCATTCGGTTACACCAAGTATCAAAGTCTTCAAGAGTGATCAGTGGAGACTTTGTCATGGTTCCAGTTTCTATATCAGCTTTAGAGATAGTTGCCATTTAAGATGTGAAGTATTTTGTGTGTGTGTGAGGGATCTTAAGATGGTGAGATCTTATAATCGGGTATGATGGTTGGTCATTTACAACACAAACACATAATGAGGAAAGTGATATTAGAACACTTAACAAATCAAATAGGGAACTGGTAAAACCACACTGATCTTACTTAGAACATAAATAACAATGAGACAGAACAAGAAATAAACAACACAACCGAATGATTTTCAAGAATGTTGTATATTGCTCTCAAGTTCTTTTACAAATGTTCAAGCACATCTAAGTTACAATGATCTAAGATACTTTATATTACATCCTACAGCCAACCATACTTAGAAGGCCAGCTGAAAATATTTGAACTAGACAGCAAAATTAAATGTAGAGTCAAAAGGCAGTTTGTCTTTTGACTTGTGACTATGACATGACATAGCTCACATTCTAATATATTACAAAAAAGATAAAATTACATAAAGTAGAAAGCATAGACTTAAGACCTCAATGTACAGTTTACCAAAAGCATGGTCCATTCACCAACTTGTGAAAGTTGGTAAGTCAACAGAGTTGCAGCGGAAAATAGACCAGCTTTATGGTAAAGTACATCAGATAAAGCATGTGTACATAAAAGTCTTTGGAAGATAATCTGTCTTTACTTCTTGGTTTCGGAAGACTTTGTTTCTGAAGCTTCGAAAGACTTCACTATAAGCTTGGGAAGACATTGGTCTTGGCTTCGGAAGATTCTACAGTTAGTATATTTCAAGTGCATGGTGTAAAACTTCTGAAGTATTTCCACTCTTGTACTTCAGTGCATGCATGCAAAAAGACTTTGAATGTTTTAGGTACGTCAGCCTTATATAAAACCTTATACTCTTTAACTCTATTTCCGCGGACGCCAATTGCGAGCTCCAAGGTTGAGAGCCTATGTCAGTTTAAAACGTTGTTGGAGAACAAAGCTTCAAGCTTGTTGGAATATAAACTTTATGACAAAAGAAGCTCAAACTTGGTCCGATATCCTTTGTTTATCTATCTGTTTTTTACATTTCTAGCTTTGAACCTACAACAACTTAGTTTCACTCATCGGAGGGTTCGGCTCTGTCAAAGTTTTCTCTCTTCATATTGGTTTCATTAATTCGTATTGATTCAAACTAAATCGGAATAATGTATAAGGAACCCTAGAAATAGATTACAAATAAGATTTGAATTCTCTTTGAAGAAGCCTGGCTTAGGCGGCACAGGTTGCTTTAGAGCTCCCGGTGGTCAAGGTAGCGATGTATGCGGTTGTTACGCCACCCAAAGCAGCCAATCATGCGATAGGGAGTTTCTTTAAAATATCATATATATTACAGTGGCTAAATTATGAAGTTACGAAACCTTACTGTATCCACCGACCTCTTAGATTAATACATACTATATTATAATATATTATAATATAATTAGTGAAGGTTATTATTTGATATAATTACGTATTTTAATGATTTCAGTTTACTTCTACCTTACTCCAATTAAATCTACTTCGATCAGGGAAAATTAAGATTTGATTTAATTACAAAGTTATAGATTGAATTGAAGGTTAAAATTTCTTTAAATAACCCTCCCATTATTAGACTAGGAGTCGAGCTTAAATTCATTATCTCCAAATCAATGAAAACAATTATATAGAAATTAATTTTAAATAAAACGCTGACGTTCAACTACGGACGTAGGCACGTAGAAGTTGAGTCATGTGAAACCGTGAAAAATATGTTATAACAACTATCATAAATCAATTAGTTCAATAGATTATAACAACAATACGTTCAAATAAACGTTTTCAATATTATATTAAACATTTTCTATATGTTTGAGAAACACGAGTTGTTGACTTTGGAAAAAAAAGTCTGAGGGCAGTTAGTGACATTCATTTCGATGGTGATTTAAAATTTAAATACAATCGAGTCATGTGGAACTTAAAAAATGATTTACGAACCTTAAATAGCAGTTATAAAATAATGTTATAACTTTTAATTTTTTATGCTATTATATAATTATGTTGTTTGGAGTTGTTCACATCTCTTTATAACTCATCTCACCGGTAAACGACACAAACCACATACATCTTTCTTTTCATTTAGTTGCACTTATCAAACAGATTCCAAACACAACACAACACAACAATGTCGTCTTTTCCCTCTTCACCAGCCTCGCTTTCTCGATCGTATATGTATGACGTGTTTCTTAGTTTTAGAGGAGAAGACACCCGCAAGACATTTGTAGGTCATCTCTACTCAGCTCTCGTTGATCGACAAATCCACACGTACAAGGACGATAAATCACTTTCCCCGGGCGAATATATTGCTTCATCACTATATGAGGCAATTGAAGAATCAAGAATTGCTGTCATAATATTTTCCCAAAACTACACAAATTCTTCATGGTGTTTGCATGAACTTGAACACATTATGAATTGCAGAGACGAAAGAGGGCTAATTGTTGTACCCATATTTTATGACGTGGAACCATCAGAAGTGAAAAATCTAAAAAGAAAATTTGAAGAAGTATCTCCTGATCAAGACGCGATGAACACCAAAAAGC